>OZ020570.1:29437463-30037463 GCA_963971475.1 Chrysops caecutiens | reverse complement strand
AAAGGCTTACCTTTCATTACAGTTTTACCTTCGTTGATTACTTTGACTCCTAGGTTGTCAAAAATAACTGTGAGTCCACTTCTCTGCATTTTTGACACAGACATCAAATTGTATGTAATTTCTGGACAAAACAGCACATCTTCTAAAACTCCTTCAATGCCCATGTTACTCACAAGCCTTAGTGATCCTTTTTTGGTAGCATTGATAAATTCCCCATTTTTCGCAACTGAAATTTTTATTGGTGGTATTAAATCTTGAAAATTATGGATTAAGTCTTCTCTATTTATTATGTGATCTGACGCTCCCGAATCCAAAATAAATCGTATTTTATTTCCTCTTAAATTGTCACTTATATTATCACTAGCCATAAATGCAAAGTTTGATCTTTCACTATTATTATTGTCACTAATATGAAGTGCTTGAACAGTTCTCACTCTTTCATTATTATTATTGTATTTCAAAGTATTCAAATAATGAAAACATTTATTTTTATAATGTCCTCTTCTTCCGCAATGATGGCATTTTATAGAGTTTGTTTTATATGTATTCTTAAATTTTTTATTTGAATTTTCACTTCCCTTTCCATTATATTTTTTTGTTCTATTATTAAAACCTTTTTTAAAATCACTATGTTTAATAGTTTCTATCTCCAGAACTTTACCACTTGTATCCCGACTTTCATTTGTTAGTTTTATTTCGTGATCTAATAGTCTTGTTTTAACAAAAGCTAATGTTAAGTTTTCTTCTGCTAGGGTTTCAATAGCAGTTATCACACCATCATACGAAGAAGGTAGTGTCATTAATAAATGAGCCACCTTATCTGCTTCGTCTAATGTTGCACCTGCTGCATACAACTCACTCACAATTTCCTCAAATATATTAAAGTGTTTCAATAATGTCACTTCACCGTGTAATTTAAGACTTAATAATTTTTTTCTTAAATTCAATTGAGTCGCCAAACTTTTCCGCTCATATATTTTGTCAAAATTTTCGAAAATATCTTTAGCATTTAAATTAGGTTTCACAAAATTCAAAAACGAGCCCGCTAAATATTCTATTATTACATTTTTAGCGGCGTGGTCTAACTTTATCCACTCTATCGAACGAGTTTGAGGAATGTCTTCATCAATAATTTTAATTAAATTCAGCTCTGTTAATAAAGAACGAATTCTGAACTTCCACACACTATATTTTTCCCCGTCGAAAGCTCTAATATTTCTCTTTAAATTTTCCATTTTATTTCACTTCAAATGAATAATTAATAATTATATACTTAAAAGAACTTTCAATTAACTTATTTTATATTATTTTAAATTCTTATTATATTTATATATACACAGGTTTATAGTATTTTATTAAAGATTTCACTAATAAATTTTATTATATATATTCTTAATACACAAAACACACACACAAAGCCCAATTAAATTCAGTTAATTTATTCTACTACCGAGTATCCTGGGCCCATAACCTATTGGAATTACAGGACTATTTTAATCACTTTTAATAATAAACACTTATTTATATATATTATGTTATTTATTTATTTATTTTATTATTTATAATATTTTTAAACTCAGTTGTTTCAATACAACTTCAACTCTGATTCAACTAACTTAGCTTTTGTTTTACTCAATAATATTAATTATTGTGCCAACTAGGATTCTAAATAACCCAGGGCAACCAAACAATAAGCAACCAAGATACAGTTGATTCAAAGTTAATTTTTGTAAATCTAACAGTAAGTTTCATTACATTCCTTCTAAGTGCTTCGTGGTAGAAGTTCACCCGCCCCCTTTCAGTTCAATAATAACATCTGTATTATATTTGATGTGATATTTTCTTAAATTTATTTTATTTCAAAAATTCCACAATTTTTGCGTTATAAGTTACTTTACTATCTACCTTTAGTTAAAACTTACGAAATTTTTGGAGTCCAATTTTAAACGTCATTTTATTTTCGATAGATTCGATTTGATTGTGACTCAAATTTGAACTTAATCAATCCTCCAATCCTCAACCCAGGCCTTAAATACCCTAAAGTGAGTATAATCACCAGGATCAGACTAAGTTCACCAGACTCACACATGGGCATTGGTTTGACAGGTCTGAAAAGCCTCAGTGTAACACCTGTCGAGGCCCTCTCACTTTACTACACATCCTAAAACACTGCAGGGAGACTTGGAACTGCTTTGAAGGAGAGCCTCTTTCGCTAAGGGTACTCGTGGACCCTAAGCAAGGAGACGACTCTCCTCTATTGAAACTGTTAGAATCCCTTGGCTTTTTGCAATCAATCTGAAATCATGAATGTTTATTTCGAGGTATAATAATAATAATAATAATAATAATAATAATAATAATAATAAGCCTTTTGTTCAGACGGAAGATAATATTTACAGAAGATAATTTTAAACTACCGACTCTGCTGAGTCGGTGACACCGCCAACTCCATCTGTTTGCCCAAATTTGGCAAAGGCGTCCTCCAATTTCTTCCACTCTTCCCGATTTAGGGCTTTTCTAACCCATAGTTTTCCAGCTGTTGCCTTTATTTCATCCTCCCACCTTCGAATTTGTCTACCTCTTTTCCTTTTTCTGTTTCTCGGATACCAGAACAATATGTTTTTGTTCCACTTATCGATGCCTCTTAAGGTATGGCCTGTCCACTGCCACTTGAGTTTTCTTATTCTGACTGAGACGTTTTCTATCTTCGTACGTCTCTTGATGGTTTTGTTGCGTATTCTGTCAGACTTCCTTATGCCCAGCATGCTTCTCTCCATTGCTGACTGACAAGTTTCCAGTTTTTTACTTTGCGCTTTGCTGAGAGCCCAGGTTTGGCATCCATAAGTTAGAACTGGTAGCACGCAGGTGTTATACAGCTTTGATTTGATGGAAACCTTGATTTCTTTGTTTTTCATGACTTCTTTTAGACGCCAGTAACATTTCCAAGCGCTCCCAATTCTGGTTTCTATTTCCTTTGACATTACATCTGTCATTGAAATTTGTTGGCCTAAATAGTTGTACTCTCTCACATAGTCGATTGGCCCGCCATTTATGATGATGGGATCTTCAGATGCATTCGTTAACGCTTTGGTTTTGGCGATGTTCATTGTTAGACCTACCTTGCCGCTTTCTCTTTCTAAATCTATGAGCATGTTTTGTATATGTTCTCTAGTAAGTGAGATAGTTTTTCCCCGTTTATATTCAGTCCAAACTGATCCCAATTTAGTTTTCGGAAGATTTCTTCTAGGACGGCTGTGAATAGTTTAGGCGATAACGGGTCTCCTTGTCTTACACCCCTGTTTATTTTTATTTTGTTTCCTTCATTTTCTAACTTTATTTTAGCCGTGCTGTTAGTGTATACGTTTTTTATAATTCTGATGTACTTTTATTCGACTCCTTGGTTCTTTAGACAGTGCCAGATACTTTCGTGCTCAACTGAGTCAAATGCCTTATTGTAGTCGGTGAAACAGCAGTAGAATGGTACGTTGAACTCCTTGTTCTTCTCGAAAATTTGTCTCACAGTGTGTATATGGTCTAGTGTTTTCTCTGATATGAGTCTCTTATTCTTTGATTTGCCTTCAGTGCTGGTTTCAGCTCTTGCTGTCAGTATTTCATGTAATACGTTGTATTTCTGTTGCGTACTTAGATGTTCGAGACATGATTCTGTCACAGAGTTGAGATTCTCTTTGATGGTGCCTACACTTGCGTTGATGTGTGATGTTGTTGCTCTCTCTTTGAAAGGTCGGCTTGATTTCGTAGCAGATGATGTGTTCAGACATGCTCTTAGCATTCTATGGTTGCTATTGAAGTTGAGGTTTGCGATGGTACTACAGACGTCAAATGATCTGGGTCTGTTCGTTAGAAAGTAGTCTATTTCGTTTCTATACCGGCCGTCTGGCAATATCCATGTCCATCTGCTAGAAGCTCTCTTCTTGAACTGAGTGTTTAGTATTTTCATGTTGTTTTCGAACGCCATTTCGATTAGTTTCTGTCCGTTTCTTGTTCTTTTTCCGCTACTGTAGGGACCCAGTACGATGCCTTCTCCATTTCTCGGTGTTCCAACTTGTGCATTAAAGTCCCCCATTACAATGCAATTTTTTTGTGCATGTTTTTTTATGGCAGCATTAAGACACGCGTAGAATGACTCAATTTCTAAGGTAGTAGATTGCTCGGTTGGCGAGTAGATTTGCACTACAGTCCATATTTTTTTACCAGGGGGTAGCTTAATGTTCAATATAGCAATTCTTTCTGATATGCCGATTATAATATAAGTAGTAGTATGTATTGGCCATGCTCCTCAATAGCTTCATCATACCTTCTCACTTCGCTCAAGCCGATGTTATCCCATTTTATGTCTTTCATGCAGTGCAAAAGTTCTTCAAGGCTTCCTTCCGTCCTCAGAGAGAGTGTGTTGTATGTTGCTATATGTATGTATTTAGTGATTTGCTGTTTCGTCGTTCTAAAGGCATTCATTTGGGAAAGAGGGGTAGTATTTGGAGGGTAGTGGTCATCTTTCCCCGCGGTGACCAGCCATCTTGGGGTGAGTGTGCTGGTTTCATTGGATAAATAAGTTTTAATGGTTGGTTTCGGTTTCCTGATGTCGGTGTCTATTCGTCGTTTTTTGAAGTTGTGGATAATGACGGTGATGCGGGTCTGCCCCGTGCCATGTAGTTTAACATACTTGTTTTGCTGATCTTTTTTGGGGCCGACGTGGGTCGATTGTTGGGTGATTTGTTTGGAGAGTTGCTGTAGTCTCTTTTCCGCTTGTCTCTTTTGTCTTCTTTAGACTCCTTTATTACAATTTTATCTTTCACAAAATAAAAAATTTTGCCCCTTGCCCTTTCTTCCTGTAACTGAGGTAGATGTTCTTTCCTTTTCTCCGGAGTTTCCTTGCTGAGATCCTCCTTGATGTAGATTTCTTCAGCTAGTTTCTTTTTGTTCCTTCCCCAGTTTGTTGTAAAGGTTACCAGGATGGGGCGTGGTGTGTTATCTTTCCTTACTCCTAGTCGATAGGCGTTATTTATTTCTTGTGGACTGATATGAATGTTCATGTTTTTTCCAAGGATTGTGTGATGGATTCGATGGGGGGGTCGTTGTCTGATCCTTCTTTTATGCCAAAGAAAATGATATTATTTTTTCTTTTCTGATCGTCCAATACCTTGATTTTGTCTTGTAATGTCTTGACTTCAGTTTTCAAGTTTTTGTTTTCCTCCACAAGCGCAGTTAATCTTTCGTTGATACTCTCTGATACCTTTTTAGTGACGGCTTCAGTTATTTCTCGTGTTTGCGCTGACATTTCCTCCTTCATTTCAAAACATCTATTTGTTTTTCCATGTTTAGGTAATTTTGTATGGTATACTAAATCAGTTTTTGCAATGCTGGTTTGTTGTTGTCGACCCTATGTTGTTTTGGCAGCTCTGTTATCCAGTTAGCAGCACTTGCTTGAGGATGGCAGTACGACAGCTACTCCAAGTGTATCCGATGTAAACTATGGTCTTGTTGTACTCTGTGTGTTGGTGTCTCTGTTTGGTAGTGTAGATGAATAAGTAAATAGTTTTCTCTCGCACTCCGTTGCCTACTGTATGGTTCACTGCGTATAATCTCCACTACTCACTTCGTCGATGGTGGCTTTCGTTGTTTGTTGGTATTGACAATGAGTTATAGTTATTTAGTGAGGAGTAGGATTTACTGTTATTGTTCCTTCGTTGCCTCGTGCATATGCGTTTTTGTTTTTACAACACTCAGAACAAATCTAATGCTATGTACATCGTACCTCACACTAAATAGCCAACTAAGGAACGTGCATCAAGTAGCAACGGAGACTCTACTTTGATATTTCAATCGTGTGAAAGGGTTAATAAACGATTGCAAGAACGCGATAGAATTGCAATATACAAATTGTGGTGAAAGTTTAAAAACCGAATTAGAAGAAGTTGGGTTACATTGCTTTAAGTTAAGTACCATAAATTCCAACCACAAATTCTACCTGCTCCAGACAACACCTTGGACGAATTAGGGTCGAAAATGTGGAGACTGGAACAGACGGAACAATGTATGCGACGGGGAACGCCTATGCGGTACACTCAAGACGGCAGCACAAGAGTACTAGAATAAAATCTCGACGGAGGGAGATTCGCCCAACAAACAACGGGTTATGGCCAATATAACCAACAAATTAGTTACGTTCCGAGACGCCAACCCCCTACATTAAACTCAACAAATGTGACGGGAATCATTGGAAACGATTTCGTAGGAAAATATTGTAACGTGGAGGGTCCAACTAGAAGACTAGTCCTTCCATCGCCAAAGAAAGGGACCAAGGCGTTGGTACTGTGCAGACGTGAAAGAGAAACTGCAGTGCTGAACGCCACATGAGTCAATACGACGATCACCTAAGCAGTCTTAACTCGAACGGTAGGTACGGTAGGTGAAGAGTTGATAAAGGTAGAAGACCACTACGGCGGAGAGATAAACCCGTTACTAAAAAAAAAAAAACTGCTTGCAATGATACAGCGAATAACCATTGGAATACCTACAAGGACGGTGAAGTTTTTGGAAATTCCAGCAGAAGCTCAAGGAGAATATATATATATACAATAGGAGAAGAAATCCAACATGGGATATATCTATGTGGTTTTCGACTGGTAATTACAGATTGATTTAAAAATTGATTTAAAAATTGATCTTTTTAACCAGTTTTGAACATTCTAACGTCAAACTGTAAGAACTTCTTTGTGTGAGTGAATCGTCACTTTTATTCAAAAATTATTTATATTTATTTATTGAAAATTATTTATTATTCACTTAATTTAATTTAATTAAAATTTCCTACTTGATATTATAATTAATATTTTCTATAAAAAAAATGCTAATAAATTCGCAAGCGCAAAACTGTTTTTGACAACACAATTTTGACAAATGTCAGATAACAGTTTTGTACATGTATTTGTAAATCTGAAAATAAATCCAGATCTCGAAAAATTGATCTAGATCAAAAAATAAATAAATTTTTCTGCCCAGTCGAACATTATTTTTTGATCTAGATCAAAAAAATTGATTTAAAAATTGATTTTTGTGCCCAGTCGAAAACGACATTAGTACCGCACTAGTTATACCAGTGGAGGGAAAAATTAAATTTATCATACTGGTAGTAAATAATCACGAAGATGAACTAAGCGAGCTAAAACTTAAATTAGAGAAAAATATTTATTTATTTATTTATTTATACAACTTAATACAAGTTCAAACTTATGATAACAGTAATAATGAGAAGAAAAAGAACATACGTTAATAAGAGCTTAACCAGCAAACAATCGAAAGAAGTACATTGTAGTACAGTCGGGCCAGTGAAAAACGAGGGCACGGATATGGGATTACGAAGTGTAAAGAGCGTCTGCGCAGATCCGAAAGATGGACCTAACATTGCTAATAACATTCTCGACCTGCAGGGGAGACGCGGCCCGATTATATAACCCTAGCAAACGCGCCGCCGGATGTTAAAACATTCCGCCGCCGGATGTTAAAAATCACACTTTTTCGAAAAAGCCATTGCTTGGTAACAAAGCACAACTAAGGTGCTTACCAAGCAATATAATTTACTAAATTAATTAATTCAAAAATATGGAAAGGCAGTTGAAGTCCGGTGCTGGCTGAGAAAAGACTTACCAACTACTCCATGTAAAATTCAGATAAAAATCAATAGTGAATAATAATTAATATTAATTGTAAAAGTGATTTTTCATTTTACCAATTTTATTTTATATCGAAAACAAAAGTCGCTTGACGCGCTCCATCCTGCCAAAGTCCCTGTGGTGGAAGCTTATGGAAAACGGTCTGTCTGATCTAAGGTTTCTGCCAAAAGTACGAGGAGCAAACTGATCATAAATAAGTGGAGCTACAATTTTTCCCTAAACATTGCCATGCATGAATAACAAGTCGGCCATTACACGGCGTCCAGAGATTGATTGCAGGTTGATCAACTGCAGACGATCCGCATAGGAGGGAAGGAGGAAAGGATCGGACCAGGGTAGGTTATGAAGAGAAAAGCGGAGAAAGCGCTTCTGCACGGACTCGACTCGCCCAATATGGAGTCCATGGTAAGGTGACCAGACCTGTGAAGCGTATTCTAATATTGGGCGAACAAGAGAGATATAGAGGGTTTTATATATGAAGGGGTCGTCGAATTCCCTAGCCCACCTTGAAATGAAGCCCAACATGACACTGGCTCTCCTTGTCACGAAGTTCATGTGCTCCTGAAAAGAGAGTCTCGAATCCAGGTGGACACCAAGATCAAAGATACAATTCACTACACCAATCGTGGAACCATTAATCAAGAAAGTGTGAGGCACGTAGTTCAACTAGCGATGGAAACAGATGTGGCAGTGCTTTGAGGTGTTAAGAATAAGGTTGCTCTTGTAGCACCAAATTGCGAAACGATTATGATCCTGTTGCAGTCAAAGTTGTCTGACGGAGGGACAATGTTCTTAAAGAACTTGGTGTCGTCTACATACGAGAGGATATAGGAGTTAAGAACTACCCTGGAGACATCATTGGTGGCAACTAAAAAAAGTAATGGGCCGATGTGACTGCCCTGAGAAACGCCACTTGTCGCAGTTGTGGTGTTTGAGAGAGTAGATCGGAATAGGACACGATACGTACGGTTACTTAGATAGGAACCAATCCATTTGAGGAATGAGTCGGGGCAACCAGCTACTTTGAGTTTTAAGACAATCAAGCCATGTGGGACACTGTCAAAGGCTTTACTCATGTCGGTAAAGATAGTTTCGACAGCTTCGCCACGCTCAAGAGCATTTAAGGTGAAAGAAGTAAACTGAACTAGGTTTGTAGTGGTAGATCTACCCTTTAAAAGCCCATGCTGGTGCGGGGATATAATGGAGGAGAGGAATGGATACAGTTTTGTAACGAGAATTTTTTCAAAAATTTTAGCAACAGCGGGTAATTTGGCGATCGGTCTGTAGTTCGCTGTCTCTATCTTAGAACCTTTTTTGAAAACTGGTATCAAGAAGCCCGCCTTCCAGCAGTCAGGAAATATACTTGACTGAGAGGAAAGGTTGAGAAGTGTTGTTAACGGAAGAGCAAGCATAGTTGCGCATCTCTTAAGGATAGCGGGGGGAATTCCATCCGGGCCGGGAGAGAAGTCGTCCTTGAGGCGCAGGAGCTCTACTACGACCTTCTCCTGAGTGATGTAAAGATCAGGGAAGATAGTAGGTATGGAGGAAGAGGTAGAATTGAGAGAGGAGAAGCATTTTAAATGAGGCTCGAAATGTCCATCCAAGAAGGAACAAGAGAAGAGAGTTGCAAATGAGTTTTCAATGGATTGGGGATCATCACATACCTTACCATGGTAGGAAATGGTTTGAGGGTAGCAATCCCCTTTGCGTTTCCTTTTAGAGTTAATAAAGGAGAAGAACTGGTGGAGATTCAAATTTACGTTGCGTTTCACTAGGGATAGGTATCTACTATATTGGGCGGTGACTAGAGACGCAAATTACGATTGTGAGTACTGAAAAGTTTATTCTCGGAGATACTGGAGGTCAAGGAGTCACACAGACTCAACAAAGGCTGTAGTATATTGCAGGCGGAAATGAACGCGATAGCAGCAAGACTAAAGCAGCTGACCGACGAAGAAATTCAGAAGGTCACAATCTACAGCGACAGCAAAGCGGCTCTTAGAACACTGGAATCTAAGACGATCAAGTCAAAGGCGGTGATGAGTTGCCGAGAAGCACTATCCTGGATCCGAGACAAAGTCAACCCTCCTGGGTGCCCGCACACAGCGATGTGGAAGGGAATCTACAGGCGGATAAACTGGCAAGGATCGGAACCGAAATTCATAGTGCTGAAGAAGCCAACTCTACAAAGCCACAGATGAGGTTGTTGAAAGATACCATCGCTAGAGTAATTCGGAAACAACATGGCAAGAGATGGAGCAACAGAGACGACTGCTTCAACTCAAGGCAATTGTGGCCCTGAATTGAGGAAACAAGAACGGCGGGCTTGTAAAGAGCAAAATAGACCTCAGTCCGGACCATCACAATGTTTATTACAGGACACTGTCCGGGCGGAAGAAACCTCCAGAGGTGGAGGCTCGCAAGCGACAGTCTCTGTAAGGAGTGCGACGAGGAAGAGGAGACAGTGGAACATCTATTGTGCTCCTGCCCAGCTTTGGCCGATAGTCGGAGGCAAATATTGGGAAGCGAATCATTCACAGGGTTGGAGGAAATAGGGGTCATGGATGTTCAACTATTGAGGAACTTTGCCAAGGGGTGGAAATGCCTCAGGACAGAGGAAAAAAGGATCAAGGAAAAGGAGAGGAGGGGGATCGCGAAATATAAAGGGCATCACAATGGGTCATCTGACCACCGAGTGCGACGGATCGCACAACCGGTGTGAACACTCCACCCTGCTAACCTAACCTAACCTACTGAAACGTTCATAATCATCAGAAGAGCCGGAAAGGAGATATTTGTTCCAAAACGCGTTACGTTTGTTTTTCAGGGCCTTAACCTCTCTGGAGTACCAAGGGGGGGAGGGGAGAAGAAAGTTCTCGAGGAGGAGATGGAGTCATGAAAGGCGTCGTAAAAGCGCGAGGTGAAGTTATTGGCGTGGTGTTCCTCAAAATCCTTTTCATGGAGCGTTTCTTTGAGGCTGGCCAGTAGCATGTGTTGATTGGTTCTGCGGAAGTTAAATCTTGGTGGCGGGGGGACGAATTAGGTTGAGATCGGGTGAAAATATTGGCTAAAATGGTCAGAGGAGGGTGATGAGGGTCGGTATTGCAGAGAACATTAGTGCAGTGGAGATAGTCACGTTACTGGGGTCGTTAGATAAGACCAAATCCAACACACGCTGATTCTGGTTTTTGACCGGATTGATTTGAAATAGAGAGTGAGAGAAAATTTTGTGTCAGTAAAAGTCACTTCCGGAGGAGAGGTGGGATTAGAGGCCGAAAGGCAGTTAGAGTCTGAGTCTGCAATCCAGACAATGTTAGGAAGATTAAAGTCTCAGATGAGGAGTATATGATCGTTGGCAGATGACGAATTTATTATAGATTCTAATACATGAGTGAGGTGTAGGAATACATTAACATCAGATCGAGGAGGGATGTAAGAGATAATTAAGATAAGGTTGCACAATGGAAAGCGGATTTTGACGGAAATGAGTTCCAGGGGTTCACTGGAAGAATTAGATAAAAGAGAGGCATTGAGGAAAGATCGCACAGCGATTAATACACCACCGCCCCGCCGATTAGGATCTCCAATGCATCGATCTCTGCGGAACAGGGTATATTCATGGCCAAAGATCTCATCGTCGTAGATATTGGAGCAAAGCCAGGTTTCAGTAAAAGATATTATACCATGGGGTAGGGAGTTTTCTCTCGGCGAGGATGAGGGCGGAGAGGTGACGGAGGCAGCAGGACGTGCTATACCAGGACTACCAGAGGGGTGTCCCCTTGGGAGGAACTCCTTGATAAATACGTCTTTCGGCCAATTCAGTTTACATAGGATGGAATCAAAGAGAGTGGGAGGGACAATGATCTTGAATGAAGAGCACCGTCCCTCTGCGAGCCTTATGACTTTAATATTGTTAGCAACTTCATCAAGCCCGATGACGCTTGTTATATGGGAAATAATGTCATCCGTCGATGTAGAGGGCACGAGTTCAGTCACAAAAATGGATCTCGACTTAGGAACAGTCCTCAGAGAACAGAGCCATCCGTGAAGCAGATTGCCTATTAGTATTGTCATGTTTGGTTTAGTTTGCCGTAGCAGTATTGGGGATGGAAACTGCTGATTGACAGTATGTGACCAAGTGAGGGGGATTGAGTAAGGCTGGATAGGACACGTTAACGGATAAGAAATCAGACTGGCCCCCTGGACAGGTGTGTAAGGGCTGACCTTTAGACGACGTGCATATGTTTTGAATCTGAGTGGGAGGAATGGATGAAGGGGTAGGATTCCTAGCTGGGCCTGCAGTGACACCACAATAGGTATTTGCAGGTCTTAATATATATTGTTATATTGAATACAATACAAAACTAGAAGAAAAGAATACACATATAATCAAAGAAGATTATGGGATACTATTTAATAAGGAAATGAATCTGTTTGAGAATTCTATAAACTATAAGATGAAAGAGTCAACTGTTAACTTAAAATTCGATTGCTGAATACTTGCTGGTCTAAAGTGAACTAAATACTCATACGAGATGCCCAGCAATCCTCTTAGCACAATGGATGATTGATGTTCTTATATATTCTGAGAACCTGCTGGTCTAAAGTTGACTGAATAGTCAGACAAGACTCCCAGCAAGCCTAATAGCACAATGAATAATCAAAGTACCTAGAAATTATTGAGAACTTGCTGGTCTCAAGTTGACTGAATAGTCAGACGAGATTCCCAGCAAGCCTAATAGCACAATAAATAATCAAAGTACCTGTAAATTATTGAGAACTGGCTGGTCCAAAGTTGACTGAATAGTCAGACGAGATTCCCAGTAACTTTCTTAGCACAATGGATCATTGATGTTCTTATATATTTCTAGAACTTGCTGGTCTAAAGTTGACTGAATAGTCAGACGAGATTCCCAGCAAGCTTAATAGCACAATGAATGATCACGATTGAAATTGATCATCCGAAAATGCTCAAAGCTCCCAATAGATATATCTTGAAGACACAATATAACACAAAAAAACACTCCTTTAGAAATTAAGTTAGCTCTTATGCAGAAGCAATGTAACATAAAAAAAGATTTCTTTCGAATCAAATATTTTTGTTTAGAAAAATGATATAAATAGATACCAGTAAAGAAGAGGAAGAGACGCGAATAAAAGAGATACTGCGAATAGTAAATATAGAAAAAACTTTTAAATAATGAAGAGATCAATGGAAGGGATCATACGACGATTTCTTTATACTAGGGGGGGGCGCCACCTGCTCGCTACGCTCGCCAACCCCCGTCGTTCGCTATGCCCACTCTAATAGCTCGCGCATGGCTTTCCATATAAAGTAGCATTGTCAGTAAACAGGTGATCTAGTTCAGACTGCAGTAGCAATCATTTAAGCTCTTTCAGCACGTCAACGTACAGCTTTATTGAATGAGGCCCCAAAAAGATCTTAAAGTTCCTCATAAACAACACTTTTTTAATAGTTTTTTGCTCGTAGCAGCTAAACAAAGCATTCTAGGAAGTTTATATATATGTTCATTCCCCATTATTTTGCCATTTCCCAGTTTTTGGCCATACATCATATTTCTCTAAATTATGTTTTTAAATGTGGGTCCATACAAAAATTAAGAAATATGATAAAATTCAGAATTTTGCTTGCTTTCCATAAATATTCGTGAAAGTTATGTTCGCGTTTTCTAGAGATAACTTTAAAATTATGACTTTCTCTAATTTTTTATATAAAATTTGCATATATTTTTATCAAACTAGCAAAAAATAATGGTATAAGCAAACGATGGCTTTAAATTTATCTGTGGTAATGCATCCATATTATTGTCTGTGGCCATATGTTCATTGTTTTGGCTTTTGTCTGGAAGAATGCAATTTTATTAGCCTTCTTCAAGGCAAAAAGCTAAAGAATGAACATACGCCTATTGTCTGTGATATGGCTACATTTGCTCCTCACCCCTCACATTATCATTTTGAAAGATAAAACGTTTGAGTGGAAAGAATACACGTATTTGTCATAAATGGTAGGCTATTCAGTCGAACGTGTGATCTATGCCAATTACAATATTAAATAATTATGTTCTATATTTTGATTTTTTCGTAGAGGAATGTTAATTTTTTTGCTTTGTGTCCAGTAGAAGATTGATCCATTTGGTTTGATTTTCAACTAATTTAGTACTTGCCATTTATTAGGGACACAAACCAAAAATCATCATATGGTTGCATATCTTCAGGCAAAAATCAAAACAATCACTCGCATACATTCTTCCCAAGAGCTTCATCTACGCTATGGGTGTGCTCAACTTACACATACTATCCCATTGAATTTTTTAATTTCAATTGAAAATTAAACTTATTTATAATTAAATTTAAGTAAAAAAATTAAGTGATGCACATAGAGGAAGAATTAATCTTTCGAATGGTATAATTTTTATCCAGTTAAGTTCACCTGGTTTCCTGTAAAAGGGATAACAAAAAAACGTGTCGCCTATTTACATATAGATAACTATTGTATTTAAAAGATTGATTTAATTACATACTATTAGGAAATACTTATTTTAATTTTATACCGAAGTTTTCACGGAAAATCTACGTTGTGGACCTTGACTACGCCCTTCTGTTTAATTTGACATGTACATCGCGATCGGGTGACTCGTCCTTAAACGAGTGGCGGCCACCGACGGCTTTTACTTCGTGGGGAATAGGTCGGGTGTATCACCCAATCTCCGAAGGGGTCGGAGGCTAGTATCGCATCATTTTTAGCCGTGACATCAAAAGTAAACAAACTATAAAAACAAACATATTGACCCCAATCCGCCCAGTAACCACGCGGGCAGTTTACTACTTCCAAATTCATGGAACCTACAAAGTAATCGAACACCATCAAACCAGGTAAGAAGGCAATACCACATTGTTCCTTACAACAAATACGCGTTGAGAACAGATTAATACATGTGTGTAGTTAATGTTAGCAACAGAAAAAATATGATGGGCTTAGCAAATTGAGCAGATTCGGAGAGAAGAGAAAAGAACACCATAATTTATTTTTTATTTAAATGTGAAACATCAGGTCTATATGGGCGGGGTTTAGTTATAAGGAAATAAATAAAAGAGCAAATTCGGGATATTATGAGTATATCAGAACGCATCTAAAGATGTATTCTTTTGGTCACTCCAATAGAGCAGAACTGTCAAATCCCATACATTTATCCGAACAAAAATAACTCGGAAAAATAAGTGGGTTTAATTTACTCCTCTGCAAAAATAAATGTGCTAGTAATAATCAGATGGCGAGATGGTTCATTTTCCTTGCCGCGAACCTAAATTTTTCCTTAAATTCCACAAAATTACAGTTTCTTCAAAACTTTAAGTTAATTTCATATTTAAATTCAACTAATACGAGTATATGAGGAATCTTCTATATATACATATAATAAATAGGCGACATGTTGTTTTGTTATCCCTTTTATGAGAAACCAAATCGACTTACCAGGATAAAAATTATATCAGTCGAAAGTTTCTATCTTCCTCTACCTGCAGCAATTATTTTTTTTTTTTAATTTAATAAGAAATTAGTTTAATTAAGCTTTGAAATTTAAAAATGCAATGGGAGTGTATGTGTGAATTGAGCACACGTATAGCGTAGGTGACAAGAATCGGTAGAATGTATGTGTTTGATTGTTTTGCTTCTGCCTAGAAGAATGCAATCATAAGTTGAAAATTTTGGTTTGTGTCCCTAATATATGGAACGTGATAGGTTTGTCAAAAATCAAGGCAAATGTTCCAATCTTTTATTGGGGACACAAACCGAAACAATTATTGGCGTGAAGATCCGTCGGAATGAATAATCTACCATAAACAAAAGAGCCGGCAGAGTTCTTACCCCCGTCACTAGAAACCGGTTGCACCTATCTAGATAAAAAGTATAGCAATCGAAGGCTTATTTCTTCTTTAATATTGTTTCTTAAATTTACCTAGAAATTTGTGTTATTTAGCATTAAAATTAAAAAAAGCCGAGGAGAATGATTGCGTGCGTGTGAATGTATGTCTCTAATTGTCTTGCTTCTGCCTAGCAATCATATATTGATTGTTTTGGTTTGTGTCCCTAATATACGGAAAGTGGTAGCACAGGTGGTAGGTTTATCAATAATCAAGACAAAACGATTGTCTGTGATAAAACTAGCAATTTTTATTGGGGACACAAACCAAAAAATTTTATGATATCAATTATCAGATCAGGGGAGAAAATTGCATTCTGCAGGGAAAACCGCTGATGAAACGTCTGAATAATTAAATTACCGTTGATACCAATTATGTACGTGCATTTTTTCTTTCAAACCTGTCATCTATCTCTAAGTTACAAGAAATCTAGCACAAAATTGCCCTTACACAACAAATAATGGTTCTTTGACAATTGTTAAGGGCAAAACTGAACACATGGCAGCTCTTAACTATTGTCAAAGAACCGTTATTTGTCGGCTTTGTTTACAGCTTTGTCTATTGTCAAAGCTTGCTGTTGGTTTGACCAAACAAGAAGAAATTGCCATTTATTAATTATAAATTTGTGATTTCTTCTATAATCAATTTTTACTTTAATAAAAAACTATATAAATATTGTGAGTGAATTTTGTGGAGTTCCGTGGTTATTTTGGTTATTAGACAATTTTGGTTAAGTGATTTTCCTATTTTTAATCGTTTTTCAATTTTAATTGTGAGTTGAGTTTTTATTTTAATTGTTTTATATTATAGTTTTGATTTGGGTTATTTAATTTTTGCTTATTATATATATATATATTTTGAGTAAATTTTGGTGTGTTCCGCTTTTTTGCTGATTGAGAGGATTTTGGTGAGTGAGATTTTTATGTTAATTGTGAGTGCAGTACTTATTTTATACCATAAGGGTATTAGCTTTTTTAAAATTAGATAATAATTATCCTGTTGAAATGCCGCGTCGCCAATTATTGCCAGATAGTGCACGTAGAAAAAGGTGTAGAACCTCAGTAGGCGCTAATAGGGTTAGAAATATTGATGCAATTGATGAAAGCAATTCAGTTGAATTGCATGAATCATATGAATGTGCATTAAATATGCCTCCAGGTAATTTTAGTTCACACACTTTAGGAAATATGACCTTGCGGTGCAATTTTTGTTCTTGCGAAGCATTTTAAGTTAGAAATTACAGGCCGTGAAAATAATGCTTTTGCTCTCTGTTGTCATAAGGGAAAGGTAGTTTTGCCGGTATTGACGCCCAATAGCTTTTTTGAAAATTTGTTGAAGGATGTGAATTATACTAATATTGCGAACAAAAAACGTGCTCAGAACTATCTAGCAAATATTCGTTCTTATAACGCGTCATTTGCTATGGTTAGCTCAGAGGCACAGTTAGATGAGAATGTTTTAAACGGCGTCTATCATTTCAAAATACATAACGTATTTTATCATCATATTGGCGCTGTGCAAAATTTGCCCAATCGTGTACCATGTTATGCGCAACTTTACTTTTATGATGTGGAGACTGCTCTTGAGTACAGAATGAGTGATAGAAGTAATGTTAGATGTGATTTAGGAATTATGCGGTCTTTAGCAGAGCAGTTACAACGGGTCAACCCTTTTATCCGCTCATTCAAAACAATGTCTGAATATTGTCAGCAACCTCAAAACAATGCTGCTGAAGTCAGTATGGTAATCAGAGTTAATCAGGATTTAGATATGCGGCGTTACAATGAAGCAATTCAAACGGATGTTGCAACCATTTTCAAAAGTGTTGACGAAATATGCCCTCTTTTGAGCGAAATATGATTACTTTTTCAAAAAATTCAAATTCCGTTCACAGTGTTTCGGTCCTAGATCCTTCATTAGATCCATTAGCTTATCCCTTATTATTTCCCAATGGTGACACTGGATGGCACGTGAATTTGAAACATTCAATAAGATCTACTTCTGCTGCTCCTGCTCCACAAAACAAGATTACAATGCTGCAATATGCGTCATTTCGACTGGCCATTCGAGATGAATTCAGTATTCTTCATTCTTCACAGAAATTGTTTCTGCAATGGATTGTAGACATCTATGTTCGTATAGTAGGAAGCCGTTTGCACTTTATTCGACAAAATCAAGCCACTCTTCGAGCTGATGTCTATAATAATTTGACAGATTTCTTGCAACAGCACCCAAATGATTCTGTTAATTCGGTAGGTCATAGAATAGTTTTACCATCTTCTTTTATTGGTTCGCCAAGAAATATGTACCAGAACTATTTAGATGCTATGGCAATAGTTCAACATAATGGAAAGCCTTCACTTTTTATCACAATGACATGCAACCCCAAATGGCCAGAAATTATTAATAACATTTCTCCTGGTGATAGTCCGAATTTTCAACCTCACATTGTCGTCCGTGTCTTTCGTTCCAAATTGAAAAAATTAATAGAATGTCTAGAAAAATCTAAAATTTTCGGAAAAGTGAAGGCACTCATATACACGATTGAATTTCAAAAGCGTGGTTTGCCACACGCTCATATCCTACTTACCTTAGATTCTGCTGACAATATAACTGACATTGATAAATTTGTTTGTGCGGAAATTCCAGACATTTCAGTCAACCCTAAACTTCATAGTTTTGTCAAAAAACATATGATTCATGGTCCATGTGGTCTATTAAATCCTAACTCCGTCTGTATGAGAGCTGGTAAATGCAGCAAAAGTTTTCCTAAAGACTTTTGCTATTCAACTCAGTCCAATGTCAATGGCTATCCAATTTATATGCGTCGTGATAATGGCATAACAGTCGACGTTCGTGGCCATTCTGTTGATAATCGTTATGTTGTTTCTTACAATCCTTACCACCTAGCGAAATTTGATTGCCACTTAAATGTAAAAGTTTGTAGCACAGTCAAGAGCGTAAAGTATATATACAAATATGTTTATAAGGGGTACGACTGTGCTTCTTTAGAGTTTGGAAGAGTGAAAGATGGAAATCAGGGTGAAGTTGTGTTAAATGAAATCGATAGCTTTTTGTCCGGTCGATATGTTGGTTCTACTGAAGCTAATTGGCGCATATATGAGTATCCAATGCATTACCAGTCACATAATATAGTTCGACTTGAATGTCACTTGCCTCAACGGCAAAACGTTATCTTTAGTGAGGGAAATATTCAACAAGCTCTTCAAAACCATAGAAAAACAAAATTGACTGCATTCTTCGAAATCAATCAAATTGATTCCACCGACCTTCTTTGTACAGAAATTCCGAATCATTATATTTGGGTAGATAAGGAAAAGAAATGGAAAAAACGTCAGAGAGGAGGTAGTAAAGCTATTGCCAGATTATTTTATGTTTCTCCAAAAGATATTGAATTGTTTCATTTGAGACTACTTTTGCTTCATGTTCGAGGTCCCATTTGTTTTCAGGATTTGCGTACGGTTGATAATATTGTTTACCCCACATTTTCAGCTGTTGCACATGCACGAGGTATCACATCACACGATAGGGAGTGGCGTGAATGTTTATTAGAAGCAAAAGAGTGTAAGTCCCCTCAGCAGTTAAGGGAATTATTTGCAATCATTTGTGGTACGAACGTTCCTGCAATATTTTCTGTCTTACAGCTCATGCTGGTTGCGGTAAGACTTTTGTCCAAACCGCGGTTATTCACAAATTGAATTCTTTGAACCTTCAATGTATTGCGTGCGCTTTCAGTGGTATTGCATCCACTCTTTTAATTCAAGGTCGAACTCTTCACAACGTTTTCAAATTACCTATACCTATTTTAGAGAATTCCGTATCAAGCCTCTCTGTGAACAGTGCACAAGCACAGTTCATAAAGTCTGCATCTATCATTATCATAGATGAAATTTCAATGTGCCCGATTAATGCTCTCAAATTAATTGACCGTTTCTAAAGCGATTTGTGCGGTAATTCAATTAAACTTTTCGGAGGTAAAACTATTTTACTATGTGGAGATTTTCGACAAACTTTGCCAGTTGTACCTCACGGTACACGTGTATCACTTATTGAGAATTGCCTTACTTCATGGTCCGAATTTTCAAAATTCCACAAAATAACTTTGACCCAAAACATGAGAGCTTTGCCTCATGAAATTGAATTCGTTGAATTCCTAAAATCTCTTGGTAATGCAACATTACCCAAATTTCCAGATTTTGGGCAAGATGTTATTGAAATTCCTTCTCATTTAGTGAGCAGCAACTCCGTGATTGCAGATATTTATGGGAATATATCTGAAACCATTCAGTCTAACGGTATTCTCAATTCGGTTATATTAGCACCCAAATATAAAGACTGCACTTTCATTAATGCAGAAATTCTTAATAGCCTGTCCGGGGAGGAACGAATATATTTGAGTTCCGATAAAATTTTGAGTAATGATTGTAGAGAGCAAAATAATTTTCCGGTAGAATTTTCAAACTCAGTTGATGTAATTGGGCTGCCCCCCCCCCCCCCACAAATTAATTTTAAAAGCAAATTCCATACTTTTACTTATTCGTAATTTGAATACAGGACATGGCTTGGTCAATGGCACACGTTTGCGATTAGTTCAAATGCATAATAATTGCTTAGATTGTGAAATTTTAACAGGAGTTGCTCAAAACACACGTATTTTGATACCCCGAATACATCTCAATTATTCAGGTACACTTCTACCATTTTCCTTTCAAAGAACTTAGTTTCCCGTCATTTTGGCTTTTGCGATGACAATTAATAAATCCCAGGGGCAAACATTTCAAAAAGTAGGAATCTTACTCAGACAACCGGTATTTTCTCACGGACAATTATATGTTGCAGCCAGTAGAGTTAGATCATTTGGGGGATTGCGTTTCTATATTTCTGAAACACCAGAGCAAGGTCATTTAGCAGGAGATGATAGAGTTTTTACAAAAAATGTTGTTTATGAGGAAATTTTACGAACTTTTTAAATCCGTATCCGCTAGGTTTTTAGTAGTTATGGGTGGGGGCTCATTCAATTAAGGTGTACCTTGACGTGTTGAATGAGCTTAAAGGATTGCAGCTGCAGTCTGAACTAAATCACCTTTGAAATTACAACGCTACCGTATACACAGCGCCGTACGCGAGCTATTCGAGTGAGCGTAGCGAGCAGAGGGCGTCCCCCTAGTCTATATATAAATAGGCGACACGTTTTTTTGTTATCCCTTTTACAGGAAACCAGGTGGACTTAACTGGATAAAAATTATACCATTCGAAAGATTGATTCTTTCATACGAATGTGAACTGAAGTTGGTTGAAATGTGTAATCTATCGAGAGCAAGTCTGGGCTGTTCTTTTGCTACTTTGGATTTGCTCATAGAATACGATACGATACGATGACCCAAAGAATACGGCCTAAGTGTTTAACGTCATGATGAAGGAGAAATGATGGACAGTACAGAATTACTCTCACTGCTCTGAAATTAGAGACGATTCACAAAGAAGTCCCAGCGACTAACAAGAAGGCCTAAAAACATAATAATGTTATTGTTGTCGGAGTGAAAATCTGGGCAAGAGTGTCAACGCGGGGGCTCAATTATAAAATAAAATTTATTCTACGAAAAAGTTCAAATTTCTTGTTTTGGTTTTTACCATCATAATACGACATGCATAATTTTGTCATGGTACAGGAATATCGTTTCGTGACGCACTATAATGTACGAATATAAAGCGATTAAACATAACATTTTATATGAAGTATCCCCATCAAACTAAGTATGCACTTCACTGCTCTTCACATTTTTTTCGTTGAACAGAATTCCTATAACTATGCTTCCAGGTCATACGTTCGTTTCACTTTTTGACAAGAACAAAAAAGTTATTGTGCACAAAACTTCAAAGTGAGATTTTTTGATCTTGCAAACATTGTCAAAATATTTTAATACAAATCCTACTATTGTTTCATCTTTTCAGGATTCATGCAACGGAACGCCAGTTACAATGCGTGTCGATTCCAAAGGCTTTTTTCTCTATTGGATCGATCAGAACAATGAAATGGATTTGTTGGATATTGCTACAATCAGAGATGTTAGAACTGGGCAGTATGCTAAACGACCAAAAGTAAGTTAAATTGAGCTTGCGCGTTCAATATCTTAGTTTTTCAACGTCTTTTAATTTTAAATATAGTACTGTGCGAATTAATGTGAACAAAGAAGAAAAATCCGTTTTTTGGTGATGGCCCTACTATTCTTTTAAATTCCCGGTTTAGATTTTAATGCAAATTCTATTGCATAGACTTCGTTTTATGTTTTTATCAACCAACAGTCGTTAAAAAAAAACCCGAATATGCAGAACTCTCTCGTTGTTTATGACGTCATGGATATCAGGTGAAGGAGAATGGACAAGATAAACACCTTTAGTGAGCATACTACAATGACACAGAGGAATTTCGCAAAGGTGTATGATATCAGTTTTTGGTGGCGGTAAATAAAATAATGGTGTAGTAACGAGATGATATTATAAAGAATAATCATAAAAATCCTTGCTGAAAAGGGTACAAGAAGTTATCTAAGCGAAAGTAGGACATCGCATGAAATAGTTGTTGTAATATTATTACGTATTAAATAGTATTTTACGTGTTCACATTAATTCGAACAGTACTTTACTTAATGGCTAGTTTTTTAACAGATCTCATTACCCGTATTTTCTTGGTCTCGCTGTCGAGAGCAAATCCAAAGAAGCAAAAGAACAGCCCAGGCTTGCTCTCGATTTTTCGACTTTTTTATATTTTGTTACGCCCTCGATTAAACACATTTCTCATATATTAGTTGAATTTAAATTTTCAGATAAAATTAACTCAATGTTTTGAAGAAATTGTAGTTTTGTGGAATTTAAGGCAAAATTTAGTTTCCAAGGAAAGGAAAATGAACCTTGTCGCCATCGAATATTTCTAGCTTAACAATTTATGCAGAGAAGTAAATTCAACTCAATTATTTTCCCGAGTTATTTTTGTTCGGATTAGTGTATAGGATTTGACAGTTCTGCTCTATAGGATTGAGCAAAAAAATACAGCTATTGTATAAAAAATAAAAATGGACATAATTTGCTCATAAAAACCAAGGTAGATTAAAAGTTGCAAGAGGTTCTAATTTCGCGTTCATCTTGTAAAAGACAAAGTTTTCGTTTCTATGGTTAGCTTCCTAATGAAAACCAATACCTTTAAATAGGTTACATTATGTGGTCAATCGAAATTCACGTTCCTTTATCATTCGTACGCACTACTTGTGTAACGGACATGCGGCTCACGATGTTTTGACATAAATATTGCTGTTCGTCAACGTACAACCATGGCCAAAAGTATTAGACACCCCTTAAAAAGGGTTTAACTAAAAACACTGGATATACTGGCACTGAGAGTGACACTGTGTATATAAAAATTATGAAATAAAATTAATATTTAAATTATAAAAATTAAAATGGCTGATGTTTTGCGACATATTATATGACTTAATTTTCATTTAGCATTATGTTTAATTTATTAAAATAGGCAAAACCACCGAATTACAGCCATGGCCAAAAGTATTTGAGATTTAAGAATAAGTAACGAAATATATCTTCTATAAACTAATTTACTACTGTGGGCAAAAAATATCGGGAATTTGGTTATAATTCGAAAATTAACGAATAACGAATGCGTTTTTGGGACAAAACGAGATTAAACTTTCTTTAGGCCCAAATGGTGTTTCAACATAGTCTTCACTAAACCTTCTGATATTCCAACAAGACCAGAAAGGGCGGCAGTTGATGTGGATGGTCGGCCCTCTTTGAACATTCACATACTCGTTTTTTCGATACAGCCTGTTTACTGAAGGCCTTCTGCAACATCTTCAACGTTCCGGCTGCAGAAATTTCATTCAGCTCACAAACTTTAATCAAATTTCTTTGTTGAATAATTTCAGATATTGTAAAAATCGAAAAATTTACTTTTGTTTGTTCAAAAATGACACGTGTAACTAACTTAAATTTACAGTTTGACATGAAATTTCGCACAGATATCAGTTATAGTATTACCAAATGCCTATGTTCTTCGTAGTTCTCCCTATTCTCGTTTTGTTTCTCAATGACCCTTTGTTTTGTTCTAATAAGCCTATCATACATGATTTTAAATTGAGGAATGAAATGTTTTGTTATAAAATTCGAGAGCCTCGAGAATTTGTGACCTGATTGACTGCTTGTCTTCCAAAAACGGAACTCTGATTCTTTCTGTAAGAGCCGTTCAACATCTGCACTACCGGTATCGTTATTATGTTTTGTGACATGGAACTCGATATTTTCTTGTTTGCAGAAATCCTTAATATTTTTCGAATCGAATTCATTGTCGAAAATGAGTTATTGCATTTTGCTATCATTTGTTTAATTTTTTCTATAATAGGGATATGAGTTTTATCCTCTAGATAAAAGAACTTATCTATTAAATTAAAAAAAATTATGTTTACTATATGTATAGATGCCTATATGGACTATTTCATTAATTGTTTCAGGAGTCTCCGTCATTTCAAGTTTTTTCTTAATGAGATTTCTATCATATTTTGCTCCTGTACAAATATCGCAAATAGTTCTTCATACGTAGCAAAAATGCCAATCCTTCCTTATGAAATATTGTGATATGTTTTCTCATCTCATTTTCATTTTCGATATCTTTTGCAAAGTGACTACACTTAACAAATTTAATTATATTTCGATTTGGGAATAACTCTCTCCGAGTTAACTTTTTCCGAAGTTTATTATAGTCAATGATCAGTGTATTCAGTGTAAATAGCCACCTTGCCCTTTTGTGTATACCCTCTAAATATATCTGTGTCTTCTTCTATATCTCTCCTTTCTACAAATATCCCACTCTTATTAAAAACTTTAACGAACACTTATCTCTCTTCTCGACAAAAATAATTTGTAATTTAAATCTATTAACAAGTAGAGGGGTCTCGTCATTAAGATCTTGTTTTTGGGAATGGACAGTCTTCATTTCCACTGATTCCTGAGGGCAATTACTGAGATTATCGGGTTCAGGCTCATTTTCTGAATCTACTTTCATGTGGTTTATATTAAAATTGTTTGTATGAGAAGTGTCAGAAGTTACTTGGTTGTGATCTAATGAATTGATTTCATTTGTTTTGACATTCAAACGACTAAGAAAATCAGCTACTTTGTTCTCTTTACCCTTTATGTAATCGATTTTCATGTCATATTCCCTCAACTGAATGAACCACCTCCGTAAGCGAGGGTTGATGTTTTTTCCAGCATGCTTTGCATGCAACCACTTGATTGGCTGGTTATCGGTTTGATAATCGAACTGTGTTCCAAAACTGTATGGTCGAAAGTATTTTTTACCCTATACTATTGTTACGTAATAATTCCTTTCATGACCTACATGAATAAATGACCCACATTGACAAAGCAAGTCAGCAGAACAAATTATCACGTCATTCCGAATTTCGCGCCACGCGCCTGAACTGCGGTGAAAGCGCTCACGGTTCAAGCAGTTAGTCCGGTAATAAGTTTTATACATAGCTCGTAAGAATTAGAATAAAGTGCCTAAAAACGAACAGTAAAAGAGTTTTCATTCTCATTGGGAGTTTTTCATGACACTATCGCCAACAATTCTTTCTACATCTATATATATAAAAATCTAGGCCTACAAATGTGTTCGTTTGTCGCCGGTGTTTGGCTAAGCGTGTGCGCCGATTGCAACCAAATATCTACCCGTTGTTAGTAGTAATTTGCATATGTTTTTTGTGAAGTTTGGTTGAATTCGGAGCAATCAGGCGTGAACTGTCGGCACGGAAACGAACACATGTTTTGTTCATATTTTCGTGAGTGTAGTACAAAAATCGACATTCGCAATTGCGCAACAGCTTGAAAGTCACATGCTCTTATTTTTGTTGTCGGGAGACGTGTTTATAAAGTGAAAATTCATATGTCAATTTGAAATCATTATTGTTCATTGAATACAGTAAAAAAAGTGGTAAGGACAATAGTGATTTGTAGAATTTGGTAAGTTTTCTTTTCAAATTTGTCGTGTGGCTTTTTTCTTTTTTCTTGAATAGCAGTGCCATTAAAATATTTAGCGTTTGGTGATAACTCAAAAGTCTATTTGAAATCATTATTGTTCATTGTATACAGTAAAAAAAGTGGTAAGTATAATAGTGATCTCTGGAATTTGGGAAGTTTTAATTTCAATGTAGTTTTTTTCCTTTTTTCTTGAATAACAGTGCCATTAGAACATTTGGCGTTTGGTTATACGTGCTTTGTATTGGGTGCCGCTATTTTTTCATTTCGAGTGCATCAATTCTTTCGAGGTTAGTTTTGCTTGGAATATATTGAAAATTAATTGTGAATGAATTTTTGCATGAAATCAATGAAATCAAAGAAATCGAAGGAAAAATGGTAAGGCCTAGAAGTAATCTTGGTTGCCGGTCACGTAGAACGCAACATAGATCGAACGAGAGGGCTAATCTATCACAAGAACAGCGAGAAAATGTAAATCAAATTGTAAGAGAACGTGCTGCCAGATCACGTTCAGGTCATTCACCTCAAGAACGTAGACAACGTAATGATGAATATAGATTGAGAATGCAACGTTATCGTGACAGACCCAATTGATTCCATCCATATGGTGAAAATGCCCACCGTAGCCAGATGAATGTAAATGTTGATTTACATCGAGCTGCGTTTCAATATAATAATGCGATTCATTACAATTTGAATAAATTTGTCGTTATTAGCGATATGAATACAGTTTGTCAGTATTGTGAAGCACTTAAGTTCAAAAATGAATCGCTTAGAGTGCGTTGTGCAGGTGGAAAAGTTCAGTTGCAAGAACTACAATATCCACCGGAACCATTGGCAACATTGCTTTCTGGCATAACTCCTGAATCAAAGCTTTTTTTAAATAAAATTCAAACTTAAAACACATGCTTTCAAATGACTTCCTTTGGAGCAACGAATATCATAACAGATCACTTCATGCAAACATTTAAGGTGATTTCGAATGTTTCTTTTGATCTTAAAATAATTTTTTTATTTATTCACAATTTTGGATGTGAATTTTGAGTATTTTGTCTCCACATTACAGATACAAGGGCAAATTTATCACAAAGTTGGTTCATTATTGCCATTTCCAGATGAGAACTACCAATTTTTGCAAATTTATTTTATTGGCAACTCTGAAGAAGAAATTGATGCCCGCTGTGCTTTTATTTCAAATACAAGAAAGGTTATCGTTGGTGAACTTCAGGAATGGTTTCACAAACATAATGAATTGATTCACATGTTTAAAACAGGGCTTGATTAAATGCCATCTGACAATCATAAAATTGTAATTCGCGCTGACAAAACACCAGCTGGTGAGCATGCTGGAAGATATAATGAACCTGCTAATGATGAAGTTGCGATTGTTATCGCTGGGGAAGAGTTTCAGTCACGTGATATTGTATTAAATCGTAGAAATAATCAACTCCAACGTGTGTAAGAGACTCACCGTTTTTATGATGCGTTGCAGTACCCTTTTTTATTTTGCCGTGGTGAAGACGGATACGCTATCAATATAAATATGAAAAACCCAGCAACTGGTGGGTGCTTTCGGTAGTTGATTGAGCATTTTACTTTGCTGTGGCAAATTTGAATTATACATTGTAATTCTTTTATTTTTTCAGGTGATGAACTTAGTAAGAAGGTCAGTGCAATGAACTATTATGCATTCAGACTTATGATTCGACGAAATCAGGAAAATAACATTTTGAAATGCAGAAGACTATTTCATCAATATGTCGTCGATATGTATGCAAAAATAGTAACCGAACGACTCAATTTTATTCGATTCAATAAAAGGAAATTGCGTTCTGAAGAGTATATATGTACATCTACGAGATGCTATTAATAATGATGCAAATGTGCATGACCTTTGAAAAGTCGTAATATTACCATCATCATACACTGGTAGTCCAAGGCACATGCATGAATATGCACAGGATGCAATTTGCTATGTTCGTTGCTATGGGCGTCCTGATTTGTTTATAACATTTACGTGTAACCCACAATGGGAAGGAATTCAGAAGCGTTTATACCCCGGACAATCATCCACTGATCGACGTGACATTACAGCCAGAGTATTCAAACAAAAACTTAAATCACTCATGGATTTGATTGTTAAGCATAAAGTGTTCGGTGAGGTGATGCTGGATGTACTCTGTTGAATGGCAAAAGAGAGGCTTGCCACATGCGCACATCTTGGTTTGGTTGGTTAATAAAGTAACAACTGATGAAATCGACAATCAGCTGAAATCCCAGATCAGACAATTGATCCTGAATTATTCAAAGTTGTTAGAAAAACATGATTCATGGCCCATGCGGTTCAATAAATGTCAATTCACCATGCATGGTTAATGGTAATGCACGAAACGATATCCAAGGCTATGTGTGTCTGAAATTGTTACCGGAAGTGATGGTAATCCCCTTTATCGTCGACGATCACCAGACGATAATGGAAAAACTGTAAGTATTCAAGTACATAATCAGAATATCGAAGTTGATAATCGTTGGATTGTTCCCTATTCACCATTCCTTTCAAAGGCATATAAGGCCCACATTAATGCTGAATATTGCAGCTCCGTTAAGTCGAACAAATATATATGCAAATACGTGAACAAGGGTAGTGATATGGCAGTTTTTGGGGTTGCAAATAAAAATAGAAATGACGAAATAACTCAATATCAAATGGGCCGTTATGTTAGCAGCAATGAAGCTATTTGGCGAATTTTATCCATTCATGATCGTAGTCCAGCTGATGTTCATTTGCCCGTTCATTTGGAAAATGGACAACGTGTCTATTTCACTGCTGATACAGCACAATAAATAGCAGAGCGACCACCATCCACCAAACTACATTACTTGCGTTTTTTGCATTGTGTCAACACGATTCGTTTGACCAAACATTGCTTTATACAAATATTCCTAAGTATTATACGTGGAATGCGTCAACGAAAAAATGGAACAGACGTAAAAAGGTGCACCGGTGCATAATGTATTTCGACTGACACCTTAGGACGACTCTACACGGTGCATCCAAGTCAATCTGAATGTTTCTATTTGCGTTTGTTATTGGTAAATATACGTGGACCAACATAATTTCAGAATTTGAAAACAGTTAACGGGTGTTCTTGTTACACTTATCGTCAAGCATGTGAGAAGTTATAATTACTTGAAGATGATAACCATTGGGAAGCGACACTTTTGGATGCATCTGTCACAAGTTCAGCGCACCAAATAAGAACATTATTTGCAATAATTATATCAACGTGTTTTCCGTCAAATCCATTACAATTATGGCAAAGTTACCGTGATTATATGATCGAAGATATTTTGAATCGTATGCGCCGTAGTGCTTCAAATAATGATTTAGTTATGACACTAGAAATGTTTAACGAGGCACTGATTTTGATTGAGGATTTGTGTTTGTCGATTGCTAACAAAGGTTTGGCACAATGGGGTATGACAGCGCCTAATCGACCAATGCATGATGGACATAATGAAGCCTTGAAACGTAAATTTCAATGAATGAATTGAATACATTTATATGCAATGATAGATGTAAATGAATTGAATACATTTATAGCTTCAAATCAACCAAAATTGAATCGTGAACAAAAACATTCCTATGACACTATAATGGAAAGTGTTCGAAATGAATGTGGAGGATTATTTTTCTTGGATGCGTCTTGGAGGTACGAGAAAAACATTTCTGATTTCTTTACTTTTGGCGACTATAAGATCTCAGAACAATATAGAACTAGCACTTGCAACAACTGGAATTGCTGCTACGTTGTTGGATGGTGGTCGCACTGCCCATTCAGCACTTAAATTACCATTAAATAATCAAGTTAACGAAAATCCAACGTGTAACATAAGCAAGAATTCAGGAATGGGATAAAGTTTTGCAACAGTGTAAAATAATCGTGTGCGATGAGTGCACCATGGCGCAGAAGAAATCATTGGAGGCATAAGATATAACATTGAAAGATTTACGTCATAATCAGGAATTATTCGGTGGAGCCTTGATTCTATTGGCTGGTGATTTCCGTCAAACACTTCCTGTAATTTGAAGTGTTCCCCGTTGAACTGCAGCCGATGAATTAAATGCAAGTTTGAAATCGTCCAATTTATGGAGGCATGTTCAAAAACTCACTTTAATTTCAAATGTACGTGTACAATACAAAATGATTCCTCAGCTGCTGAATTTTCGAAGCATTTGTTAGATATTGGGAACGGCAAAGTTCCAATTAATGGATCCACTGGGCCTCATTACGCTTCCAAATAATTTTTGCCACATTACACAAACCAAAGCAGAATTAGTTCAAAGTGTTTCTCCGAACATTGCACAAAATTATAAAAATTATGAATGGTTGAGAGAAAGGGCAATATTGGCAGGGAAAAATAAAAATGTTGGTGAATTAAAGACAACATCTTAAACGATGTACCAGGCCAAATTTTAACCTATAAATCAGTGGATACCGTTACAAATGCTGATGATGTGGTAAATTATACTACCGAATTGCTTTCTTGGATGATTGAGCATTTTATTAGTTTGGTGCTCATTTTCTTTTTCCTGCACCTAAGGATATCGATAAATTTTAGAAAATATTGGTATGTCGATCTCTGTTATGATCTCATGTTTAATTTTGTGAGGAAACGTTAACTTGTCACCCTCTTTAAAAAACAAGTCTTTGTGATGTCTTAGAAGGTTAATGATTTAGTTTTTTTCTTCATGGTTTAAATGAACTCACTTTATTTTATCTAGCAAGTTATTGGGTACAGTTTCTAAGGTGTGAATTTCATCTAATGGAAAGGGGTAATCGCTGTATTCAAAAAATATTTTATTGTTGTTTACATCAATATATTTACCTTCGAGGTTTAACGTTGCTTTGAATCTCTGTCTAACCCATAACAGCGCCATGTTTATTACTTTTTAAGTCCGAGTGATTGTGCCTTGGAATTTTAATTCCTTAGGCATTGGTGTGACTATCTTGTGGGTAATTTTATTTGAACCATTACTTGTTGAATAAAAAAACAGGTTTAGCTAATATTTCGGGGTGAAATTCGTCAAGGATATCGAATTTTATGATATTGGTGGCAGAACCAGTGTCAATACGGCATCTTATTTTCTGATTACCTAGGGTGATGATTTTAATTGGTATTATGGGTTCCGAGGCTCGTTTTAAAAATTTACGTCTGAGTCCGCATATAGGTTCTTATTCTCCATTGGCTCTCGGAGCAGTAACCATCTACCTCACACTTTTTATGTCAATGCATTTTCGATTAAGTCTGTTAACTCTACCCTTGATTTGGGTGTCCTCCTTGACTCGAAGCTTTCATAAACGTAATCTTGTAATAAATAAAGCGCGAGTCATGCTAGGCTTTATCACAAGGTGGGCTAGAGAACTAGCGGACCCATATTCCTTTAAAACCCTACTCACCTCCCTGGTTCGTCCTTTATTATAATATGCCCTCCAAATTTGGACTCCTTATCATAAAACGCATATTGAGCGCATTCTGGACTTGGTCAGAATAATGCTTATGTGGATTACTTTCCCAATTGTGATTTTGGTTTTCATGACATAATTGACCTGAATTATTGTTGAAACAATTTCTGTTTTGCTGTTGTTGGTTAGGTTTGAAATTATTATTTTTATTAAGAGAATTGTTTTTGTTATGATTATTAATGAGATTATCAATGAAGTAAGGCAATTCTAAATACGTGATACACGTGCACTGTGACTTACAACTGGCAATGTTCGACGAAAATCTCCACATAGTAAAATAGTCTTACCTCCGAAAAGTTTAGTTGAAGTACCGAATAAATCGTTTAAAAAATAGTCGATTAATTTGGCACATTGAAATTTCATGTGTGATAATGATAGGTGCAGACTTTATGAAGTGTGCTTGTACACTGTTTACAGAGAGCCTTGATACGAAATTCTCTAAAATCGGTGTAGGTATTTTGAAAACATTGTGAAGAGTTCGACCTTGAACGAAAAGAGTGGATGTAATACCATTAAAAGCGCACGCGATACATCGGAGGTTCAAAGAATTCAATTTGTGAATAATTGCTGTTTGGACAAAAGTCTTATCACAGCCAGTATGAGCTGTAAGACAAGAAATATTCTAACCAGTATTACTATTTAAAACTTCCTGTAAAACTAAATCAATAGAGACTCGCTGAACGGCATTGGCATTTTGGAACATTTCAATTCGATTGATTTCAATGAATACAGTGAATTTTGTTCTTCTATGATTTTGAAGAGCTTGCTGAACATTTCCTTTCCTAAAGACTACATTTTGCCTATGAGGCAAATATCTGTCAAGTCGAACGATAATATGTTATGTTGCTGGTAAAGATAGATACTTAGATACTTATTTATGCACCAATTAGCTTCTGTAGATCCAACATAGCTACCGGACAAAAGGTTTTCGATTTCATCTATATTTACTTGGCACTGAACTCCACCACTAACTGTTCCAAACTGTAATGAGGCACAGTCGTACCCCTTATAAACTTATTTGTACATATATTTTATGCTCTTAACTGTGCTGTGCGACAAACTTCCACATTATAGTTGCAATCAAATTTCGCTAGAAGATATGGATCGTAAGGAACAACATAATGGTTTTCAACAGAGTGGCCAAGAACGTCAAATGTTATACCATTGACACGACGCATCTAAACTAGATACTGGACGCATCTAAAATAAACTGGAGTTGTATTGCAAAAGTCCTTAGAAAAGCGTTCGCTGCATTTTCCATCTCTCACACAGACGGAGTTAGGATTTAATAAACCACACGGAACGTGGATCATATGTTTTTTAACTTATTTATAAAGTTTGGTGTTAACTGAAATATACATATCTGGAATTTCCGCACGAACAAAAAAACTTCTATTTCCGACCTTTTCTTCATACATTATTTTTCTCTAAATTGAGGTTTTAAAGGTGTGCAGATAAAGGTTTGGAAATATGATAAAATTCAGATTTTGAATTTTGACTAAAATAAGCTATCAAGGCTGTTTACATGTATAACCAACCCCCATTATGTTGTCATTTCCCAACTTTTTGCCGCATGTAATATTTCTCTAAATTATGTTTTTAACTGTCTGTCCATACAAAAGTTAGGAAGTATGATAGAATTCAGATTTCGCTCGTTTTCCGGATATACTCGTGAAAGTAAATCTCGCGTTTTCTCTAAATATCTGTAAAATTTGTGATTTTTCATTTATTTTAAAATAAAATTTGGATATATTTTTATCAAATTAACAAAAAGTTCTAATACACTTAAAAATCACATACGCTCCATACTTCATTTGACTGCCGAGTCATACATGGGATCGCGACATCCGGTATTTTATTTTGTCTGTGGTAATTCTAATAATGACAAATGCAGCCATATTATTGTCTGTGGCCATATGTCCATTGTTTTGGCTTTTGTTTGTGCTTTTGTCTGGAAGAATGCAATTTTATTTCAGACACAAACTAATTAATTAACATAAGATTGCCTTCTTCCAGGCAAAAAGCCAAACAATCAATATATGGCTATTATCTGTGATATGGCAGCATTTGCCACTCACATTATTATTGGCATAGATGATACGTTTGCGTGAGAAGAATGCTTCGAGTTGACGTTCGATACTCGTTCGAGGCGGACGTATTTTGTTTTGTTGTGTAAAAAAATTCGTGACTGATTGACAGGATGCTTCCAGAATATTCTCGAATATTCGTTGGACTTCGCTCGCTATTGCTAGGAACTTCCCTATCGTGTTAATCCGAGAGATTTACACGTGGTTTGTAATATTTTTCTCTATCTTATATTATATTACTTTATATTATATATTATTTTTTATTTAATTACATATTTTTTTTTCTTGCACAATGAGTGTGCCGGCGCCGGGTGTTTTGTCACCCAATGCCAACATTGAAGAGCTTCGCTCTTTGATTCAGCAGTTAATGCAGGATAACTTCGCTCTTCGTAACGAAGTTCAATCGCCCCCTCGATCTCGACTGGAGAGCAGTTACATCCTGCTACCCCTCAAGGTACATCTGAACAGATTTTCAAGTCAGAGTCAGAGTCCAGAGGAAGTTATCCGGAGTATTTTCAGTTGCAGCTGGAGTCCCCCAAGGCTCTGGTTAGGGTCCAACTCTCTTCAACATTTATGTTAGTGATCTGCCCTGTCCTCAGCCTTTGGTTAAACAACTCAGCCTTGCTGATGATTTGCTTGTTTACACAGCATCATCTAACACTGCTCACGCCTCAAATTTGTTCAATGAACATCTAGATACTATCACCGATGGAAGGTCAAGTTGAATCTATCCAAGGTAACTGCAATATGCTTCACTGGTACCCAGAAAGATCGCCCGCGTAACTACAAGTCTACCAACGTCAATCTACTACTTGAAAACACCCCAATTGCTTTTAAAAGCTCCATGAAGTACCTTGGTGTACTTTTCGCACCCAAAATCAATTTTATTGAGCATATCGAGAAAATTTCGCAGAAGGTTCATATATGAACCAAATACCTGCACAATTCTCTTCGCCGTAATAATCAACTTGACCCTAAAACAAAGATCCTTTGCTACAGGCAACTTATTCGTCCTATCCTTTCATACGCCTTTCCTGTTTGGAATTGCATTTCATCTGCCCAAATGGAAAAGCTTCGTGTTCAGGAACGGAACATTCTCCGCCATTGTGTTAACTATAGGAGGAAACACAATGGCAAACACTTCAGCAATTCTTACCTATATAGAAAGGCTAACATCGTTCCAATCGACAATTTTCTCCTGTCAATTGGGTATAAATATCTCTCACGCGTGTCAGTCAGTGACAACGAACTACTTAGGGAAGCTTGTGCAATTGACTGACCATTGATTCATTCTGTCCGAATCAAACCCCCTCAATACCTTCAACAGTATGTATTTACAAGAAGAGCTCAACACTGCTAACATACCACTCTACCATCGAGGCTATTTTGACCCACAGCATCGAGTTTACAAATGAGTAAACTATAAATCTTTCCTATAGTCGATTAGCTATAACTATCCAGCCTAGTCTCCACTGTATAACTGCACCCATCCATCTTGAGTTTAGATAAATTGATCATATCAATATTAAACTCACCCTTTATGCAAGTTCAGCCGCCTTCTCCGCCTTCTAAACAAGCCTATTTCACCTAGCCATCATCTTGTTATTATTTTCCTTCATATAATTCCGCTTTGTTTATTTATATCATTACTTAATTTTTAAATATAATTTATTTAGTTTTAATTAAATTTTATTTATCGTAATATGAGTAATATCGAGTTACGGAGGTTTCAGAAATGTTACTCTCATTTGTGCCCAATTCCTAGGAATGGGGGAATGGGTCTTTCTCTCACAGCGAGAGAACGAATGGAACAGTGGTTCGTTACATAATTTCAACCATCAAACCAACCTTTTTTTTTTTTTTTGAGAAGAATGCTTGTATTTGGCATAAATGGTAGGTCGAATGTATGATGTATGTCAATGATGATGTGAGATAAGTAATTTTAACGGCAAATGGAGCCATACGATTGTCTGTGGCGATATCTTCAATGTTTTGAGTTTTTCTGGAGGAATGCAATTATATGTTAATTCTTCTGGTTTGTGTCCCGAATAAAAGAATGATCTATTTGGTTGGATTTTTGACAAACTTAGCACGCGCCATTTATTGGGGCCACAAACCAAAAAACATCATATGATTGCATGTTTCCGGGCAAAAAGCAAAACAATCACACATACATTCTTCCCAACAGGCTGCATTATGCGCGTGCTCAATTCATACATACATTTTCAATCGATTTTTAAATTTTAATGCAAAATTACACTAATTTTTAAGTAAATTTAAGGAAAAAAATTAATTGATGCATGTAGAGGAAGAAATAAGCTTTCGATTGGTATATTTTTTATCTTGGTAAATCCATCTGGTTTCTTGTAAAAGGGATAACAAAAAAACCTGTCGACTATTTATATATAGGTTCTTGAATTTGACACATCTTAATCTCATCGCAACGTATGTTTTTATTTAGCTTGTACTTTGTTTTTCTTTAAAACCTTTTTTTGTATTCGATTGTAGTTTTCGAACTTTATTCTTGGCTTTCTTATCTTAAAAAAAAAATTCATCTTAGTTCTTTAGTTCGAAAGAAGTAAATTCCGCTGATAGGAAATTTAAACAAAATTCACCGTTTACTTTGAATGTAATAAAGTTGATTTTCCAAAAACGCATCTCTAATAAAACCAGTTAAAATTCGTTTCTACGCACCATAAATTTTTTTTATAAGATTCACTATCACTGGATTCCAATTTTCAGAGAAGAATCCTACCAGCAGCGCCACTTATATCTTTATTAACGTTTGTTAATAAAAATTTTCTCTTAAATTTAAATTTAATTTCTTTATTTGTTAATTTTAAAAGTAGTTGCAAAATTACTACATTTACTTCTCTCTTCAGAGGGAATCTTAAGACTAACTTAAAACTAAATTGCTGAATTATTGATTTTTGAAAAACTGAAGTGTGGTAAAATAAATTTAGGTCTCAATTTAACCGGAATTGTTAAGTAATGGATTTTTGATTTCATGGGCAGGGAATGGCATATGGAAGGTTCATTAGAGTTCGAGCTCAATCGTAGACATTTGTAAATCGTTGACATTCAAAAGTATTCAGTTTAGTTTGCATTCTTTTCAATTATGTATTTTGTTTAAACTTTTCGTACATCTACATTATAAATAAGACCCCTCTACATCTGCACATAAGATATGTTTTATCCCAAAATGGAATGTGTTTGGGAAAGGAACAGGGAGTGCTTTCCCTTAAGAAGAAGTTCACCTATACCCGAGTTAAATGACATATTTGAACCCCTTCAAATGTTTGTTACTTTTATTAAAAACAAAGAAACAGTACAATATTTTTTTTTTGCTTATACAAGACAAGTTTTGTTTGTTTTGTTTACAAGGATGTTTTAAATTATGCATGGTTAGATCGACCTTGACTTAATTTACTAACATTTTCGAGTTTAATCATTAGTTTCATTATGTTTACAATGAATTGTAATCTTCCAAAGTTCATCTCTTGTTAAATAAAATTTTTACCTTTTTGAAACATTATTAAGCTTGGGTCACAATTTATTTCACAATTCACAATAAAAAGGATTCACTTTTTTTTTCTAAAATCTTAAGTTTCAATCAGAATTACTTTACAGTTAATTTTCGACATCTTCAAATGTCCACTTTTTAATCAGCAAAAAATTTTTAAGCTTGACTCACAATCTATTTTCCAATCCAGTTATTTCCAAGATTCACCTATTTTTGCGCAAAATTTCTATGTTTTAATCAGATTTACTTTTACAATTTATTTTATCGACATCTCTTAATGTCCACTTTTTGATCAGTAAAAATTTTGAAGCTTGACTCGATCTATTTTCCAATTCAGTTATTTCCAAGATTGACTTTGTTTTTGCACAATTTCTAAGTTTTTAATCAGATTTAGTTTTACAATTTATTTTATCGACATTTTTTAATGTCCACTTTTTTGATCAGTAACAATTTTTAAGCTTGACTCACGATCTATTTTCCAATTCAGATAAATCCAAGATTCACCTTTTTTTTCCCAAATTTTCAAGTTTTAATCAGATTTACTTTTACAATTTGTTTTATCGACATCTTTTAATGTCCACATTTTGATCAGTAAAAATTTTTAAGCTTGACTCACAATCTATTTTCCCATTCAATTATTTCCAAGATTCACCCTTTTATATTCGCAGAATTTCTAAGGTTTTAATCAGATTTACTTTTACAATTTATTTTATCGACATGTTTTAATGTCCACTTTTTGGATTAGTAGAAGAATTTTAAGTTTAATGAGCCGGGGGAATGCGCGAGTTAAGTTAAGTTAAGAATTGTTTATATTTTTTTTGTTAAATAAAAGAAGATTTGATTCCTTTTAAAAACTTTATAATTTTACTGCTTGATGTTGATCGTACAATTGCTTCCTAAAGACTGACTTAATCTAAAGTTTTCCGGTTGATCAAAGGTTTGGTTAATGCATTTTCCCATGGGAAAATGCATTGTCGTCAATTTTGATTTTGTCGTTATTCCCGGATTCTTATCACCTCTAGGTGTTTGGTGGCATTTTACCTAGTGCTCCCATGGTGCTCCCATATCATTTTGGCGCTTACCTAAGCGTCTGGTCTTCTTCCGGATGTAACACCTCCTTCCCTAGAAAGAAGTGACGGCCATATGAATCGGATGTCGTTGGGTTCATGGGTCGGAACTTCCAAGGTTACGTTTGATGGCTTATAGTGTTTCCTCATGAGGTAGAGCATTAGGAAAGATAGGGCGATGATGAAAAGGATCAGACTCGGGGTAAGTATAAGTATCGTTCTTTGTAGGTCGTCTCGAAGTGCGTAGGGTTGCAGGAAGTTTGTGAGTTGCCCTTCTGAAAATTTAAAGTTGTGCAGCCTTTTTGTGTAAAGGGTGTGGTTTGCCGTTGACGTATTCACATCATGGAAGATGGTAGGGTGAATGTTAATCTCGTCCCAATAGATTTCAACTGTAGATTTATATAAAATATTATTTATTTTAACATCACAATTACCAAAATGAATAAGAGCGGATCCTATGATCTTTTGACTATCGACTCCGCATGTGGACGTGATCGTTGTCTCTGGAGCGTTGATCAGGATGACATAATTTGGCTCTGGTTGGTATATTTCGCTATCCCTGTCTCTTTCGACCAATTGGCAGTGAGCTGGTTTATTAAGTATTAAGTTCCCGATGCATTTTGATTTGCTAGTTTCTTCTTCGTGGGCTGAGCGTGGACAGTAGAAGGTTCCTTCTATTTTAGGGCATTTGTTGTCGAAATATTGAATATTTTTAGGGTTCAGGATAAGGTAGGGTTTTGTGTCGATAAATTTATTTTGTTCTATTGGTAGGGGAAGGATGTGAAATATGTGGTAAGTTTCATTGGACAGGATAGGAATCTGAACATTAAAGATTACATTTGTATCATTATAATATGCTTGTAAGCTTAAAAATTCGTATACATTCAGATTGGATTTGATTATTACATCTTGTTTCTTAAGTTCCAACTTTACTTCTACAAGTTCTTTTTGGCTTAAAATTTGTTTTGATATGATGTTCAATTTTGCAAGGATAATTGCTTCTGAAATACTACTTAGGTGGCTATTTAGTATATCGATATTATAGTTAATTTGATTAATAAATTGTACATATTTGATTTGTACATCGTGGTTTCTTATCCTATTTTCGAACTGTACATTTGTATAATTTAGGTATTCTGTCATAATATTTTGTTGTTCATTTATATGCCCTGTTATATTTTCAAATCGTTCAATCATTTCATGATTTAGTTTTGACTGACTATTCATTTGGTTGGTAATGTCCTTGTTAATATTTAATATTTCATCAATCTGTTTGTTTAAATATGCGGCGTCGTTAGCGTCCATATTACCGGTTATGCTTTTGATTAAACTTCCCAGACCATCGATTAAACCCCGTTTCCTTCTATGATTAGGGAGTAAGGTTTGCAGTTTTTGTTTTAAGTCGTTTAGTTTTGTTTTAGTGGTAAGCAGTGTGTCTTTCATTTCATGTACGTAGTTAAATCTTAAAAGAGTTTCTTCGAGTTTGTCGATCGTTTGTTGGTACGTGTCTAGTCGTATAATATGTATGAAATTGTTGTGTCCTAGTATAGTCCTAGCTCTTCCTAGTTTCATGGGTACAAGTCCTTTACTGTGGGTCAAGTCCTGTATTTCTAGTTTCTGCCCCAGGGTTAGTGTTATCAACCTGAAAATTTCGTTTTTTCTTAATTTTCGATTTATGAAATTTTTTATTCTTGGTGGTGATTAAAGTAACATTTTTATTTACTTTGACCTTATGCTTGGAAAATCTTTTCGTTAATTTATTTCGCCTATTTTCTCTCCTATATATATCTTCCCCTTCTTTATATTCAATGGGTTCGTCCCTGTTGTAGTTTAACCTATCGATATTTTTACGGGTCTTACCTTCCAACTGGGCTTTAATCGAGGGGTAAAGTTTTTCTTGGAATTCGTTTAATTTTTCCAAATATTGGTGGGGAGATTCGTGTTGTAGTTTTTCAAATTGGTATGTTCGACCATGAAACCCTTCAAAGGGTGTTAATTTTGTAGCGGAATGAATTGCATTATTATATGTAAGGAGAGTTTCGTTTAGGATTTCATCATGGTCTTTTTCGTTGGTGTTATTAAAGATTATTCTGTATATTTCAGTCAGAGTTGAGTGCAGTCTTTCAACGGGGGAGTTGCTACTACTCTGTTGAATTGAAGTTAAATGAAGCTTGATATTGTATTGTTTACAGAAATCCTTGAATATGTTAGCTGTAAATTCAGTCCCGGAGTCTGCAACCATTTCTTTTGGAATACCGTGAACGCTCATGAAGTGTTTGAGGGACTTGATAATCATAAGACTATTTCTGGCTATGAGGGTGTATGCTGCCGCATATTTTGAAAACTTGTCGATTATCGTCAAAATCTGTCGATGGTTTATTGAATAGATGTCAATGTGAATGATGTCGAGGGGTCTACTTGGGGTTTTGCTAAGCATGTGTTTTACCTTTGGTGGATCTCTGTCGTATTTATATGTGTGGCAGATATCACAATTATTGATAATTTTTGTTATTTTACTTTTCATAAAAGGGAAGAATATTTCTCGTTTGAGATGAAGCAGGGTTTCATTAATCCCTCTATGATTATTATTTTTATGGTATTCCTGAATTATTTTATCCTGTTCGTCATTGTCGACGATATCTTTAACTAATTCCTTACACCTGATTAATTTGAAGACTTTGGATTGGGAAAAATATTTTGAGAATACGTCTTGTACTATTCTAAATGTATCGTCATCCGTGTAGATTGCCATTAGACGATTTGGAGGGAGATATTTTTTTAGGATTTCAGTTATGGTCGATTCTGAGTTGTCTTTAATTTTGATTATTCTCCTCTGTTTATTTTTGAATGGCATTTCTAATAAGGTTTGATCGTTTTGAGAAAGATTTTTAATTATCGTTTGGAGTGAGAATTCATTCAGAGGTTTTTCCGAAATCGGTATACCGTCATCAAGGTTTTCTTCTGCAGAGTGAATTGTTGACCCATTATCGGTTTGGACCGTTTCATTATCGTTATTGTTTCTGGAAGACACATTGTCGCCGTTAACAGCTTGTAAGGATATATCACTACAACTGGAGTCTTCACTTTCTGTGGCGAACATTTCTATCGTATGTGTTTGAGGGTTTTCAAGTTTAATTCTACTAAGTGCATCTGCATTACAATTTTGATTTCCTTTTTTATAGAACACTTCGTAGTCGAATTCCTCTAATTTTAATCTCCAACGAACAAGTCTCGAATTTGGGTCTTTAAGGCTCATAATCCATGTTAAAGGTTTGTGGTCAGTGACTATCTTGAATTTCCTCCCGAAGAGGTAAGGGCGGAAGTATTTAGTAGCCCAGACAATAGCTAAAAGCTCTTTTTCGATAGTTGAATAATTTAATTCTGAATCAGTTAGTGTCCTACTTGCATAGCAAATAGGTTTGTCATTTCCTATGTTTCCTTGTGACAAAACGGCGCCGATGGCGTAATTGCTAGCATCCGTTGTCAGGACAAATGGTCTAGAGAAGTCCGGATATTGTAACAGGGGATCATTCATCAAGATTTCTTTACAGGTGTTGAAAGTTTTAACGTATTGTTCAGTTGCGACTACTGCCCTACCCTTTTTGAGGCATCCTGTTAGGGGTTTAGTGAGTTTTGCAAAGTCTTTAATAAATTTTCGGTAGTATCCCAAAAGCCCAAGAAATGATTTAATTTCTTTCTGTGTTCTTGGCATTGGGAAATTTTGGATCGCACTAATTTTTGCAGGGTTTGGTTTTATACCTTCAGTAGTTACAATGTGGCCTAAAAATTCAATTTCTTTATGCAGAAACTCAGATTTGTCTAATTGGACCTTGAAGTTTGCTTGTCGTAATTTGTCGAAAACTTTTCGTAAGCTTTCTATATGTTCTTGCAGGGATGTCGAAAACACTATGATGTCATCGAGGTATACAAGGCATACTGTGCCTTGAAGTTCTTTTAGAACATTGTCCATTACCCTTTGAAAAGTGCTTGGAGCATTTTTTAGGCCGAAGGGCATCCGAACAAATTCGTAATGGCCACCTTCTACAGTGAAAGCTGTTTTTTGAATGTCTTGTGGTGCCATCTCGATTTGATGAAATCCGCTGGCCAAGTCCAGTGTGGAGAAGTACATAGATTTTCCTAGTTTATCTAAGATTTCCGTGATATTTGGAATGGGATACCTGTCGCTAATCGTTTTTTCGTTTAGCTTCCTGTAATCTATTACCAATCTCCATTTTTGTTGGCCACTGGCATCCTTCTTCTTAGGAACTATCCAAACTGGAGAGCTCCAAGGAGAATAGCTGGGTCGAATGATACCTTGATCAAGCATGTCATTTATTTGCTTACGCACCTCTTCCTTATGAACATAAGGATAGCGGTATGACTTGGTGTAAATTGGTAGATCGTCTGTTGTGCGGATTCTGTGTTTTATATGATTGGTGAAAGTGAGGTTTTGACCTCTTTTAAAAAAAATGTCGTCGTAATCTTGACAGAGTTTAGAAAGAACCTTTAGTTCTTCTTCATTTAAGTGGCTGGTTCTGAACAAATTTAGGATATTTGTGGGGGATTCTATTAATTCATTAGGTTCACTATATTGGATACTAAAATTGTTGATTTCAGAAAAGTTTTCAGAGGAGTACTTTTCCACTTTCAATGGATGTTCAATCAGAAATTTCTGGTCTTCTTCAGATGAATTTATAACTTCAAAACTACTGTGCCAGTTTTCGGCGTGATATAATCCTTCCGGTATGTATAGTTGGGGTCTAATTTCTACACATTTTACGTATATATCTCCGTTTTGTATGTCGACAGGCAATTTAACTATGCATTTCGAATTAGGAGGGATACAATATTCTTGTGACATGAGGTTGGGTTTCAGCAGTAGAGGAATTGTTGCTCCTTTGGTGATCAGAAGTTGATTAACAAGATCTACTTTCGCACCCAAGGACGTTAGTGCGTCTAACCCAAGCAGACCGTCGAAATATCCATGAAACTTGAAGACGAGGAATCTTGTTTGTCCTGGTTGTTTGAATTCATTAAAAGTCGGGAGAACAACTTCCTTATTGAGTGTGTGCTTATTGAGCACGGTGGTGATTGTTGTGGGTTTGGTTTCGAGAAGGTCGTCAGGATGTACAAATTCTGGGTTAATGAAGGACGACGATGCACCTGTATCGACGAGAAATTTAAGGGGCCGACCAAAGGGGGAGGATATGTGAATATACGGAAGTGTGAACCCATGTTTGTTGATATCTATGTAGCCGATTGGTTCGTCGAGGCTTGTACTGGAAAATTTGTGTCGTCTAAAACATTATCTAGATATTCGAAGTCATCTAGAGAATTATGGGGGTAACTATTCTGTTCGTCAGGGTAATCGTTATTAATTATGGTATGGTTGTGAAATTGATCGTTTAGGTGATTACAGTCTTCGTTGTTTTCAGTAACGTTAAATAGTTCTTTGTTGTTGAAGTTTGGTGGTCCGGTCGCTCTGAAATAATTGTCCAGAGGTCTGTTCTGTGGCTTTAGTTGGTGTTGTCTATGGCTGCCACTTGAAATGTCCATTGGTTCTGGTTTGGGAATTGGTGAACTTTGTCTTTGGTTGTAGTGTGCGTTAGGAGTATAGGATGGTCTGAATTGAGAGTATTTTGGATTGTGGTTTAAAAATCTTGGATTGGAGTTAAAAGAATGATTTTGCCCGAATCTATTGGTATGTGTCTGGAAATTTCCTGGTGGTTCAAATTTATGATTCTGCGAGGAAAAATTTGTGTTTTGCCGAAAATGTTGTGGCTGTGGTTCGTATTTAACAGGGAAATTCGGTTTTGTGGGGTGAGTTGGCTTATAACTCTCAGTTCTTGCATAGAAGATATTCTGTTCTTTTACGCAAAACGAAAATGCTTCAGCGAGGGATTCTGGTTTCATTGCTCGAACTGTTGAGCCAAGAGGTTCTTTCAATCCGGACAAAAATGTATTTAAACACATTTCCGAGAATAATAATTTTTTCGCATTGATCACATTTTCAGCGTTTTCATGAATGTTCACATGATTTACCATACTTGCGTATATTTCTACGACTTCACTATGAAACTTTTCTACCGAATTGTTATTTTGTTTTAATTTGTGCAGATCTCGAATGAGGGATGTTTCATTGCGTTTATCACTATAATGTAAAATAAGGTTTGCTCTAATACTATCCCAGTCAAGTGGTGTTCCGTACATGTTAAGGATTTCATTAGCAGGACCTACGATTTTATTTCTGATGGCTCGTAGTAATATTTGGCCATATGGTGTCCCCTTTGTTATTGCAATAATTGAAAGAATTTCTTCAACATTATCCAAAAAATCGAACAGTAATCGTGGGTTTCCTTCAAATTTAGGAAGGTCTTTTATGGCATCAGGGACACGAAGGGTATTAAAAATATCATTGGTTGTAACGGTGCCGTTATTTGGAAGAGACATGTTTTCTTTTAAAATGATTGAACGGTTTGAATTACAAATTTCAGGAACACCAATTGAATTTTGAGAGTTACAACTTTCTTCTAGGTTAGAATTTGTTTCTTCTTCACTTAAATTTTCACAACTTGGATTCGAATCTTTTTTAACTAAATTATCTATATTTACTGTTAAATTTTCGCAAAGATTTTCTTCTGTTACACTTTCGAGTTCACTTTTTATCTTATTATTTTCGCACTTAAATCTATTCACAATTTTTTTTGGGAAAAAATATGGTTTGGGGTTTGTATTTTTCTGTTTTTTCATTTAGGATAAGAAAGGAAAAAAATATTCAATTTCGACTTACATGAATATCCGTATTACCATAAGCATGATTGGTTGATTTCCTTTAAACGATGTTCCTTCGTTTTTCAATCGATTGTTGAGAGCTTCCCGATTAGTTTTCAAAGCACTTTCACTACTTTATCGATAAACCGTCGATAATTTACTGAATTTTCTAAAACTAATCCGGTTCCGACTGCGCCAGTTAAGTTAAGTTAAGAATTGTTTATATTTTTTTTGTTAAATAAAAGAAGATTTGATTCCTTTTAAAAACTTTATAATTTTACTGCTTGATGTTGATCGTACAATTGCTTCCTAAAGACTGACTTAATCTAAAGTTTTCCGGTTGATCAAAGGTTTGGTTAATGCATTTTCCCATGGGAAAATGCATTGTCGTCAATTTTGATTTTGTCGTTATTCCCGGATTCTTATCACCTCTAGGTGTTTGGTGGCATTTTACCTAGTGCTCCCATGGTGCTCCCATATCATTTTGGCGCTTACCTAAGCGTCTGGTCTTCTTCCGGATGTAACACGCGCGAAAAATCAACGTGTACTAAGAAAGGGAAAGGAAAAGGTGGCGACCACTAGTATCCTTATGCATCATAATATCCTTATGCAAATCCTTCACCTAAGGAAGATACCTATGAATGATATGGGTGAAAAAATCAAACGTTTGAAATAATGCCCGACAGAGACGACTTGATGGAGACGTGGTTACCAACAGAAAAGGAAAAGGGTGCTCTTACCTGGTACACGGACGTTTCGGTGAGGAAAAAACGGGCAGGCCTGGGTATCTGTGGACGCTCGACGAGGGTAGGTAGGTCACTGGGAAAAGGCTGCACTGCATTTTAGACCGAAATCACAGCTATTTTTGACTGTGCTTAAATGTTCATCGAAAAGAAATACAAGGGAGCAAAGATGTTATGATAATTTCTCTTCTTTTACATTTCTTCTCTTGAAAAGTAGTAGAATGTAGAATTTCATCTGCAATAATTTTTAAAAGTGTTGTTTTGCCTGATAGGTTCTTTCGAACCATGTTCAGGACGCGGGAGATATGGGGCTTTTAGCCCGCTTTACCTGTTAGGCTTCGAGGCCTGGTCAGGTTGTTGAGGGTATATGGCCTTACGGCCAAGTTACCCGAGTCAAAGAAACACACTCGTTCGAGGAGCCGTAGTGTATTTCTGACTAACTTCTGTACATTTTTGGACCTTAATTTATACTTAAATCTAGCTTACTCACTACTTTTCCCTACTTCTTATTTTCCTAGAACTTATTCTGGTGAAATGCAATTTCCGTCGATTGGGTCATTGATCGGGAATTATTGAAACCGATCAATGTTCCAATCGACGTTGAACTAATTTCATTTTCATTTATTTTCTTGAGTCAGCATTTCTGCTGGCTTCGGCGAAAATTCCACACGCTTAAATTTTTCCGGAGTCAGCGGAAATGCCGACTCGGAAAAATATTTTTCAAAACTACATTTTTACCTGAGTCAGCATTTCTGCTGTAAATATTTTTAAAATATTTGATGACCTTCCCAAGGGTTAATGCCCTTATGGAAGGTCATGGTTCCCTTCAAAGGAACCCAAATTTTGGTTCCTAACAAAGATATACAAAGTAACTAAATATAAGGCCGCCCTAAAGGCCAACGTTGCTAAAAAAACAAAGTTCGTTGAAAAGTGCTTCGTATGTGTCAAGCAACTAGCTAAAGGCAACAACATCAGCCTTGTTTATTTGCCAGTGCATTCGGGCATTCGAGGCAACGAACAGGCAAACTTTCTGGCTAAGAGGAGCTTTAAAGAACTCCCAATAGGACCAGCACCACTCTGCGGATATTCGAAACAATATCCAAGCAGAAACTAAAAAGTGGGAGGAGTATATGAAAGACCCACATTGGAAAAATTTTGGACAAGTCAAACATGCTAAACGCCTACTGGACTGGCAATTATCGAAGTATAAAATGAATAAACTCATTAGGAAAGGAAGAACTATCCTACGGAGATCTTAGGAAAAGTGATGTCATGTCTCTTATTTCCTAGTTCAAAGGCCTCGAAGTGAGCCTGGAAGTAACATACACTAATGGGATGGTACAAAAGACCCAGGGTGCTTTAGGCCCCAACCAGCTACTAAATAATAAAAATAATCCCAGACTCGTCCAGTAACCTCAAGAAATTCTAGGAGTTTTGTGTACGAAGGTACAAGTTTGGTCTCCTATTTGGTGAGGGTATGTTGATGTAGTTTTTTGACAGTTGCAGTGACTAATAGTACGTAGTCCATAAAGTATTTTCGGCGTGTTTCTTAACAAGCAATCTAGGGTTGTCGTACCTGCGAATTAGAAGATCCCACGCTGGTTGGAATGATTCGTTCGTGGGAGGTGAGTTCGCCATAAGGTTTTTTACTTCAACATATAGTTCCGTAATACATCTTTGTCGCGGCATCCAGTGTATGGTCATTTCTTATGACAGCGGCAAAAAGATCTCAAAATGTCGAACTCCTAGATACTAGATAGAACTGATCCACTAGACAGAACTGCAGAGTTGTCAAGTAATGATTGGCCAGACAGGGTCTCGACGAAACTATCTCTTATTTTTTCTTTAGCAAAAGTGCTCGCAGCTCAGAAAAGACCGTATGAATGGTCTGATGTACATCGTCCAAATGGTAACTCGTCGTCCATATCTCATTCTACCCATCAGACAGAGAAGAGCGCAGTTTATTAACCTGGTACCACTTTTTCTCCATACGCTTCAGATTACTCATCACGGTAGGTAAGCTCAGGAAGAAAATGTAGTCGGTATTGAGTTTCTTGGATAATTGCTCTAAGAAGGTGAGCCATTGCATTTGAAGAGCGATTTTCTGCTCTAGTCTTGCCATTGTATTTGCAAGAGATGTATTGAAAGTAGCCACAAGAATTATTTTGTACAAAATGAAGGATAATAGTTTTAATGTCTTACAAATTCGTTCGCGTTAACAGTTTTCGTATTACAAATCATATTATTAATGTTTTTTTTGTCAAAAAAATGTTTTCGAAGTAACCAATAGAGCTCAAAAGATTAAACCACACTGTACAATAACTGATCTTTTTTGAATCCCCGCACTAGATCCGGCTCGAAGGACCATATGTTCAGAGAATGTACTGGTTGTTATTGTTTTTCAAAAAATAATGATGTTTATTTAAACCAAAGAAAACAGAATTTAACTAGCAAAACAACATTTTTTTAATGCTTATTTTTTCGGACGATTCGTCATTGCTTAGTAAGCTGCTTTCACCTTCAAAGGATCTTTTTGCAGTTTGCCTAACCAGGCCAATAACAATTCTTTGTCTAGGTGGTGGAACATCGATAAGAACAGAAGAACTTTTTTCCAGGTTCTTTTTGTCTTATGTTACTACATATACGACGTTCTAAGCCGTCAAACTTAGACATCGATTAAAGCTAGAGTTTTCATATGAGTGTGATCCAATCCATTTAATTTTCCAACAGTTATTAACCATTTTAATTGTCTAGAATTTCATTGTTTTTTTATTCAAAGTGATTAATCAAATCAATCTTGTACTGCCCACACAAGCACGCCAGATTCAAAACATTTGCTGTAGTAGTAAGTACAACCGCATTTTGCTTGTAAGGAAAACCGCTATCCTTCCTTCGGCCTTACAAGACATTCGTCACGGTGCAACCGCGATCGTTAAATCCCGCTGTCTTGTATGGATAAATTTCCCGGACTTTATTGAAAGTTATCTCTCTACTTTTCATAAGACTTTATTTGATTTTCACTATATGCTAGTTTGGACCATGCCACGTGGGTTTTTCTGTTGATACGCGTGGACTCGTGTATGTACAGCGTGCTTTTCATGTGATGTAAAATACATATATCAAGGGGTGATTCCTTGAGCCAAGACAAGCAAAATTGTTTTGATTCTAAATACGTGCCTGGCACTTGAGAATCGGTTAAGCTATAATTAGTTGATTTCCTTCCACGCATTCCGGACATAAATATCAAAAAAGCACTGCAGAGTACCATCATGATAAAAAAATCTTTGATCGTATGACGCTCAATAACTGTTGCCGCCGCATGTTGAGCATTGCACTTTTCAGGTACAATGCTCTGAAGAATCGCAACGTCCGGTCGTCGCGACGTTCGTAAACTTATCGAAATTTGGGTAGTTTTGATGATCATTAATTGTTTTGTTGATAAGTAAGCACAATTATGTCTATAAAAATCGAGCTATTAATAAATAAAGTTCAGTTTTTGTTTGGATATCAGCAAGAACGCGTTTCATTTCCTAACCTTACCTTAGACCTCTATTAATATTGTGCAAGAACTATTGTTACCTAGTATCTTCGCATGTTAAGAAAAGGTCATTCCTTATAGATACAAGCCATCTTAGTCTGAGCTTGTTTTCCCTCCCTAACAATAACCATAGAGAGTTCTACAACCCCCTTATAAAAAACACCCTGTTTACATATTGGAAGATCCCAAATAAACAATGTCATTTAATAAACTCAAGAATTTTCTGTAATTCTCTTTTCAATAAATTTCTTTGCAAATAATTAACCTTGACTCAGTGCACGTAAAACAAACTGTGTCTAAATCTTTTTACGATATCCTTGCAGGACTCGAAACTACGGCAGATTGTTACAATGGGATCTCAGGACACGCTCGAAGAAAAGACTGTTACAGTTTGCCACGGTTTTGATTTCGTCAACATATTTTTTATAAATTTCTGCTGTACTAAAAGGGAAATCGCTGTGGTAAGATTTTAAATATTTTCCGCATGTTTGGTCATACTAACATTAGTTTGTGCATAATTATTTTATAATATAATCATGAACATTTATTATTGCAACCAGCAATCAAACCTTTTATGGCAACTTCTTATTGGCCTTCGTGTGCTGAAACGATTGATTCAGAATTAAGGTGGTGAAAAAATGTATTTATTGTATTTGATTCTCTCAAATATTTTTGCTTTTTAGAGTCCCGTAATAAGCGTTGCGTAAAAATATAAATCAGTGTAGCGTGTGAACGCGATCATGTAGGACGTTCGTTCGGATGTCATTGTAAGGAATTTGAGAAGAGCTACCAGGACCTAAAGTGAAACAATAGAAATATTCGCTGAAGTATAAGTAAAAATCGGTAAATAATTGAAAACTGAAAAAAAAAAATTAAAAATATCTGCTTATATGAGTCGAAAATATGGGCCGAATTGAATAAAACGCAAACCAAAGAGAGCTTGCATCGAATCGAATTCAAAAAAACCTAAAGTGTCCAGTGTCGAGTAAACGCCACAGCTACGGCAGCATTAAAGAATGAATGAAAGCAGGCGCGAAAAAATAAGCTTGTGATTTATATGTTCTGTCACCGTATTACTCTATATAACCGCTGTATAAGAGACATTGATTTAAGTACATACTAGTAAGAAACACTTATTATAATTTTATCCCCACGGAAAGCTATGGCGCGGACCTTGATTAGGCCTTTCGGTTTTTATACGCTATTGGTTCGTGGAACCGAGTTGTGAAACGGTTGGTTGCTGTACTTGATTGCGGCGCGCGTTATAGTGTATGCTAAACGAGCAGTAGCGTGTATATACTAACGAGTGGCCGATTTATGATATAAAATCTAACAAATTACCCATCGGACTGTTTACATAAAGTTTAAGTGGTATTTATAGTGAATAAAGGAGTAGGACTTGTTTGAGCATTCAGTTGTCAACTGCATAATAAGTTGCACTAAGCTTTCTCTGTGCTAAAAGGAACCTCTAGTCTTGTAGAGGATAACAATTATTCAATTATTCATCTGAAAGAGAATAGTCGTGATCAAACAAACTCTGCTGCATTGCAACAAGTGAAAAATTATTTATAATTTATCGTGAAACGTTGACCAACAATAACAAATGAACTTACCATTCGACTCACATTTGAAATAAATAGTTGTGCAAGAAAAATTTGAAACGAAACTGTATGTTATTCTTCAACCAAAAACGCATACGCACGAGGCAATGAAGGAACAGTAACAGTAAATCCTACTGTTCAATAAATAACTTTAACTCATTGTCAATACCAACAAACAACGAAAGCCACCATCGACGAAGTGAGTAGTGGAGAATATACGCAGTGAACCATACAGAAGGCAACGGAGTGCGGGAGAAAACCATTTACTTCTTCATCTACACCGCCAAACAGAGGCACCAACACACAGACTACACAACCATAGTCTACATCTGATACACTTGGAGTAGTTGTCATACTGCCATCCTCAAGCAAGTGCTGCTAACTGGATAACAGAACTGCCAAAATAACATAGGGTCGCCAACAACAAATCAGCATTGCAAAAACTGATTTAGTATACTATACAAAATCACCTAAACATGGAAGAACAAATGGATGTTTTTTGGCAAAAAATGAAGGAGGAAATGTCAGCGCAAACACGAGAAATAACTGAAGCCGTCACTAAAAAGGTATCGGAGAGTATCAACGAAAGATTGACTGTGCTTGTGGAGGAAAAAAAAATTTGAAAACTAAAGTTAGGACCTTACAAGACAAAATCAAGGCATTGGACGATCACAAATGAAAAAATAATATCATTTTCTTTGGTATAAAATAAGGATCAGGCAACGACCCACCCATCGAATCCATCACAAAACTCCTTGGAAAAAACATGAACATTCATATCAGCCCACAAGAAATAAATAACGCCTATCGACTAGGAGTAAGGAAAGATAACACACCACGCCCCATCCTGGTAACCTCTACAACAAACTGGAGAAGAAACGAAATACTAAAGAACAAAAAAAAACTAGTTGAAGAAATCTACATCAAGGAGGATTTCAGCATATAAACTCTGGAGAAAAGAAAGGAGCTTCTACCTCAGTTACAGGAAGAAAGGGCAAGGGGCAAAATTTGTTATTTTGTGAAAGATAAAATTGTAACAAAGGAGTCGAAAGAAGACAAAAGAGACTACAGCAACTCTCCAAACAAATCAACCAACAATCGACCCACGTCAACCCCAAAAAAGATCGGCAAAACAAGAATGTTAGACTACATGGCACGGGGCAGACCCGCATCACCGTCATTACCCACAACTTCAAAAAACGACGAATAGACACCGACAAGAGGAAACCGAAACCAACCATTAAAACTTATTTATCCAATGAAACCAGCACACTCACCCCAAGACCACTGGTCACCGGAAAGATGACCGGACCTCCAATTACTACGAAAGAACGACGAAACAGCAAATCACTAAATACATACATATAGCAACATACAATACACTCTCTCTGAGGACGGAAGAAAGCCTACAAGAACTTTTGCACTCTATAAAAAATAAAAGATATAAAATGGGATATTATCGGCTTGAGCGAAGTGAGAAGGTATGGTAAAGCTATTGAGGAGCATGGCCACTACATATTATACTTCAAAGGCGAAACACCAGGAAGACATGGAGTAGGATTCCTATCAAGGAAATCACTCAAACCCTTCATTTCAGAAATAATCGGCATATCAGAAAGAATTGCCATATTTAACAATAAGCTACCCCCTGGTCAAGAAATATGGTCTGTAGTCCAAATTTACTCGCCAACCGAGCAATCTACTACCTTACAAATTGAGTCATTCTACGCATCTGTTAATGCTGCCATAAAAAAACATGCACAAAACAATTGCATTGAAATGGGGGACTTAAATACACAAGTTGGAATACCCAGAAATGGGGATGACATCGTACTGGGTCCCTACAGTAGCGGAAAAAGAACAAGAAACGGACAGAAACGAATCGAAATGGCGTTCGAAAACAACATAAAATTATTAAACAGTCAGTTCAAGAAGAGAGCTTCTATTAGATGGACATGGATATCGCCAGACGGCCGGTATAGAAACGAAACAGACTATTTTATAACGAACAAATCCAGATCATTTGACGACTGTGGTACGATCGCAAACCTCAACTTCAATAGCAACCATAGAATGCTAAGAGTATGTCTGAACACATCATCTGCTACCAAATCAAGCCGACCTTTCAAAGAGAGAGCAACAACATCACAAATCAACGCAAGTGTAGGCACCATTAAAGAGAATCTCAACTCTGTGACAGAATCATGTCTCGAACATCTAAGTGCCCAACAGACATACAACGTATTACACGAAATACTGACAGCAAGACCTGAAACCAGCACTGAAGGCAAATCAAAGAATAAGAGACTCATATTGTTTAAAAAACTTATTACAAAGTAAGTTACTCAAAATGTATGTTTTTTACATTCGAAATATCCGACCTTTTAAGCTTTACATTTGGTTTTGTTTATTGCTGTTACGCGTTGAATATTTTTGATGCGTTGATCAGCATTTATATGATTTTGGGTGGTCGTCAAATGGTTTGTTTGGACCACTGGGGAAAAATATGATCTTGTAGGAATCGGAATCTATGTCATTCGATCGAGGCATTATTGAAGCATAAGTAGTTTCTGCAACTTCGGCACTTTTGGGTGGCCTCACAATTCAATGCTGAAAGGAAGGGATTGATTTCTTGGGAGTGATGGGTTCTTATCGAGAACCACAAAGTCAGTCTCTCGGCTATTTTCTTAAACGGAAGATCAGAATTGTCGCCTTCACGGAAATCAATCAAAATTTGTTTGAAACTAAATTATAAGTTGTGAAAAGTCGATGGTTCATTGGGAAGCCACGATCAATCTCTCATTAATTAAATGTTTTGTTGAAAATGCTATCGTTATTTTCATGAAAATTGAAAGTGGCTTATATTTGAGATTAAAGTTAAGAATTGTTGGTGAAAGCTCAAAATTCAAATTGTTTTGTTATAAATATTGTGACTTTAGCAAATTGGAATGTTCAAGATTGGAAGTTGATTTTATTATAAATTTTGGGAGAATCATTGCCTTGGGATGATTCTATTCTAAATTGAAAGTGCAATAATTAAAATATTAGGGTAGTAATTATTTCTTTGAAATAATTCTATTCGAAGTTCTAAAAGAGTATTCTATACATATTGGGAGAATTATTTACTTAAAATAATTCCATACAAAGTTTGGGCCTGCTAACACTGTAACACTTCTTGGAGTCACCTTTTGGTGATTAACGCTTTATTTTGAGAAGTGTTAGTACGTTAACGCAAAGTGTTAAAATTCATTGGAATCACCAGTCAGTGACTTGAAATCACAATGATTGCTAATGTATCTTTGGAATATGAAATATTTTAGTAGTCATATTCAAGTGTCTCAGTTTGCATGTTTCATTAACTCTATTGATAATGCTTTCTTTTCCATACCTCGGCCCGGAATTATATTAGAAAAAACTAACGATCTCCTAGATGAAAGATCAAAATTAATCAGCATAGTAAATAAAACGATAACTATCAGAGAACAAATAGGAAAACTGAGCAAAAAAATTAATATGGAAATAAGAAAAGATAGAGAACACCTGAGAATCAATACTTTAGAAAAATACATCAACAAGACCGGTGGCATAAAAAAGGCCCTCAAAGCTTTATCACGCAAAACCAACTGGATACCTAATATGAAAGACCGACAATGCAGGACAAGGAGAAAAAGGTCAGACATATCATCAATAGTAACAAACTTCTATAAAAACCTATATTCCAGCAGGAACCAAATATAAAGTACCGACCTAAACAACAACGACAGTGTGCCACCTATTCTAGAAGATGAAATACACAAGGCAATCAAAACACAGAAAAACGATAAAGCTCCTGGTCCCGACGAGATCAGCAACGAATTACTTCAAACTGCAGAAACTACATTGCACCACAATTAAAGCATATTTTCAACGACATATTAAACACCGAAATAGTTCCGACACAGTGGAAAACATCAACGATCATCCTGCTTCACAAAAAAAGCGACAAGGCCGAAATAAACAACTATAGACCCATCAGTCTAATGTCAAACATCTACAAAATCTTTGCCAAAATAGTCCTAGGCTGAATAACAGGAACTCTGGATGAAAATCAGCCTAAGGAGCAGGCCGGCTTTAGAGCAGGCTACTCAACATTAGACTATATACACACTGTGAGACAAATTTTCGAGAAGAACAAGGAGTTCAACGTACAGTTCTACTGCTGTTCTATCGACTACAATAAGGCATTTGAGTCAGTTGAGCACGAAAGTATCTGGCACTGTCTAAAGAACCAAGGAGTCGAACAAAAGTACATCAGAATTATGTTGTGAATAAAATTCCCATGTCGATAAACATCTAGATTAAAATCTATGGTGTAGCAAAGGTACGGACCAACACCAAATGTCAAGCAGCACCATCTATTGACCCAACCCACAACAAACCTTTCTATCCCTCACCCATGGTTATGCCCATGCTAAACGTCCCCAAATCTAAACCCACGATCGTAGTTCCAGACACACTCTAACCCCAGACCCAACTCACTGACTAGCCTGGACGCACTCACCTTTGACATTGTACCCGGAAACTAAACCAAGAATTAGAACTAGACCTTAGACACTTACCCATCACCGATCAGTAGCTGCAATAGAAAATTCAAGAAATGACTTACCCAGTGACCTAGTTTCATAAAGTGCAATAGCACTTTCGGTCAATTACTTTCCCTGGACACATCTCGGTCACTTACCTCGTATATTCTTACCTCTTGTGGGCACATTAATGGCCACAGATTATGCTACTCGAGCAGGAGCATGTTCATTAACCTCTGTGACAGCAAATACAGGGAATTATTGGTCAATTATTGAACCATTGATGGGAACTCACGGATTGGCAAATCCAGAGCAACAGGTGGGATAAACTAGAAGATCAGCAAGAAAATTACGGATAAATAGGGAAGAAATGGATCAGGGAGTCAGTCGAAGTCAAGCCCGAGACGAAGCCAAGACGTTCCGAAGTTCCTGGAGGAGACAACTCCAAGACGAAGCCGAGACGTTCCGAAGTTCCTGAAGAAGACAACTCCAAGACGAAGCCAAGACGTTCCGAAGTTCCTGAAGAAGACAACTCCAAGACGAAGCCAAGACGTTCCGAAGTTCCTGAAGAAGACAACTCCAAGACGAAGTCAAGACGTTCCGAAGTTCCTGAAGAAGACAACTCCAAGACGAAGCCAGGACGTTCCGAAGTGCCTGAAGAAAACGACGCCAAGAGGGTTTCCTGAAGAAACTAAGAACGAAACACGGTAACCCGATCAAGTAACCGGCTACCACGCAAGTCCTGAACCGTCCAAGTAGACGACAGGCAGATAATACTCATAAATGAACCCCGCAACCAAAACCTCATTGGCGGAAGCTTTGAAAGATCCCACTGCGGGACCCCGACCAATCTCGTTGGAGGAATATCCCAGGCGTCAGGCTATAAAACAATCCGAACTAACCCATTCGTCACGACAGCACAAGGAGAAGAAACCGAGATCGGGAGTGGAAGAATACTTCAAACGCCGACTACAGGAAGCTCAGAGAGAACTTGTCCTGGCGTCAACCAAAAAAGAAAGACGCTTTGCCAGTCAAAAAATTAACGGTTTGAAGATGGAGCGCAAGAACTATAGGCAGACAAAGAAGTACAACAAAGCAGCACCGAAAAAGTAAGAGTCAGGTCAATAGAACTATTAATATGTACAAATGTATCAAGGTGTGTGAATAGAGTAAGATAGAGTAAATAAAAAAGTCCAACACATAACCTTCTAAAAGCGTTCTCACTCGTACTACTGCATAAAAACACAACATAAAATTGGCGCAGCCGCATCTACGAACTTACGACTTACTAAAGGCCACAAATTAAAGATTTCGGAGGTAAAGAAAAAGAAAGATATAGACTGGGAAAAGGTAAAATATATAAACATTGAATTAATTAGACAATTGTTCACAGCAGAGGGTTATATGGAACAGTTGACGCCAAAGTTACCATTAAATGCGAGATTAAGTGAATTAGCAGACAAAATAGATTCTTTTACGTTTGAAAACCCATGTCCTGAGTTCCTTAACACAACTGAAGAAGAGAGTACTGAAGATAAAGCAAACGCAAACCAAGGAGATAAGTCCGGAAACGAGCAAATACCCCAAACCCCCATGCAAACAGAAGGAAACGGGATTAGTGGAGAGACATCCTACTCAAACCCAGAAAGACGCGAAGCAGTCGAGCTCAGACACGGTAGAGGATACTATAGAGTTGATTCAGATCCAACAGGGTCAAATAAAACGCCCAAGGATAGAAACGTCAAAACACACAACGAGGTAAACACGGAAAAGATGGCGAATATAACATTAGTGAATAATGTACTGTCCAACAACGTTCCAATCCTAACTGGAGAGGACAGTCCAAAGAGAGAAAACGAAATCAATGAATTTGTGAATTGTGCACGCTTAGCATATGATACACTGGTAGAAGTACAGGATCAAATTTTGTTTGTAAAACTCCTCCCCACAAGATCAAGGGGACGAGCGTTGGAAGTAGTACAGGCGGGAAGGAAAGATTCACTGGAAAACATAATATCGACACTTAGATCAAACCTGTTGCAATGTACCTCATACATAACCTTGAATAACCTAACCAATTAAGGAACGTCCAACAGTTACCTGCAGAGACGTTACTTAGCTATTTCAACCGCGTGAGAACGTTAATCAATGCATGTAAGAAGGCCGCAGAAACTCAGTATGCTAATGGCGGAGAAGGGCTTAAAGCCGAAATCGAGGAAGTAGGTATACACTGCTTTAAAATTGGAATTAGCAATTCCAACTACAAATTCTACCTGTTACAAGAGACAGATAGCACAATCGAGGCATTGGGAACAAAGATACTGAAATTAGAACATACAGAACAGTGTATGCAGTTAAAACCGAGTATACACAGTTCGAACGAACCAATGCTACCAACGGGACAACAGGAACCGCGTCAGACCCATAGCAGGAATCAAACGGGGAACCACTGGCAGAATCAACGGGATCGGTCAAGATTCCCGTTTAGAGGAATCACGAGGAGCCACCAGTGCCAGACGTACCAACCGAACCACTTTCCCCCGCGTAATTACCAAACACACTTAAATACAACAAATTATAATGATCATCCAACACGGGGAGGATTTGAAAGGCGACAAGTGCGCTTTGATTTTTGCAACCGTATGGGTCACATAATGGCCGAATGTCGAACCCGAAAAATGACGCCGTTCTGTTCTACATGTCGAGCCTATGGCCATACAAACCAAAACTGTCGGTCAAATAAGCCACACAATCAACACAACCAACAAAATAGAGGTGAATACCAGAGACGTCAGGTTAATCAAACCACGACAAGGGGGAACACACCTAAATGCAATTTTTGTCTCGCTGAAGACCACCCGGAGAATAGATGCTACCTAAAAGAAAGATGGGAGAGGTTGCAAATAGAAGAAAAACTGAAAAATACGGAAAACTCCATAGAGACGACCGACCGCACCGCGAGTCGTCAATAAGGGAAAGCAATAACAGGTGCGACAACATACCCCAATTACCCATAATAACAATACCCACAAACATAACCAAGCAAGAAGACCCCAAATTCATAATTGACACGGGGTCCGAAATAAGTCTAATAAAAGAAGATGGATTAAAGACCCCACTAGTCGAATATTGCGTTTATGGCATAAATTGTCAGACTACACATTTGACATTCAATATAAAGAAGGGAAGAAGAACACCAACGCTGATGCCTTGAGCAGAATTCCATATGAAGTTTGGGCAATTACGAGAAGGCAAGCCAAAGAAATGGACTCTAGTAGAAAGGATCAAAACCGCACCATAGTCGCGGATGCAACACACAAGATAGAGGTCCCGAAAAACCCTGAGAACCAGGAAGCTTCCGATACGGCAGTGAGAATACTGACGGATCCGAATGACATTAAAAAAATATTGTCGGACTGTCACGACTCACCCCTCGGGGGACACCAAGGTATCCACAAGACTTATCAACGATTAAGACGCTAATACTATTGGAAAGGGATGCTGAAAGATGTAGTTAACCACGTGAAACGTTGTGAGAAATGCCAGTTAAATAAACAAAGTAAAGAACACAAAGAACCTATGGTTATCACGGATACCGCTAAACTAACCTTTGATAAGGTTTATATGGATATTGTAGGGCCGTTGCCGGAAACAACGTGCGGAAACAAATATATCTTGAGTTTTGAGGATGATCTCACCCGATTCATGGACGTGGTCTCCTTGACGAGCACAGAGTCAAAAACGGTAGCAAAAGCATTTGTGGACGAAATCATCAGTAGGTATAGGGTACCAAAGAAACTTATAACGGACCGTGGAACCAACTTCACCACCGACATGTTTCGTCAGGTATGCAAGTTATTTAAAATCCATAAGTTAGAGACCACCGCATACCACCCGCACTCAAACGGAGCGTTGGAAAGGTCGCATAAACCTCTGGTAGACTATTTGAGGAATTTTGTGGACGGCCAAAGTTCATAAAATAGGGGGTGACCCGCATACTCTCGTGAGTATAGGTGCGCTAGGCGCAACCGGTCTTAGCCTACTCTCGATCCCATTGGCATTGGTTCGGTCTAACATACGTTTGGAGCATCTTTTTCACCTCCTGGTTGATTCTCTCAGCAGGATTCTCAGCACCGTAGCTCTTCGCACAATGTTGAAATTCCTTAGCCCGGAATTGTGCTCCGTTGTCGCACACTATGTTCGCAGGTGCCCCAAACATTAGGAAGACGTTCTCCTCGAGCAGACGCACGACCTCCAAAATATTTGCTGTAGCGGCTGCTGTAGCGGCGCGGCGTGGCAGGTTTCTGGGGAAAATTGTGTTGTAGTCCACTACTGTCATTATATGGCTGTGGCCCTTACTTGATCTTGGAAAGGGTCCAATTAGATGTACACATATTGTTTCCCACGGTTTTATCACTCGTGTTGTCCGCGACACTAATGCTCCAATGGCGGGTTAACGTTCAACTTTTACAGCTTGGCAAGTTTTACATCTTGTGACGTATCTATTTACGTCCTTAGCCATGCCTGGCCAATAATGGTCCAGTTTTACACGATCGAGCGTCCTGCGAATTCCCATGTGGCCTGCCTTTGGATCATCATGGCACTTTTCGAGAACTGTTACCCTCTCGTTTTCTGGTATAAATCTTCGCCAGTATTTTCCCGTGAGATGAGCATACTTCCCGGTTTTCTTCTCCACTTTCGCTCGCTAGCCGATAGTGGCATCGTTTCAGTCCGCTCACTGATAGAATCACTCTCGATAATGCATCCGGTACCATATTCTCTTTTCCCTTCCGATGTATTCCTTCGAAGTCGAACTGTTGCAGCCTTACTGTCCATCTTGCCAATCTGCTATTGGGATCCTTGAGGTTGCTTAGCCACATCAAGGAATAGTGGTCTGTTATGAGTACGAATCTCGTTCCTTCGATGTATGATCTGAGTTTCTCCAGTGCCCAAAGGGCACCCAGACAATCGTTCTCTGGGGTGGAGTGACATATATTTCTAATTTGCGCTCTGCGTTCGACCGTGAGGTAAGGAGTGGGATGCGAAGAAGGTTGACTGCGTCTTGGTTCGGAGACCTCTCACGTTTTGGTAGTAGAGAGAGAGGGTGGGGAGTTTTTTCTTGGTGAGGTTGAGGCGGGAGAGGGGACGTGGGCACCGGGACGTGCTAAACCAGGACTTCCAGAGGGGTGACCCCTTGGGAGGAATTCCTTGATAAACACGTCTTTCGGCCATTTTAATTTACAGAGGATAAGATCAAAGAGGGTGGGTGGGACAATAATCTTGAAGGAAGAGCACCTTCCCTCCGCGAGTTTTATCACTTTAATATTATTAGCAACTACATGAAGTCCGATGACACTTGTTATATGGGAAATGATGTCATCCGTTGTTGTAGAGGGCACGAGTTCGGTCACAAAAACGGATCTCGTCTTTGGGGCCGTCCTAAGAATGCATAGAGGCAACCGTGGAGCAGATTGCCGATTGTTATAGTCAGGACCGGCAGCTTTAGCCGTGGCGGCACTAGGGAGGATATCCGCTGACTGATCCCTTAAAATGTGCGAGACGGATTGAGACTGATTAAGTGATGCAGGATAGGTCACATTAACAGACAGCGGAACAGACAGGCCCACTGCACCAGTGTGATTGGGTTGTCCTTGAGCGGAAGAGTACCAGTTTTGTATTGCTAGAGCCGATGAAGAGGAGGAGTTACTATCTAGGCTAGCAGTAGCACAACAATCAGTTTCTGCAGACGTAGGCGAAGCGCTCTTGTTACCTTTTTTGTTCTTCGAAGAATTGGATTGTGTTGTTAAGGAGGCGACTACTACGTCCCCAGTGAGTAGAATGTTTATGTGTGAAAATGAGTACACCTTTAATTTAACTATGGAGGAAGCGATCAAAGCGCGAGCGTTGGTTGAGGAAGGCTATTCTCGACGAGAAGTAGGTCGGCGTCTAGCAGTTCCTTACACTACCTTCAGCGGTTTCAAGAGACTGGATCTGACCGAAGAAGGCGAGGACAGGGCCGTCCAAGATGTTTAAGTGAAAAAGACGATAGATTTTTGAAGGAAAGTACACTACGTGTTACATTAGTTGAACTGCGTTTTATGATGATTGATTTTTGAAGTTAAGTATACTAAGAAAAAGGACCTCAACGTTAACTCAAATGCAATCATTGATAAGAGAAGTACGAAATGTTCACATTTCGAACTCAGCTGTTAGTCGCCACTTCCGTGAATCTAATCTGGCTAGTAATAAACCAGCTACCGGTCCCCTTCTCACCAGGGCTCACCGGAGAGCCCGAGTTCATTTTCCTCAGCAACACGTGGAATGGAATTTGGAGGACTGGCATCATGTCCTTTTCTCAGATGAGACTAGAGTGAGTCTACATTCTCCGGACGGATGACAACATGTTTGGAGAATGGTGGGGGAGAGATTCGCTGATGCCTGTATATGAAGCAGGGTAACTTTCGGAGGGGGCTCTGTAATGTTTTGGAAAGGAATTTCTTATGACGCACGTACGGAATTCGTCTGCGTACAAAGGGCAGCCTTAAATGCTAATAGACATTCTAGAGGAAAATATTCTAGCATTCTTCGTTCATTGGCCCAAATTTAATACTCAGGCATGGTAATGGTAAACATTGGCCCAAGTTCATTGGCCCAAATTTTATACTCAGGCATGATAATGATAGACACAGAGCGTCGGTCGTCACTGATTACCTGCATGAGGTTGAGATTACCACAATCGACTGGTCATCCCTATTAAGCATATCCGGGACATAGTAAAAAGAAGGATTCGAGCCCGAGTGTTATGTATTGTTATTCTTTTAGGGGTGGACGTGGGTGACCAAGGGGAATGGGTTCAATGATACTCTACTCGTGGTATAACTTTTATTTATTCATTTTTTACGGTGATACATTTATTATCTCCTGCCTTACTTCCTGTCGGCCATCCTCTTCTGGTTTCTGTAATTCCGCCGGTTCTGCTTCAGCTGGTCAATCTTCCTGCTAGCAACTATGCGCGCCTCCTGGTTAGGGGCTAAAACCCAGCTCCTAATAGCTTCTTTAATTTCCCGACGTAATCGAGCCACTACGCCGATCTTCGCCTTCTTCGGTGGTTGTCCTGGGGTGTCGATCACTTTATGGGGCGCTGAGTTTCGCCGTCGATATTCGTCCAGCGATATTGGTCGCGGTACAGCCCTAGGATCTTTGAGCGCCTCTTCTAGTCCAGTCTCCTTCATTCAGATTTGAGTTGTGAGTTTCGTTCAGGTTTTACTCACGTTTATTGGCGTCGCGTTAGTTACACCTTTTTATTACGTTATTAGTTCAGTTATTATATTTAGGGAAGTAGCTTGGCTACCATTCAATTATTAAAGGATTATTATGTTATTAGATTATTATATTACTACTATATTATTATATATTATGCTTATTATTTTCACGATATTATTGTACTAGCTTTATTTATTTATTATGTTGACGTATTATTACGTTAATCTAGTTTATTTGTTAAGACGTCGTCTTACATTTGCCCTCCAGCCCAGGAGCCGGTTTGAGCACTAGGTGTTAGGTCGGAAACCTGTCCACTATTTTGTTGTTTATTATTTTACTTCAGGCTTCTCACAAGTTTTCAGGTGTCTTCGGTGGTCTTCGGATGTCTTCAGGTATCTTTGGCATCTTCTGTGGTCTTCAGGTGTCTTCAGGTATCTTCAGTGTCTCGGGCAGCGTCTTCCTTCTGGTGATTTCCTTCGAGTAGCGTCCTCCTCAGACCGGGCTCATCAACTGGCCGCTTGAAGCATTTTCGGGCTGTTTTATTCACCTTTTCTGCTGATGTAGCAGTCGATGACCCATCACTATTGATTGCACTTGGACATACTGTTGCTCCCTAATTTTACGTTGACTGCACATTCCAATTAGTCATCCACCTTTTGTTGGTCTCCTGTTTACAAAATTTGCATTGCAATCGCATTCCAATTGCAGAGTTCATGTCATTTACCTTTTGTTAGTCCCCAGCTTGCGAAATTGCAAGTGCATTCCAATTGCAGAGTTCAAGTCATTTACCTTTTGTTAGTCCCCAGCTTGCGAAATTGCAAGTGCATTCCAATTGCAGTGTTCAAGTCATTTGCCTTTTGTTTGTTCGATGAATTCATCTCGCATTCCTAGGCACGTGTCTGCTATTCAGGTAAGTCCATTTCAGGGGCCAATTTCATTTTCTTGTTCGACCATCCGAACTGCGGTGTCAGCATTTTATGCTGACTGGGTGCGAGTGTTGGTGTCGTTTTTTGTTTTGCGGTCATTCCGCTGAATCCGCAGAAATTGCTGACTCGGCGTCAAAGACGCTTGTTCACCTGTGCTCGGATCAAATAATATATTACGTTTGAGGTAGGTCAGTTTTGTTTGTTTACTTGTTTGTGAGGATGGTCAGTGTTGTGATCACAATTTTTAGTGAGGATGGTCAATGTTGTTCTTAAACGGTTTTGGGCATTTTGGAGCGTACTTTTGTGGCGTTTTCGCTGTTTTAGGACTACTTGAATATGTGGGGATAGGTTAGACGTGTTTGGGGTGTCTGGTGGTGTTTCGGCTGGTTGGGGAGCACTTGGGGTGCGTTTTCTATGTCACAACATGAGATCCGCACCAGATAACCCTTCAGCAGTTGGAAACTGCTTCAAAAGAGGAATGGAACAATATTCCCTAGGACGACATTCAAACTTTTATACGGGGCGAGAATAAAAGGATAGAAGCCCTTTGACGTGCTAGAGGAAGCAACACCAAGTACTAAAAAAAAAAGAAAAATTATGTTTCTTCTTATTTTCATACAATTACGTAAGAAAATTTTTCAAATTAAAAACTTATTTTTCTTGTTTCTTTGATATAATAAAGTTCTTCAAAGGACTTACGTGTTTGATTCAGTCATAATTCCAATAGGAGTAAACATGACTTATGTAAAATAATAAAAAAATTATCCAAATTGAACGACTTTTGAGTGAACATTAAAAAATAAAAATAAAGAATATGTCATTTTATTCCCACATGTACCCTCTTCTATGGAAGTGGAATACATTAGACCTCCCTTGTCGGACTTTTTACTTAGACTAGGTTGATGTTCTAAGGTAATAGTAAGTTTATTTATAAGCTTGCTATTTTATAAAAAAAAACATAAAAAATAAAGGTGGAGCGTTAAATTTGACGGGGAGGTATGTAAAGAATAATATATAAAATTTTATTGTAATTCAAATAAGTTAATAATTAAAATATTCACTTAAATAAAAACTAAATAATCAATGATTGTGTGAATATATATAAGGGATCAAATAAATTATAATAAATATGAAAAGGATTATTAATTCTTTTGCTCATACCCGGAAATTATGTTAAACAAGTTCAAGAAAAGAATGAATGAATCTTGAGAGTAAAGACAATTCATAAACACAGAGCCACAAAGGTCTTTCAAAAAATCAACGGACGTCTTAATATGATATGACGTCAGCAATTTTGAAAACGGAATCACCAACAATCCCAATTGATGCACACTTATCAAACGAAAAATATTAGCAAGCTAATGGAGAGTAGGTCAGGGAACATATGAAAATGATTAAAAAAATTCTGTAAAGTAAAACGTCTGTGATTTTCCGACGATAAAGTTAAATGTGTATAGATCAGAGGTCCCCAAACTTTTTTGTCTCATAGAGGACTTGCCATGTTTTTCGGTTTTTTGGTAAACAGGGGGCTTAGCACATATTGCATTTACGAAAATTCATCAACTTCAAATGTGTTTTGACTGATGTTTGATGTCTAAATAGTAGTAAACTGTAGTAAGATGTGGAAGAACAAAAACAAAAACAAACACACATTAATTTTTATACATATACAGTGGGTGGCCATATTATTATGAACAGTTGCACTTTTTTTAACATAGAGGAGATGTCTTGTGGGATACACGCAGTCCTAGTAAAAACAGACTTTATGATTGAATGCTACTATATTTACTCGCTAATATGTAATAGTAACTAAATCTAATATACTAAGGTTAATCTAGAAATATGAGCAAGTTGTAAGTTGTTCAAAATCATGATATTTGATTTTTAACCTTAGAAATGCATAAATAATTAGGATACGGTTACCCTATTTTATTTAATATCCTAAAAGCTATCCATAAAAGCGACTTTCTTTGGAGGAAAACCCGTGTCTCACGGAATAGAATTTTGTATATCCTCATATCCCAGTGATTGAACAATGTTCTTATCACATAAAGTTGGTCGGAATACATCGGATGTAGGTTTATATAGTAATAAAGGGATCCATAATTACCTTAAGAATATGTCAGAAATCGTAGCCCCACCCAAAACTTAAAAGCTTCGAAAAACCTAAGCAATAAAAGTGTTCATAATAATTTGGCCACCCACTGTATTTACTGATGGAACCAAAATAAAACAATTCAAAATAAAATGAGTTTTTTACGTTTTACATAAAATCACGCTTTTTAGTGGGAAGGATGAACCTGGTGGTTTGATACTAAATTTTCAATATTTTGCGTCAGTTTAGTTAGATTTAAAGTTTAGCTAGAATTCCAGTTTGTTTCTCCTTTTGTTAGGAGACTGGCAACCGCGCTTAAACCTTTTTCCACTAGATATGAAGACGAAAAAGCGATTAAAAACGTTCTCGCGATATTCCATAATGCGGGATGGATAACATATGTATGTATCTTTTTGAAGGCAGAATGGCTCATATCCGGTTCTAAAATGTAGGTACCTTCAGTTCTTCGTCAGTGCTTATTCCGACCAGTTCCTCTTTCAATATGGCATCTGTTTCTTCAACGTCACCATATGGATTGATTATCCACTGCGGAATTACCATATTCATAACATCCGCAAATCTTATTTCAAAATCTGCGTAGAGGGCATTTAAATGTTGAGCGTAAGACAATGTTACTGCGTCATCTTCCTGACAGTTTGTTTGTGACGAATTGGGAAACTGCGAAAATTCACCCCGTCCAATGTTTTGTTTCATAAGTTTAATTCTGGCAAGAAATGAAAAATTAAAAAATTATGTTCATAAACTAAAATTATGAACTTGGTTTTGATCATACAATATTGAGGTTGTCACCTTGTAACTGCAAGTTTACGTCATTAAATTTGCTGGATAAATCAGTTGAATAGGCAATGTCTGATTTCCCCCTAATTAAATGTTGTTTCAAAATTGAGTCCTTATCATCCAAAAACTCCAAAACTGTGTCAAAAAGAGCAAAAAAAACCGAAAGGCTCAGTCAAGGTTCGCGCCGTAGATTTTCCGTGAAAACTTCGGGATAAAATAATGATAAGTGTTTGTTATAAGCATGTACTTAAATCAATGTCTCTTATACAATAGGTTATATAGAGTAATACGGTGACACGAAAGATAAATTACAAGTTTTTTTTGTTTCGCGCCTTTTATCATTTCTTCTTTAATTCTGTTGAAGCTGTGACATTTACTCGGCACTGGACACTTTAGGTTTTTTTAAGTCGTGTTGATGCAAGCGCTCTTTGATTCGCCTTTAATTCAATTCGGCCCATATTTACGACTCATATGAGATATCTTTAATTATTTTTTCAATTTTCAATTTTTACTTATACTTTGGCGAATATTGCTATTGTTACACTTTAGGTCCTGGTAGTCTTTCTCAAACTCCTTACAATGACACCCGAACGAACGTCCTACATGGTCGCGTTCTCACTCTACACTGATTTATAATTTTACGCAACGCTTATTAACGACAATCATGCGTAAGTGAACTAGCGCAATGATGTCAGGCGTAAAATGAATGCTGCACGATAAACACGTTAAGGTATTCTCTATCCATTGTGACGTCAACTGTTGTTCTCGCATTATTAGCCTCGTAGCTATTGGCGATGGAAATCTAACTGTACATTGTTCCGCAAGAAAGTTTGATTGGCTATCAGTGTACTTAACGAGCGAAAAGACGTTTTAACGTCATATAAATCCCAACAAATTTTTTGTACTAATATGTACTCTAATTATCAAAATTTTAATTACAATGGTTATGGAGAGTAGTACGGTTCCAGCATAGATAAATCACGAGTTTATTTTTTTCCACCGTTTATTAATTTCTTCTTCGATGCCGCCATATCTCCCACACTTGCTCGGCACTAAACATTTTTGGTTTTCGATATTCGTTTTGATGCGAGTTTTCTCCGATTTGAGTTTTTTACAATTCGGTGCATATTTGCGCCTTATATCCCGAGTAGAAATCATTTGTGGTTTTTGATCCGACTCGGATCAGAATTGCCTGAAGTAAGATCCGGAACGGGTCAGGCTTCCTGATCCGAATATGACGAATTTTCGTCACACCTCATATGAAAGGGAGCGGATCAGGCGGGCGGATCATTAACGGATCAGGCAATCCTGATTACAATGAAAAAAAATCCTAGAACTTATTTTTTTTGTTTTTTTCCATCTTAGATAGTATATCTTTAACCTTTATCATATAACCTTTATTAAATTCAAATGAAAATTCGGTGCTGAAAATTCTCCCCGTGGCGGATTCGAACCTACGACCAATTGATTCACGCATCCAAGAGTGGGACCCTCGCACGCTAGGCTGTCTTCTTAGTAAATAAATGATCTCATATTTGGATATATGACCGCAATCATTTACCAAGTCTGAAAAACTAAACTCTTAAAGATTTGAATGTCATGTTCATGTAATGTCACGTAGGTCTATATGTGTACTTAGTAAGGAAATCAATATTTTCTCGTACATATTGTAATTGTGCTGATATTATAAAAAAAATTTAAATTTTCTTTGAGGATGCCATAAATAGTGGAGTATACATTGAACATGAACTATAATTTTGACAAAATTTTAATTTTATATCAACACGTGTTGATGTTAACGTTAGTGTTTCGATTGTAATTGAGACGATGTAAGTTCATGTTTTTTCAAAACCGTCATCCATAATTAAAATCGGAGAACGATTATTAAATTGAACCTCGTACTTAATGCAACATTTCCTGTACCCATCTCCAGTCTAACTGTTTATGATTTTGAAAACAATAATGATTCATGTGAAATTTTCTAATGGCCAAGTGAAGAGAAATAACGAATTTTCATATTGGGAAATTCAAATACCGGACTTGATCAGAATTTTGTACCAAGCCCTGATCAACTACTAATCAGAAGACCTTATTAAGAAAATTCTGATTGCATCCTGATCAAATACTGATCAAGTTGCCTTAATAAGAAATTCCTGATCCGGATCTGATCGTAATCCCAATAACCTGATTTCATTTCTACTCGGGATGAGACGATATCCTCCATATTTTTTCGATTTTCAAATTTATACCGATTTTTAATTATATTTCGGAGAATATTTTTATTGTTTCGCTTTGGGTCTTGCTAGCTCTTTTCATGTTCTTTACATTGATACCCCAATCAACGTCCAAGCTTAACACGTTCGCACGCTACACTCATAAATATCCTCACACAACGCTAAAAAACAACAATCACGCGTGCGCGTTTACACTAGCCCGATGACGTCACGGAAAAAACGGGTGCCACAACCCATACGTGCAGATATGTTCTATCCATTGTGATCTCAACTGTTGTTATCGAGTTATTAGTCTTGTAGTTATTAACAATTGAAAAATGACGGTTTTTTGTAACATAAGAATGTTAGACTAGCTTCCAGTGTACATACTCAACGAGAAGTCAAACATAAGCCTCTCAACAGCCAGCGTACTTCAGTGTGAAGAAGCAATTGATGAAAGTTCTCATCATTTTCTTCACACAACTGAGCAAATAATCGTGTATTTAACGCGTTACTTCGAATTGGGTTTACTGCATTATTGACAAATTGAAGAGATTCATGCAATCTCCTACTCTGATGTGGCAAATAAATGTTGTCGATGGATAAAGCAGTGTATGGTTTGCACCCCGGGTACATTTTGTTTTAAATGGCTTACAAATCCATCGCTAATGCCCTATCCGTTGCGACTGATGTTGTATTTGTGAAAGGTATCGCTTTTCCATGAAGTAATCCTTCAAAACCTTAAATATTGATTCACCTTTAGAATCAGTAGTCAAAGTTTTGGCGAAAAGCAGCTCTTCGTGTATTTCTTCATCCACAATAAAATGAACATATGCTAATAATAATACTTCATTATTAGGCAAGTTTGACTCGTCCAGCTGTATTGAGAAATAGGTCGTTTGCAAAATATTACACAAGGTGCTTTCAATTTCATGGCTCATTTCATCAATACGCCTTTGAACTGTGTTGTTGCTGAAAGGAATTCTTATAATTATATCATTTGCAGGTTTGTGCAATACAGTTTTTAAAACTTCTTTAATGGCTGGCAGTATTAGATTTTTTCCGATAGTATGGGGTTTTCCGGATTTAGCTATAAGTAGCGATATATTTTAAGACGCTCGTTAACCATCATCATCTCTTTGTGACGTCGAAGCGAACATTTTGTCCACTGTGTGATTCTTCTGAACTTTATCTCTAAGTATTTGAAAGTATTTAATATCTTTGCCTGTTTTATCAGGGTGACATCTTCCCAAATGATCCTCCAGCTTAGATGGTTTCGTAGCGCCATTGCTTAAAATTTTGCTGCATTAAAGGCACATAGGCAACTTTTTGTCTGACAAGGGAAGAATGAACCCACATTTTAAATAATCGACGTTGTATTGTCTAAGTTAACAACATAAATCTAACACGCGCATCCGTCACGCGGATCCGACACGCTCATCCAACACGCGCGTGAAAATTATGCGCGATCAAATAATTCCAGAATTCTGGAAACGCGAAATATGAACCTTTTCTTCCGTTCAAAACCTTTTCGGCCAGACAGTTCCCACCGGCAAAATTTAGTTGTAAGCAAAATTCAATAATAAAATTTGTCATAATTTCGGAAAGCAAGTCAGTCGCGATTTAGATTAAAAGCAAGTATATACAGGAAAATAAAGTTCAGTTTTAAAACAATCTGAGTCTTTAATTTATTAACTGGCGCCCGAGCAGGGGCCATGAATGAAATTTTATGTTATCAAATTGATAAACAAAACACATGTTCTTTAAATTAATGAGTGTTAAACAAATTATAGTGTTTTTCAAATTAATCAAAATCTTAAAAATAAATGATTGATTATGATTTCATAGATCAAATTTTGAGGAAAATAAGTAACATTCATTTTCGTCAACTACAAAGTGAAACTTTGAATCTTAAAATAACATTTGAGTCTTTAAAAAATAATTGAATCAAATAATAAACTGACTTTAACAAAAATTTTCTTATTTTGATAAAATTTAACCGACTTGAGGTTAGCAAAATTTAACAAAGCCAAGACGATTTTATTAAAAATCAATAACAAGTTTATTTTGATAATTTCGAAAGAGAACACAGTGACTTTGAAAACATTACTTAAAACTAGTGCGACTCCTAGTGAATCACTCTTAAAGTAGGAAGTTGCAAATAAAATAATTGCAAACCTCCCTCAACACAAGAAACGTAGGAAAAGAGGCCCCGAAGTAGACCACACCAGGACAAAACGGAGCTTTCAATTAAAACAGAAGAAGCATTCGGGATCACCGGAGCAGGCCATAAGAAGTTTATTGAAAGCAGCCGCCTACGTCGTTGAAGAGATCCACCATCCAACGTCCAACAAAAACAACAGATGGCAACCACACATCTACTCATTTTACTGTAAGTTAATTCCTTTTATCTTTTTAAAGAAAAAAATAATAAAATTGATCAAAGTAATTAAAAGAAATATCTGGAAAATTTTTAAACAAGAAGTAATGAAATAAAATATTTCTGAACACAAAATTATTTCTGCAAATAAAATATCTTAGTGTTTAAGTTACAAATTGTAAAAGCGTGTAAACCTGCAAATCCTACCGAAAAAAAAAAATTAAATAACGATCAATGGTGTCAATAATAATTAATACCAATAATAATTAGTTGTGAAAGAAAAATCCAAATTTTTAATAGTTACTGGATCGAACAAAAATTATGTTCAACCACAATATGTCAAAAGTCCCATTCCAAATCAGAAGCCATTTCTAGCTAATTCTGTCGCAGGAAGCGTTAAAATAACGCACCACGTTTTAATTGATTTCTTTGGACCAGATTGAAAACCAAAATTTTTTCTTCTCCCCAATCTCAAATCATTTGATGGTATCATCGGAAATGACAGTTTAAAACGATTAAAAGCCACTATTCATACTCTCGAAGGATTTATGACAATCCACCCAAATATTAAAATCCTTTTAAAACAACAAATTTCTGACACAGTAAATAACATAAATTTAAGAACAACACATTTAAGCTCTCATCAGAGAGAAACTTTGAAAAATTTGTTTCAAAATTTCAAAACCATTTTTTCCGACCCTAACGAAAAATTAACTTACACAACTAGAGTAAGAGGAGGGATACGTACAAACTGTCCTGATCCAATCTATTCTCGATCATACCCATACCCTTCATGTTTGAAGGATGAAGTCGACAAGCAAATTAACAAGTTGCTGGAACATGGAATCATAAGACCATCCAGATCACCCTAAAATTCACCTGTTTGGATTGTCCCTAACAAGGAAGACTCTTCTGGAGAGAAAAAATACAGATTAGTCATCGATTATCGAAAACTAAACTCTGTTACAATCGCCGCTAAATATCCAATTCCCGACGTAGATAACATCTTATCCAACTTAGGAGCAAATAACCTGTTCACTGTCATAGACCTGAAAAGCGGTTTCCATCAAATTCCTTTAAAGGAATCCGACATTGGGAAAACTGGTTTTTCAGTAAACTACGGTAAATATAAATTTACTCGCTTACCTTTTAGCTTAAAAAACGCACCATCGATATTTCAAAGGGCTCTCGACGATATTTTGAGAGAACATATTGGTAGAAGCTGTAACGTCTACATCGACGACAATATAATCTTCGGTAAAACGGAAACCGATCATCTCAAGAATTTAGAAGTAGTTCTGAAAACTTTAGAAGCTGCGAATATAAAAATACAATTAGACAAATGCGAATTCCTAAGGGACGAAGTCGAGTTTCTAGGATTCATTATCTCGAAAAGTGGCATTAAGGCAAACCCAAAAAAAGTTAAAGCAAATTCTGAATGCCCTTGTTCAACAACAGTAAAGGAACTCCGTTCATTCTTAGGTCTTGCCGGTTATTATCGACGCTTCATCAAAGACTATGCGAAAATCTCAAAGCCTTTGACTACGCTTTTATGAGGAGAAGATGGACATGTGTCCAAACACGAATCAAAGCGAAAGCTCATAACCCTCAACGATGATGCAATAGACTCTTTCAATAAAGTAAAGAACTCTATCCTTTCTCAAGAAGTGCTCCTTTCGTATCCTGACTTTACTAAAGAGTTCGAACTTACTAAAGATGCGTCAAACTTCGCTCTTGGAGCAGTATTATCACAGAACGGTAGACCAATAATCTTTCTTTCAAGAACACTCCAGAAAGCCGAAGAAAACTATGCCACAAATGAAGCCATCATCTGGGCACTCAATTCGTTACGAAATTTCCTCTATGGATCAAAGAAAGTTAAAATTTACACAGATCACCAACCTCTGAGCTATGTCCTTAGTAACAGAAATACTAATTCGAAGATGAAACGGTGGAAAGCAATCCTGGAAGAGTACAATTATGAACTAAAGTACAAACCAGGAAAATCACACGTCGTTGCTGATGCTTTCTCACGGAACCCAAATTTAAAAGAAATTAATCCAGTCACTACGACACAACATAGCGATGAAAACTCGCCTCAAAACTTAATTCCCACGGTAGAAACCCCAATAAATGTCTTCCGAAACCAAATGATTTTAAACACTGGAATGTACAATAACTACCAAATGATCCAACCATTTCCTAATTACACCAGGCATATCTTCACTAGAACTAACTACTCTGATGAAGACCTAATAAATATTTTCAAGAAATGCTTGAACCCCTCCACCCTTAACGGGTTAAAAACAGAGGAACCAATAATGAGAAAAATACCAGAGATCTACCCTGTTCATTTTAAAAATTACCAAACGCGTTACACCCAAAAACTTGTGGGAGATATCACTAACTAGAAAGAATAGGATGAGAAAATACTCAAAGCTCATAAACGAGCCCATCGCAATGCTCAAGAAAACAGAGAACAAATTTTGGAAAAATATTATTTTCCTAAAATGACAAAGATAATTAAGTTTCTCGTTAAAAGATGTTCTACTTGTAAAGAGAACAAATATGACAGACACCCTAACAATCAACAAATCAAACAAACTCCTATGCTGACTTATCCCGGCCACACATTGCGCCTTGATATTTACTCTACGGAAGGCAAGCTAGTCCTAGCAGCTATTGACAAATTTAGCAAATTAGCTAAATGAAGTCTGCTAAAGTCAGGGGCCATGGAAGATATTCGTGAGCCATTAAGAGAAATACTGTATTTCTTTAGCGTCCCTGAAGCAATCGTCATTGGCAACGAGAAATCTCTCAATTCTTCTTCCATAACATCCATGTTAGAGGATGGCCTTAACATAAAAGTCTATAGAATACCCCCTTACAAAAGTGAAGTAAACAGACAAGTCGAACGATTTCACTAAACTCTTTCTGAAATCATGAGATGTCTCAAGGCAGACGGCATCGAACGAACTTTCGAGGACCTCTTGGAACGGTCTGTGAACGAATACAACCATTCAACTCACTCCACGACAGGGAAAAAGCCCATTCAATTATACTTCGGAAGAATACCTAATGTGACCCCTTTCGAACTCGAAAAAATTAGGCTTAGAAACATAGATAGGTTAAAAACCATAACAAAGGACGCAAAGCAATTAAAACCTATGAAGTCGGACAAATAATTTACGTGAAACACAACAAAAGGTTAGGATCAAAGCTAACAGTTAGGTACAAACCAGAAACAGTTAAAGAAAATAAAAATACTACAGTTATAACAGAATCAGGGAAAGTAATCCAGAGTAATATCAGTAACTAAGACAGGTAATTTATTTTATTACAGATATGTCCTTAGCACTGTACTTTGCGAGGTGCAAATTTTAGATTACTCGGACTCCCAAATAATATCAATCAGTAACGGCAAAGCCAAAATTCTGGAGGGAAACTTCAAATTAATACACGTAATTGAACTAGACACCTTTCAGATTTTCATCGACAAGACAAGGACAATACTTAAAAACCAAATAACCGACACACATATCCTGTACCCCTATTTAGAGCACGAACTTTGACAAATTCAAGAATTGGTTATAAGGATAAAACCGCATAAAACAAAACGATCATTGGACTTTATCGGTAGTACATAGAAATGGATTGCAGGTAATCCTGATCATGAAGATTTTGAAATAATCAAAAATAAAATGAATAATGTATTGGAAAATTATAATAAGCAAGTAATAATAAATAAATTGTATAACAAAATAATTAATAATTTAATAAATATTGTAAATGAACTTAATAATGCTAGTAAACAATAAGGTAAAATAATTGATCACTTTGTAACAAATTTTCAATATAAAATTAAAATTGTAAAAGAAGAACTAACAAATATTAATTTTGCCATACACTGGGCTAAATCCGGTATAATTAATAGCTTGATTTTGTCGAATTCAGAAATAAAGGTAGCCATAGACATGCTAAGTAAGGAAAATTTACCATTTGCTACCATCGAAGAAGCCCTTAGCTTTTTGAATGTTAAAATTATAAGTAATAGTTCATGTTTATTGTATGTTGTTTATGTCCCTCTGACTAAATTGAAACTTATCAAAAATTATTAATAAAACCGGTAAGAAGCAATAATGTTATCATAGAAATAGAATACGAAAATATCTTGAAGTCCGAAAACGAAATGTATGGAATAATCAATATTTGTAAAACGATAAATTATTTGTCAATTTGTGACCGCGACAAATAAGAAAATATCAAAAATTCGACGTGCCTGCCCAATTTGCCGAATAGTCGACCTTCTAAATGCAACAAAAGTAACAACCAACACGTACCAGCAGCTGAAGAAATCTCGGACGATCCACTCCTAGTAAATCAGTTTCATGGGAACATAAGTATTGAAGGCGAAACGCGTACCATCGTCGGGACGTTCCTAATCAAATACCACAACGCTTCAATCAACATCAACAATAGAAGATTCTCATCAAAAGCGGAGCCTACCCTTCACGTGCTACCAGCAATCCTACTGCCGACTCCTCAGGAAAAACAATTCAATAGGATACTATCCCTACCAATGTTAAATCAAGTTTACATCAATAACACCAAAAACTTAGAATCTTTTCAGATAGAAAAATCTATTCACCAATATTCCACTTACGGCCTACTAATAATACTAATCGCTGGTCTCACCATCCTATTGCTGCTGAAACACAAAAAGAAAACTTTGAAGCTGGTCAACACCATCGACATCAATCAATAGGAGACTGAAGAGCCTACACCGAATAACACTTACGCAGAACCTCAAAGAATCCGGATCAGGGTTCAGGACTAGAAGCAATAATAACTCTATCAAATGAGGACATTTGGACCTTAGAGGGGAAGAGTTAACAACATAAATCTAACACGCGCATCCGTCACGCAGATCCAGCACGCGCGTGAAAATTATGCGCGATCAAATAATTCAGAATTCTGGAAACGCGAAATATGAACCTTTTCTTCCGTTCAAAACCTTTTCGGCCAGACAGTTCCCACGGCCAAAATTTAGTAAGCAAAATTCAATAATTTAAATTGTCATAATTTCGGAAAGCAAGTCAGTCGCGATTTAGATTAAAAGCAAGTATGTTGATACAGGAAAATAAAGTTCAGTTTTAAAACAATCTGAGTCTTTAATTTATTAACTTCTATATTTCTTGTTCGATTCAGCCATGCTTATTATCAGCTACCTGTAAGCAAAATGTAAAAGACACCAGGCGAAAAAGCGTATTTGAATTAATGTAACTTATTGTAAATCTACTTGTTGGTGTTTCTAAAGCCGGTAGCACTTCTCCAATGGAACAACTTTTGGGAAAAGGGTGCTGAACATACGAAGGATGAGATTGCGATGAACATTTTCGTCCGTGATCATATTTAAAACGCACAAGGTTAAATTTCGTACTCATTAATAATCATATGTATTGTAGTTTAAAACACTCAAAAACATGATTGTGCGTACCTGCATCATACACACTTCGACTTGTTAAAACGAATCTTGAGTCCAAATTTAAAGGGTGAGTTAGCTAGTGATCGTTGAAAACTCCATTATCCACCGTATGGTTCCATTGTATTTTATTATTCCATTAGCTCAGCTCGATGGAATAATGAAATCTTGTTAAAAAGTACGCGAGAAATTTAACTACGTTCAACCTCGTACGTTTAAAATAATACCGTGTGTAATATTCAACTCGCCCAAGTATAATTAAATAAATTTAAGTCTCTTAAAACTCTTCCTCTTTCAAAACAATAAATTCATCTTACACACATTTTACTCAATAATTCTTAAAAACCACTTCTTTAATTTGAATTTCCTTGATTTTAATTTTAACTTCCACTTTTCGCTGCGCGATTAAGACTAATCGAACTGTCCCTTACAACCTCATAGCAAAAATCATTCCACGACCACCCAAGTAGAAAACGACGAATCCTTATAACCCTTAACATGAGCTCAGCGCTGACTACGTCTACTTATCAGCGGACTCAGTTGGCGACGCGCCGAAAATCAATTAGCAATTGATGACAAACGCAGTTCAATGTTATCAATGGCGGAACCGATTCTGTTCTTCGTCTGTGCAATACTTAATAAATAACTTAATACTTAATAAAAACTTTCGTGGACCCCCCTATCGCGTTTACATTCTACCGACCCCTACTTATTTTTGTCGCTCACATGGACCCCATGTACGTCGTCGTTGACCCCTGGGGGTCGATAGAGACCACTTTGGGTATCAGTGATGTAGATGAACAGTATTTTTTTGGTTATCGTCATCAAGTACAAATCTAAAGTAGCATAAGAACACACCGGACTTGCACTCGATAGCTTACAAACTTACGAAATTTGGCTCACATTTATTTGAATTTCATTCGATATTTTTACAATTGTTAAACCCTGGGCTGCTCAAATTCCTCATATTTTACTTGATTTCAAATTTTCAGAAATTAATGGAAAGTTTTGAAGAAATTGTAAATTTGTGGAATTTAAAGAAAAATTTATACTCGCGGCAAGGAAAATGAACAATGTCGCTATCTGGATATTTCTAGCGCAATTATTGGTCGAGTGGAGTACCCAAAACCCAATTATATCGAGAGCTACTTTCTACTGGATAGATGTATGGGATTTGATAGGTCTGCTCTACTGGAGTGACTAAAAGAAGACGGCTAATATGCTCCATTGACATTTACTTAGGTTAACGTAATGATACACGTTAATTCACAGCATGTTGTCATGAACGCCATTTTTGATTATTTGAATTGATTAATTACTTAGGCTGCGCGTCAGTTGCCGTCGCGAAATAATGGCTTTCACCGAAGCTTGAGCCACAATTTCTAATTCAAAAAATTTGCAGACATCTAGACATCTATTTTCTCACTGTTTTCAATACAAAATCTTAGAATTAATTTTGATTAACATTAATTGCTTAACGTAGGTAAGTAAAACATAATGAGGCTAGTCATTAATTACATAAGTTACAAAATATATAATTCAAATTTCAATACTTACAAATAACCATATCTAATTTCATAATTACCAATTCATAATGCGCTGATAAGTTGATTCATCAAATTATGAACTGGTATGTTGAACTCTTCGGAATGTTGCAGAGTCAACATTAATTACTTGCTTTAAATGTTTTAATTTGTTTACGTGTATACACATTTTATTATGCGTACACACTACAATGTACTCGCATATCTACTCGTTTGTATTGTAGTATTGAGGGTATTTATTCAACCTGATTTCTTTTGGAAAAATATTGACCTTCTTCTTCCAAATACTTGCATTTAATCTTTTCTGTTTTCTCTGTAACTTGAGTATTTTTATCACGTCTTTATTATCAATCGCATTCCACTGAATTGCTCTTGCGCTTTTGCTGTTCATTTATTATCATAACTGTTGAACTACGAATAAATGGTATGGTGGACATAATGTGCATAATTTGTACTCCTATTTGATAAATTATTTAGAGTGAGAGTTTATAATATAAATAACAAAACAAATATATTGTAAGGATATGCTAGTATGACAACAAACACATTTTTCACATTTAAGCACTGGACTGAGGAATTAATGCGTCTTGCATACAACTTGACGCAATTGAATGGATCAACAGAAATGTTTTTGCAGAAGGCCCACACTAAACTTTGCTTACAAGTCGATAAATCAGGAAAAATTCCAGTAAAAAAGTAAGTATTTTATTATAGTTATAATCATGAGTATTTACTCATGACTATAATTTTCTACGCTATAATGTAATGTATGATATTTAGTGAATGCACTTTAGTTTGTTTTGTTTATTGTTAAAACTTATTGGCTTATACCATATGTACATGTGTGTAACTTTCTCTGAGTTTTTTCCTCGCAAAGGCCTTCCAAGCACTCACACGCTCTTTCGCAGGGGTTACGAATAAAACTGGTTAAAGTACAGAATTTTTTAAACACATAAATTATGCCGATAGCTAAATGAAAAGATTTAATTTCATTGATATGACAGGACAATGAATTCAAGAACATCATTGATTACCTAAGATTCATAGAAAAATAAGACAACGACGTCGGCCATAACTAAAGCGCCCGTGCTATGTAATTTTTTGGTTTTTGACTATATACTAGGATTTCCAACCATCACACCACTACAGGACAATTCATGATTTTGGGATTTCCTGTGGTGTTTCGGAAAATTTTAAATTAGCGCCCGCAGTTTTAAGAACACATGTCCAGTGTTTTGAATTGGAAACCAATTATCTAACTCCACATGGAACTTAAACAAATCAAAACTATAAAGAAATTAATAAAATATAATATTCAACAAAAAAAAGCAAAAATAACCTTTCTTAAGGTCCTTTACGTGAGAAGCTCCCATTACCCGAATGGTAACCATCTCAAAATAATTAATCTAACCTAAAAAAATACAGCTAAATCATTTATCTTCCACTTTATCTTAAAAGTTATGTAATAACGCATATAATAGACACAAAATACAATTCAATAATAAACTTTAAGGTACTTAATTTAGTTGCAAAATTTGACAGTTTATTATAAGGATTTCAAACAAAACTAACTCAGTGTTGTCACTGTCGGGCGCGTGCTACTTAACCGGCCAGTGACGATCACGTGACATAACCACATGTTCCAAAAGCCTTTCTTGTTATTTTTACCAAGTTTTTGTGTTCCTGGCTGTGTTATATTGTAGTGGCCTCCGTAACCCGCTAGTTCCCAATACCCCATTCTCCCCTATTACTGAATACGATACCAATCACCCTATTCACATGAAAATTCAAAATAGTCAAACACGGTATATGAACTACCAAAAAGGGCAAACAAACTCAGAAATGAGCACAAGTACCTACATATACCAAAACTTTGTTTGGTTTTTAAACATTTGTTCTGAAGATTAACCCAATGAATCATTACTCATAATAGGACAGGAAAACGTCGAAAAGCAAAAAAATTTACGCAGACAGTAGTACATAACCTAGGTGCCATAGAAATAAACATCAAGTCATATAATACTAAATCATACAAACAAAAGACTACAGGAAAACAACAAAGAGCTTGTTATTCAAGCCGTGTTTTATCATGCACTGGATCTAGAGCTGGATAGATTCTTCATTGTATTCCAACAACAACGTTGAAGTCGTTGAAACCGTCGAAAGTTGAGAATTGATCGTATTATTGAATGCTAGATATCGTAAATTCATGTGTTTCTCTTGAGGATCGATTTAAATCCTACTTAAATCGCTCCATTACGTGCGCTCGAATCGAGAAAGTGACTGTGCAGTAAAGATTTTGATCGCGGATGTAGTGGATGTAGACAACAAAAAAAAACTTTATGTAAGTTAGGATTATGTAAAATAAAACTAGAAACACAATCATGAAAAACTAAGTGGGGAACTATTGACTATTGATCACGACCACAAAGCGAGAACCTGGTGAAATAAATAATTAAAAACGAAAGGAAAGTGAAATCAGTCAGAGATTGGGCCGAAATTAAGTTGAATTAGGCTGGGCAGAGTTGAACGATTGTGGACCAAGTGAACTATTTATTATCGGGAACTGTTTATAAGTGAGAATATAAACCTAGCGGAATTGACAAGGTTTAAAATGAACGATTAGAATGAATAACTGAAGTAAGACGATCGTGAGCATACACACCAAGTGAAATCAATAATTGCAAGGAGGCAGGCGCACGACGAGCGACGAGGATATGCAGTTGAGCCAAGCGGAGCGAAGTCGAATACGTATAGATAAGTATTAGAAGTTAAGCGAATTTGTCAAATTATAGTAAGCTAGGAGTAGATTAGCAACCTAGGATATTGCAAAGGCTAGACCACTTCGAGGTAGGATACTGCGCAAGCAAGATCTAGTTACTTCAGGCGAAATAAAGAGATCAATAGAAGTTAAAAATAGAATTGTCAATCGCCCATCTATCCACGATCAAGCACTGAACCACGGGATTTCTCGTTTTGACCGCGATTCTTGCAAGGTCACCCACGACCTTCTTCGCGGAATAAAGACCGGGTGAGTCACCCAACCTCCGTAGAAGACGGAGGCTTATGTCGGGATGCAAAATTTTGCACGTGACTATTTGTTTTAGCTCTCAATTGATCGTACCTCAATTGCTCGGGAATCTCCTCTTACTCGACACACCCCCTTCGTCCCTCGGCGGTAACTCTGACCATCGGAAGCATTACCGCTTTTACAGCGCAATTGACTATTGTCGCGGAGTCACGTTAATATTTGTTGTTTTCAAAATACTATCACGCGTCAACATTATTGACTAGAAAAAAAACCGGCTGATAAACGAGAAAACCGTCGTGGCCAAATTGGTTCTATAGATAAAAAAACCAAAAAACCCGACTGAAATTAAAAAAAAAACTAAAAAGATGTAAACAAAACACATTTATAATTAAATCTTTAAATCAGTACAATTAAAATTGTACTTGTGTCGTTATAGTTGTATACTGACAGTTAGTGCACCTAAAGATATATTGTATTGCTAACATAAGTACTGATGTACCTAGGTATCTAACTGGTCAATATTTGTAATAAACAGACAAATAATAACTAACTGACAATCGAAGGCTACCTACACAAACACACCAAACAATATGCATAACAATATGCACGGGAAAAAAGGGTTACGTCCGCCATATTGATTTTTTGCTGACGTCATATAACGAACGACACTCGGGTAAAGTGTACGAATCTAATGACACCACAATCTCAAATATCGGTCAAGCCGTTTGAGGTACAGGAGGTAAATGTTAGTAGGTAAATATTAGCAAGTAACGTCGGCCATATTGATTTTTTATTGTCGTCACATAGCCTATAACACTTGGGAAAAGAGTACGAATCTAATGACACATCACTCTTCAAAATCGGAAAAGCCGATTAGGCTACAGGAGGTGTGAAACAGATATACATATTGATTTTTTACTGTCGTCACATAGCCTATAACACTCGGGAAAAGAGTACGAATCTAATGACACATCACTCTTCAAAATCGGAAAAGCCGATTAGGCTACAGGAGGTGTGAAACAGATATACATATTGATTTTTTACTGTCGTCACATAGCCTATAACACTCGGGAAAAGAGTACGAATCTAATGACACATCACTCTTGAAAATCGGAAAAGCCGATTAGGCTACAGGAGGTGTGAAACAGACATACATACCCACATACTCACGTGCGAAAAACATTACCCTCCTTTGGATCAGTCGGGTATTAATGCCAGTGTCAAGAAGGAATCTGAAAAGTAAAAAAGTTAGCCAGCGTTTATTTATTTATTTATATTCACTTAATTCAACTACATATACAGAAGTAAATTGCATAAGCCTACCTAAATCTAATTAAAGTAAAATAAAAAAGGTAAAAGAGAGATAAAGAAAATAAAAATAATCGCAATAACTTAGAACTAAACGTCGTGGCCAAATTGATTCTAAAAATAAGGCAAGTGTCAAGAAGGATTATGAAAAGAAAAAAAGTGGGCCAGCGTTTATTCATTTATAAATTTTCACTTAATTCAACTATATTACACATACAGAAGTAAATTTCATAAGCCTTCCTACATCTAATCAAAGTAAAATAAAAGAGGTAAAAGAGAGAAAAAGAATCATAAATCATAAATAAAAATAATCGAAATAAATTGGAACTAAAACCAAAAACAAAAACAGTATTTGTTATAAATATAAAACATTTCAAAAATATTATAACTAAACTTTCAAGAACTTAAGCAAGCTCTTAATTAGAAGAAGGTGTTTGTCAAGTCAGGGTACACCCAGCTGTACACCCAATACATGTACAAAGGAGGAGCTGCCTTCACACAATTACGTAAAATGGTGTGTAAAGAGCTAACTCCCTCAGCAGACTGTATTTGGGGAGGCTCTTGATTATAAGACCGCATCATACGAATAACCGATTCCATACTGGCATGTGGTTGAAGCCTATCTCGAACATGTTACTGTCTGAGGTTCCAATTGCCATGTCGCGACTTGATCTGATTCCTTATATATTACGCGCGTATGTGCCCCTGGACGACGGATATGTTGGCAATCATCCAGCGACAAGTAAGTGTTTGTAGTCCAATTAGTCCCAGGCAATCCATGCACGGAGGAAGGTGGGATGGATCAGAGGGGTCGGCAAACTTCTTAGACCACCTAAGTATGAACCCAATCATACCATTAGCTCCTCGAACCATGTAGTCGATGTGGCCCGGGAAAGAGAGCTTCGATGATACATAGACACCAAGATCTTGCACAAGTCTCACCAAGCAAATGATAGAGTCATTGATATTAATAATCGCAGTTCGCTCTTCCCTTAATGCTTCCCTTATGCCTATTCCTTCTGTTGAACCTCTTGATCTACTGTCCGTAAGGATCCACTTCCCCTCCTATAACCTTATACTTATGACATGCTACATTCCCCCCCTTCTGATGCTGGCATGTTTCTGAGCCTTTCCGCGGCACTTGATTCAGTGGTAAACACCATGTCTGATAAAGACCACTTGATGCTCTTAGTGGACTTTAACCTCCCTCACATCGTTTGGTCTTTTGACCCTGATTCTAACTGTCTTACTGCCTCTAACCCTATCTCGACTGCTGAAGTCACGTTCATAGATTCCATCACCTTTTATTCCCTATCTCAGCTCAATTATGTCAGAAACCAGAACCTGCGCTTGCTCGACCTTGTGTTATCCAACGATCCAACTAACGTGCATATTTTCCCCAGTTCCAGTGCTCTCTGTAACGTTGATCCTCATCACCCTCCCCTCTCTATCTGTATCTCTCTTACTACTCATTCCTCCTCCACTTCTCGCCCCCTGTCTCCTAGATATCACTTCCGCAGAACTAACAACGATCTTCTGCTGTCTTGCCTTAGTGAATCCCTCTTTGACTTGCATCTTGCGGAATACTCTCCCCACGCTATCACCTCCAATATCTACAACGCTCTGCGTCATTCCATCTGCTCTTCGACTCCATTCTCGTCACCTCTCCCTCCTGAGTCCTCACCCACTTGGTACTCTTCGAAACTGAGGTCCCTGAGGAATAAACGTGACTCCTTCTGGAAAAAATATCTCTTTTCAGGCTCCCGAGAAGTTTACGACAAATTCACTTCGACTACAAGGCGCATCTTTGTACTGTTAAAAAAAATATCACCTCCAATCCCCGTCTATTCTTCTCCTTTGTCAATTCCAAACGGAAACGCAGAGGGGATAACTACCCCCAGTCAATTTCTTTCCTCGATACGAAGAGTGATGATCCCCAAGTAATTGCAAACCTTTTCGCAAAATTCTTCTCTTCCACCTTCGTGGATGGTGAGTTTGTGCCTGATGTTAACTACTTTTCCTCGCTGAACCATGCCCCCTCCTCGACACCTTCCTCCTTTCCTGATCTTCATATATCTGAGGCTGATGTCCTCTCAGAGCTCCTGACTCTCAAGGAAGATTTTTCCCCTGGCCCAGATGGAATCCCTCCTGCTATACTAAGGCGATGCGCGACTCTTCTTGCTGGACCGTTGTCGGGAGTTTTCAACATCTCCATCCAGTCAGGTATACTTCCTGACTGTTGGAAGGCTGGATTCCTTGTTCCGGTCTACAAGAAGGGTCCTAAGCACGAGGTTTCGAACTATAGGCCTATTGCTAAACTCTCTGCTATACCCAAAATCTTTGAGAAAATTCTCGTTAATAAACTGTACCCGTTCCTTGTATCCACTATATCCCCTCACCAGCATGGCTTCTTAAAAGGTAGGTCTACCACTACTAACCTGGTTCAATTTGTCTCCTTTTCCGTAAATGCTCTTGAGCGTGGCGAAGTCGTTGATGCCATCTTTACAGATATGAGTAAAGCCTTCGATGTTATTCCTCATAGCTCAAGCTGAAACTAGCTGGCTGCCCCGAATCTTTCCTTAGGTGGCTCAGCTCCTATTTATGTAACCGCTCATACCGTGTTTGTTTTAGATCTTCGCTCTCGTACAGCTTTACTGCCACCTCCGGCGTTCCCCAGGGTAGCCATATCGGTCCTCTGCTCTTCATAACTGCCACTAACGACATATCAAGGGTTGTTTTGCACTGTAATATACTATCTTATGCTGACGACACAAAGATATTTAAAAATATCTCTCATCCGTCTGACTCTTATAAGCTTCAGATGGATTTGAACCGTCTTTCACAATGGTGCTTTAAAAGCAACCTCATCTTAAATGTCTCCAAGTGCGAGCACGTCTGCTTCCACCGCAAGCGTAACTATTATCCTCACTCTTTGTCCCTTAATGGCTCCGCGGTTAGAACGGTGAACTGCGTCCTCGATCTGGGTGTCCATCTTGATTTCAAACTCTGTTTCCACGAGCACCTTACTCATGTGATACGTAGAGCCAGTACCATGTTGGCGTTCATCACTAGGTCTAGGGAATTTGCTGACCCATACGTATATAAAACGCTCTTTATTTCGCTTGTTCGCCCTATACTAGATTATGCTTCACAAGTCTGGTCTCCTTACCACAAACTCCATATTGCGAGAGTTGAGGCAGTTCAGAAGCGCTTTCTCCGTTTCGCTCTCCGGCACGTTCCATGGTCCGATCCCGTCCACCTTCCCTCTTATGCGGACCGTCTTAAACTCCTCAATCTACAATCTCTTTCTGGACGCCGCGTCATGGCTGATTTATCTTTCATATATGGAGTCGTCCAGGGAGATATTGTCGCCCCGAACATCCTTAGCCAGGTTGCCTTGGACCCTGTGGTAGATACTTAAGGTCCTTTGATTCCTTTTCCCTTAGCTATCACCGCACGGACTTTGGCAGGATGGAGCCAGTAACTCGTATGCTCCGGGCTTACAATCAGGCCGTGCCTCTACTTCAAGTCGCGGGTAGCAACACTAGTGCCCGTTCGATCTTTCGAATCTGTGCTGATAACATGTCGCAGTAGTCTTGCACGTGACCGTACCCGTCTTCCGTGACTCGACTGGACCCTATGACTAATTTTTACATTTTTCTTCTTTGTATTATCTTTATTTTTTCTTTCTTTTTTCTTTTCTTGTTTTTTTTTCCGTTTTTTTTGTTTGTTTTTTTTCCTGCTTATCTTGTTATATCTTGTTATATGAACTTGTATTAAGTTGTAAATAAATAAATAAATAAATAAATAAATATTGAAGGTATGGGGCACAAAGTCACGCCGCCAGGAGAAACATACATGCTCTCACTTGGATGTGTTAAGCATGAGGTTGCTTTTGAGGCATCATTCAGCAAAGCGATTCATATCGTTTTGGAGAAGTTAGGTGTGGGATGGATAGCATATGTTTTTAAAGATTTTTGTATGGTCACCATAGCTCAGAGCTGAAGAATTACATACGTACTTCCCTGGAAGCATCGTTGGTGGTAAGGATAAAGAAGGATAGATTAAAGATCAGGAAGTAGGAAAGATTTTGTCAACAATAGGTTTTTCGAGAAGTTGGGGAACTGCAGAAAATTTCGCTACAGATCGGTCGTTGGAAATTAAAGACTTGGAGCCCTTTTTGTGGCCCAGGATCAAGAGTCCAACCTTCCACACGTCGGGAAACGTACCTGATTTAATACAGGATCATTACACTGCGCTTAATACATGTTCAGCAAATGAAAAAACGAAATCAGCTGCAATGCGGGCTCTTACACAAAAATGTTTACTTTCTTGTTTATGTTTACGACGGTTCGGTTTTGAATACGAATTCTTAACGCATTTCAAACACAATTGATTCAAAGCCACAGCCACTTACTGAAAACTACCGCCGAAAAGAGGTAGAAAAAAATTAGTTTGTGCTGATTTGGTTGTAAGTCTAGATGCCGCTAAGTTGAGTCATAGAAAAGCTTGATCGACGCCCTGGGGAGACTTGAGCTTCAGCTTTTTACGAAACTGTCATATCGTGGAACATGAAATAAAATGCCTTTGTTTTGATAAAGAATTGTTGGATCTGACTATTGTCTACTTGGGAAGTTTGCTTCGAAGCTCCATTTGGACTTCCCCGTGCGCTACTGCTTGAAAATAATGTTTTTAGCTTTGCGGTTCAAACTAACGAGGAAAAAGAAGTAGATCATTTGTGCGTTTCTGCACCTGAAAATGACATGCAAATGCTCAAAGACCTCAAGGAATACAAGCAAGTTGACAAAAATGTGACTAAAGTGGCCCTGATAAAAATTCTGGATTGTAGATCTGTGGTATCCATCAGAAGACCTGGTGTAACTTGGGTTTTTTTGATTACGACTACGAAAATGGTTTCTGTACTCTGAATGATGGATAGGCAAATACACTTCAAAGACCGACGTTGTCATCGAACGCCATAAACCTTATCAGTGAGAAAGAGTTTCATATATCATTTCGTTACGAGCAACACGATGCGATTTTTTGAAATCATGAACCTCCCGACCAGCTGTGCAGCAAAACGAAGAATTTTGGTCAGATGACCCAGAATATAAAGCTGCCAAAGATATACGCCCAAAGGGAAAGTGGTATTAAATGAGGAATTCGACATGTTTATTACGGTTAATGAAGTACAGAAGCAGTTCCTTTTGTTAGTTGTGAAAGTCTTCTGAATGAAAATTTGTTCTGATGAGTTCTGATTAACTTGTGTGAAGAAACAAACGCCTGCTTTTCGATGCGAGTGGTTACACTGGCAGCGAAGAAAACCTCAGAACATACGTAAGAACTCGTCTTGGAAAGAATTGGACTTTCGAACCAGCTTGATTTTTGATGTACCCTTCAGAAAAACTTTTCGTACCAATTCGTGTGAGTTATATCCGGTCACGAGGCCGAAAATGTGACACAGCCCCAACGAAATTCTCTGGCGATGGGAAACATTAAAATAAGTATCAAATAACCATCGTATTCCCAGAGAAATTCGCTTGATCTGGTAATTTAAGTTTTGGGAAACAATAATTGTCACGGTCCCACGACTCGCTACCTTTTAATTAGATTCCTTCTTTGATACGTTATATTTTTCTAGAATGTTAACTAAAAATTAGAGTTTTATACTTTAGATTTTTGGAAAATATAATTTAGCCTCAAGGCCGACACACTGTTGTTATGACGCCACTCCGAAGAATCGTGTGAATTCAAAATTTGTAAGAGTTAAATAAAAGTTAAAGTTTGTTCAAATAAAAGTTATTTTGTCAAAATATACATTTTTTGATTTTATTTTCAATTAAATTGGAAACATGAAATCTAATTCGTGCATAATAACCTTAGCCTTAAAGTGTTTCTTTCAACTTGTTTTTTTCCAAAACTTTGACAGCTGGTGGCGACCCCTAAAGATAGTTTGAAACTAACAAGATTAAAAAAAACTGCTTCTTTTAATAGGGGGAGTAAAATGAAATAGGGGAGGAGAGTACAAGATTTCAAACTTTTTTAGTTTTTTATTATGTATGCATTTAATAAAAATTTCACAAACTTTGATAATAATTTTCTTTACTAAATAAATTATTGTAACAAATAAAGAAATAGCCGAGCAGTTGTATCTTCTGGCGCAGGATTCCGTTGTGACACTCACAACACAGATTGCCTTCAGAAGTTTGATACTTTCGTTTGGTTTCTCTTCAATCTCATCCGTTGTCCTTTTCTCAAGCGTTTTCTTGTGCACAAAAATTTGATTTTCGGTACTTTTGTCAACATCGAACGTTCTGTCATAGCTCGGTGATTATATTAATGGAATACCACGTGTTTATGAAAGTCTGTTCAGTTACTTAAAGCCAACTCGACGGATATATGTACGCGCTTTGTTTCCACACTTAAATAATTCTTGTATCCAGTTTCCAAGTGTACACCGTCAACCCAATGCTATCGACTGTAGTTTATACGCCATCGCTTTCGCCACCTCTACAGGGAGCCAATCCTGCGCCAGTAAATTACGTGCCACAAACGATGAGACCTCATTTACTTGATATGCTTTCCAGCACTAACTTATTAGCTTTTCCTGCTACAAGCAGACATGTCTAATGGCGACAGCCAACTTATCTTTTTACGAATGTTGCACTCAAATTAATGGCAGAAAAACAAAAAGGAACCAAAGCAGCGCTTACAGAATTCCATGCTACACGATGCGAACTGTGCTGTTTCTTCCATTGGAAAAGATGTTGAGGAGGGAAAAGTGAACTTAAACACTAATAACGTAACTCATGACATAGAGTGCATGACGAAAAATAATACAAAGAGAAAAAGGCTTTCGAGATCTAATAAAGATGTTGTGGAAAGAGAAAAAGGTAGGAATAAAATTGCCGTGGACACTTTAAGATCTATTAATCGAAGAAAGTATAATGAACAGGCAGACAAAAGCTCTAGGCGACGAAGTAAAAGATTGAATCCAGAATATAGGCAGGTTGAGCTAGAACGTGACACACAAGTTCATCGATTTGCTCGTCTGAACGCCGACTACAGACAGGTTGAGCAAGAGCGAAACACTCAAGCTCATCGCAATACCCGCCTGGATCCAGACTACAGGAAGGCTGAGCACGAGCGTGCCGCAGAGCCGTACAGTATTTGGTGCAGTGTGAGTTGTTTAGGGAAAAAGGTATTGAATTAAACGAATCTTGGGCAAGAACCATTCGCGGAGTAGGAACTCGAAACCCAAATTGGAGATGTTGTACCAGGTGGCCCGGACCGCAATTGTGTGGTGATCCTTCGACCTTTAAAGCCAAACCTCCGCAAATATCTGAAGATGACGTATTTGCTCTATGTAGAACAATTCATGTTGATCAAACAGATATATTGTTACACGTCCTCGAATAAATTTCAAAGGCATATTCGCCTATTTATTTATTCATTAGTGGTGGGGCTGGAGTTGGCATTGTACCAGTCTTTGACACTTCAATTCAATAGAGAACCTGGTACTAATCTAGACGATTAAAAAATTCTCCATACAGCATTTACTCGCAAAGCTGCGTTTGGTACTAATGGTCAAACAGTACACAGCGCTCTAGGATTACCAGTTTCACAAGCAGGAAGTATTTTACCTGAACTTTCACCAAGTGTTGCTAATACACTTGCCACAAATTTATCACGTATACGCCTTATTATTATTCATCAAATTTCCATGCAGGGATCCAGAACGTTTCATCAGATCAATCGCCGATTACAGCAAATATTTCATTCGTCCCATATTTTTGCTGGAATATCTGTCATAGTTGGGGGTGATGTAAGACAACTACCACCTGGGTATTTCAGGCTAATTCACAAAATCCTCTTGCTGAATTATCAGGGACGCCCATTTGGGATCTCTTAGTCTTAACAGAACTGCAACAAATAATGCGACAAAGGGATGATATTGCTTTTGCTACAGCTTTAAATAATATGGCAAGTCGAACTTTGGCTGATGAAGACATAAGACTTTTCAATAGTAGTTGTTTCACTAGGTCAGCTGTCAATTTATTTGCTAGTAAAAGATAGGTAGACGATCATAATAATCGAGTCCTGTCGGCTGTGACTACCGAAGGAGCAATTTCGAAAGCAATAGACACTGTTTACGGTAAACCGAACGCCACAATGAAACAAAAAGCCTTAGAAACAGTTTCTAAACTGTCAACTCAGCCAAATACATGGTTACAGTCAACATAGATAGAGCTGATGGCCTAACTAACGGTTCTACTGGCAAACTAACAGCCACTGAATTCGCCATCAATAGGAGATCAGGTGAAAGACGGCCGTTGCGTATTTGGTTGTGTTATGATGATAAAATAATAGGAAAAACAAAAAGCTTCAAGTACACTGAACTACACTTACAAAGAAGGTTAAATCAGAATTGGACCCCACTAGATCCAGTCACATTGAGACCATAAAAAATAATAAATCATCAAACGTACAGGTTCGCAGAAGTCAGTATCCAATTGTACCAGCGGAAGCGATAACGACTCATTAAAGTCAGGGGATAACGTTAGAGCGAGTGGTTGTGCATTTAAAACCAACAATTCAAAGGTCAATGATGTACCTAGGTGGATCTCCTAGGTGCTCCGATAAATCAGTTCTGTATTTGCATTCGTCAAGCACGGACGTACCCCTTTTTGCTCTTGCATTTGTGCCAAACTCTTACCTAGTTGGTTTTTAATATCATCTTAAAAGTTAAACTACTTGAAGTGATTGAATTTACAGTGGAATACAACTATTTGACATAACGTATAAATGTTGAATCTTTGAATCTAAATCAGTTGAAAACATTCACGACGGATATGTTGGCAATCATCCAGCGACAAGTAAGTGTTTGTAGTCCAATTAGTCCCAGGCAATCCATGCACGGAGGAAGGTGGGATGGATCAGAGGGGTCGGCAAACTTCTTAGACCACCTAAGTATGAACCCAATCATACCATTAGCTCCTCGAACCATGTAGTCGATGTGGCCCGGGAAAGAGAGCTTCGATGATACATAGACACCAAGATCTTGGACAAGTATCACCAAGCAAATGATAGAGTCATTGATATTAATAATCGCAGTTCGCTCTTCCCTTAATGCTTCCCTTATGCCTATTCCTTCTGTTGAACCTCTTGAACTACTGTCCGTAAGGATCCACTTCCCCTCCTATAACCTTATACTTATGACATGCTACATTCCCCCCCTTCTGATGCTGGCATGTTTCTGAGCCTTTCCGCGGCACTTGATTCAGTGGTAAACACCATATCTGATAAAGACCACTTGATGCTCTTAGTGGACTTTAACCTCCCTCACATCGTTTGGTCTTTTGACCCTGATTCTAACTGTCTTACTGCCTCTAACCCTACCTCGACTGCTGAAGTCACGTTCATAGATTCCATCACCTTTTATTCCCTATCTCAGCTCAATTATGTCAGAAACCAGAACCTGCGCTTGCTCGACCTTGTGTTATCCAACGATCCAACTAACGTGCATATTTTCCCCAGTTCCAGTGCTCTCTGTAACGTTGATCCTCATCACCCTCCCCTCTCTATCTGTATCTCTCTTACTACTCATTCCTCCTCCACTTCTCGCCCCCTGTCTCCTAGATATCACTTCCGCAGAACTAACAACGATCTTCTGCTGTCTTGCCTTAGTGAATCCCTCTTTGACTTGCATCTTGCGGAATACTCTCCCCACGCTATCACCTCCAATATCTACAACGCTCTGCGTCATTCCATCTGCTCTTCGACTCCATTCTCGTCACCTCTCCCTCCTGAGTCCTCACCCACTTGGTACTCTTCGAAACTGAGGTCCCTGAGGAATAAACGTGACTCCTTCTGGAAAAAATATCTCTTTTCAGGCTCCCGAGAAGTTTACGACAAATTCATTGTGTCTTACAATGATTTTGTAACCCAAGCTAACTTCGACTACCAGGCGCATCTTTGTACTGTTAAAAAAAATATCACCTCCAATCCCCGTCTATTCTTCTCCTTTGTCAATTCCAAACGGAAACGCAGAGGGGATAACTACCCCTAGTCAATTTCTTTCCTCGATACGAAGAGTGATGATCCCCAAGTAATTGCAAACCTTTTCGCAAAATTCTTCTCTTCCACCGTCGTGGATGGTGAGTTTGTGCCCGATGTTAACTACTTTTCCTCGCTGAACCATGCCCCCTCCTCGACACCTTCCTCCTTTCCTGATCTTCATATATCTGAGGCTGATGTCCTCTCAGAGCTCCTGACTCTCAAGGAAGATTTTTCCCCTGGCCTAGATGGAATCCCTCCTGCTATACTAAGGCGATGCGCGACTCTTCTTGCTGGACCGTTGTCGGGAGTTTTCAACATCTCCATCCAGTCAGGTATACTTCCTGACTGTTGGAAGGCTGGATTCCTTGTTCCGGTCTACAAGAAGGGTCCTAAGCACGAGGTTTCGAACTATAGGCCTATTGCTAAACTCTCTGCTATACCCAAAATCTTTGAGAAAATTCTCGTTAATATAATAAACTGTACCCGTTCCTTGTATCCACTATATCCCCTCACCAGCATGGCTTCTTAAAAGGTAGGTCTACCACTACTAACCTGGTTCAATTTGTCTCCTTTTCCGTAAATGCTCTTGACCGTGGCGAAGTCGTTGATGCCATCTTTACAGATATGAGTAAAGCCTTCGATGTTATTCCTCATAGCCTCATCCTACTCAAGCTGAAACTAGCTGGCTGCCCCGTATCTTTCCTTAGGTGGCTCAGCTCCTATTTATGAAACCGCTCATACCGTGTTTGTTTTAGATCTTCGCTCTCGTACAGCTTTACTGCCACCTCCGGCGTTCCCCAGGGTAGCCATATCGGTCCTCTGCTCTTCATAACTGCCACTAACGACATATCAAGGGTTGTTTTGCACTGTAATATACTATCTTATGCTGACGACACTAAGATATTTAAAAATATCTCTCATCCGTCTGACTCTTATAAGCTTCAGATGGATTTGAACCGTCTTTCACAATGGTGCTTTAAAAGCAACCTCATCTTAAATGTCTCCAAGTGCGAGCACGTCTGCTTCCACCGCAAGCGTAACTATAATCCTCACTCTTTGTCCCTTAATGGCTCCGCGGTTAGAACGGTGAACTGCGTCCTCGATCTGGGTGTCCATCTTGATTTCAAACTCTGTTTCCACGAGCACCTTACTCATGTGATACGTAGAGCCAGTACCATGTTGGCGTTCATCACTAGGTGGTCTAGGGAATTTGCTGACCCATACGTATGTAAAACGCTCTTTATTTCGCTTGTTCGCCCTATACTAGATTATGCTTCACAAGTCTGGTCTCCTTACCACAAACTCCATATTGCGAGAGTTGAGGCAGTTCAGAAGCGCTTTCTCCGTTTCGCTCTCCGGCACCTTCCATGGTCCGATCCCGTCCACCTTCCCTCTTATGCGGACCGTCTTAAACTCCTCAATCTACAATCTCTTTCTGGACGCCGCGTCATGGCTGATTTATCTTTCATATATGGAGTCGTCCAGGGAGATATTGTCGCCCCGAACATCCTTAGCCAGGTTGCCTTGGACCCTGTGGTAGATACTTAAGGTCCCATGATTCCTTTTCCCTTAGCTATCACCGCACGGACTTTGGCAGGATGGAGCCAGTAACTCGTATGCTCCGGGCTTACAATCAGGCCGTGCCTCTACTTCAAGTCGCGGGTAGCAACACTAGTGCCCGTTCGATCTTTCGAATCTGTGCTGATAACATGTCGCAGTAGTCTTGCACGTGACCGTACCCGTCTTCCGTGACTCGACTGGACCCTATGACTAATTTTTACATTTTTCTTCTTTGTATTATCTTTATTTTTTCTTTCTTTTTTCTTTTCTTGTTTTTTTTCCGTTTTTTTTTGTTTGTTTTTTTTTTTCCTGCTTATCTTGTTATATCTTGTTATATGAACTTGTATTAAGTTGTAAATAAATAAATAAATAAATAAATAAATATTGAAGGTATGGGGCACAAAGTCACGCCGCCAGGAGAAACATACATGCTCTCACTTGGATGTGTTAAGCATGAGGTTGCTTTTGAGGCATCATTCAGCAAAGCGATTCATATCGTTTTGGAGAAGTTAGGTGTGGGATGGATAGCATATGTTTTTAAAGATTTTTGTATGGTCACCATAGCTCAGAGCTGAAGAATTACATACGTACTTCCCTGGAAGCATCGTTGGTGGTAAGGATAAAGAAGGATAGATTATAGATCAGGAAGAAGGAAAGATTTGGTCAACAATAGGTTTTTCGAGAAGTTTGGGAACTGCAGAAAATTTCGCTACAGATCGGTCGTTGGAAATTAAAGACTTGGAGCCCTTTTTGTGGCCCAGGATCAAGAGTCCAACCTTCCACACGTCGGGAAACGTACCTGATTTAATACAGGATCATTACACTGCGCTTAATACATGTTCAGCAAATGAAAAAACGAAATCAGCTGCAATGCGGGCTCTTACACAAAAATGTTTACTTTCTTGTTTATGTTTACGACGGTTCGGTTTTGAATACGAATTCTTAACGCATTTCAAACACAATTGATTCAAAGCCACAGCCACTTACTGAAAACTACCGCCGAAAAGAGGTAGAAAAAAATTAGTTTGTGCTGATTTGGTTGTAAGTCTAGATGCCGCTAAGTTGAGTCATAGAAAAGCTTGATCGACGCCCTGGGGAGACTTGAGCTTCAGCTTTTTACGAAACTGTCATATCGTGGAACATGAAATAAAATGCCTTTGTTTTGATAAAGAATTGTTGGATCTGACTATTGTCTACTTGGGAAGTTTGCTTCAAAGCTCCATTTGGACTTCCCCGTGCGCTACTGCTTGAAAATAATGTTTTTAGCTTTGCGGTTCAAACTAACGAGGAAAAAGAAGTAGATCATTTGTGCGTTTCTGCACCTGAAAATGACATGCAAATGCTCAAAGACCTCAAGGAATACAAGCAAGTTGACAAAAATGTGACTAAAGTGGCCCTGATAAAAATTCTGGATTGTAGATCTGTGGTATCCATCAGAAGACCTGGTGTAACTTGGGTTTTTTTGATTACGACTACGAAAATGGTTTCTGTACTCCGAATGATGGATAGGCAAATACACTTCAAAGACCGACGTTGTCATCGAACGCCATAAACCTTATCAGTGAGAAAGAGTTTCATATATCATTTCGTTACGAGCAACACGATGCGATTTTTTGAAATCATGAACCTCCCGACCAGCTGTGCAGCAAAACGAAGAATTTTGGTCAGATGACCCAGAATATAAAGCTGCCAAAGATATACGCCCAAAGGGAAAGTGGTATTAAATGAGGAATTCGACATGTTTATTACGGCTTATGAAGTACAGAAGCAGTTCCTTTTGTTAGTTGTGAAAGTCTTCTGAATGAAAATTTGTTCTGATGAGTTCTGATTAACTTGTGTGAAGAAACAAACGCCTGCTTTTCGATGCGAGTGGTTACACTGGCAGCGAAGAAAACCTCAGAACATACGTAAGAACTCGTCTTGGAAAGAATTGGACTTTCGAACCAGCTTGATTTTTGATGTACCCTTCAGAAAAACTTTTCGTACCAATTCGTGTGAGTTATATCCGGTCACGAGGCCGAAAATGTGACACAGCCCCAACGAAATTCTCTGGCGATGGGAAACATTAAAATAAGTATCAAATAACCATCGTATTCCCAGAGAAATTCGCTTGATCTGGTAATTTAAGTTTTGGGAAACAATAATTGTCACGGTCCCACGACTCGCTACCTTTTAATTAGATTCCTTCTTTGATACGTTATATTTTTCTAGAATGTTAACTAAAAATTAGAGTTTTATACTTTAGATTTTTGGAAAATATAATTTAGCCTCAAGGCCGACACACTGTTGTTATGACGCCACTCCGAAGAATCGTGTGAATTCAAAATTTGTAAGAGTTAAATAAAAGTTAAAGTTTGTTCAAATAAAAGTTATTTTGTCAAAATATACATTTTTTGATTTTATTTTCAATTAAATTGGAAACATGAAATCTAATTCGTGCATAATAACCTTAGCCTTAAAGTGTTTCTTTCAACTTGTTTTTTTCCAAAACTTTGACAGCTGGTGGCGACCCCTAAAGATAGTTTGAAACTAACAAGATTAAAAAAAACTGCTTCTTTTAATAGGGGGAGTAAAATGAAATTGGGGAGGAGAGTACAAGATTTCAAACTTTTTTAGTTTTTTATTATGTATGCATTTAATAAAAATTTCACAAACTTTGATAATAATTTTCTTTACTAAATAAATTATTGTAACAAATAAAGAAATAGCCGAGCAGTTGTATCTTCTGGCGCAGGATTCCGTTGTGACACTCACAACACAGATTGCCGTCAGAAGTTTGATACTTTCGTTTGGTTTCTCTTCAATCTCATCCGTTGTCCTTTTCTCAAGCGTTTTCTTGTGCACAAAAATTTGGTTTTCGGTACTTTTGTCAACATCGAACGTTCTGTCACAGCTCGGTGATTATATTAATGGAATACCACGTGTTTATGAAAGTCTGTTCAGTTACTTAAAGCCAACTCGACGGATATATGTACGCGCTTTGGTTCCACACTTAAATAATTCTTGTATCCAGTTTCCAAGTGTACACCGTCAACCCAATGCTATCGACTGTAGTTTATACGCCATCGCTTTCGCCACCTCTACAGGGAGCCAATCCTGCGCCAGTAAATTACGTACCACAAACGATGAGACCTCATTTACTTGATATGCTTTCCAGCACTAACTTATTAGCTTTTCCTGCTACAAGCAGACATGTCTAATGGCGACAGCCAACTTATCTTTTTATGAATGTTGCACTCAAATTAGTGGCAGAAAAACAAAAAGGAACCAAAGCAGCGCTTACAGAATTCCATGCTACACGATGCGAACTGTGCTGTTTCTTCCATTGGAAAAGATGTTGAGGAGGGAAAAGTGAACTTATTCGAGGACGTGTAACAATATATCTGTTTGATCAATATGGCATCAAAGGCATATTCGCCTATTTATTTATTCATTAGTGGTGGGGCTGGAGTTGGCATTGTACCAGTCTTTAACACTTCAATTCAATAGAGAACCTGGTACTAATCTAGACGATTAAAAAATTCTCCATACAGCATTTACTGGCAAAGCTGCGTTTGGTACTAATGGTCAAACAGTACACAGCGCTCTAGGATTACCAGTCTCACAAGCAGGAAGTATTTTACCTGAACTTTCACCAAGTGTTGCTAATACACTTGCCACAAATTTATCACGTATACGCCTTATTATTATTCATCAAATTTCCATGCAGGGATCCAGAACGTTTCATCAGATCAATCGCCGATTACAGCAAATATTTCATTCGTCCCATATTTTTGCTGCAATATCTGTCATAGTTGGGGGTGATTTAAGACAACTACCACCTGGGTATTTCAGGCTAATTCACAAAATCCTCTTGCTGAATTATCAGGGACGCCCATTTGGGATCTCTTAGTCTTAACAGAACTGCAACAAATAATGCGACAAAGGGATGATATTGCTTTTGCTACAGCTTTAAATATGGCAAGTCGAACTTTGGCTGATGAAGACATAAGACTTTTCAATAGTAGTTGTTTCACTAGGTCAGCTGTCAATTTATTTGCTAGTAAAAGATAGTTAGACGATCATAATAATCGAGTCCTGTCGGCTGTGACTACCGAAGGAGCAATTTCGAAAGCAATAGACACTGTTTACGGTAAACCGAACGCCACAATGAAACAAAAAGCCTTAGAAACAGTTTCTAAACTGTCAACTCAGCCAAATACATGGTTACAGTCAACATAGATAGAGCTGATGGCCTAACTAACGGTTCTACTGGCAAACTAACAGCCACTGAATTCGCCATCAATAGGAGATCAGGTGAAAGACGGCCGTTGCGTATTTGGTTGTGTTATGATGATAAAATAATAGGAAAAACAAAAAGAATAAAGGCTTCAAGTACACTGAACTACACTTACAAAGAAGGTTAAATCAGAATTGGACCCCACTAGATCCAGTCACATTGAGACCATAAAAAATAATAAATCATCAAACGTACAGGTTCGCAGAAGTCAGTATCCAATTGTACCAGCGGAAGCAATAACGACTCATTAAAATCAGGGGATAACGTTAGAGCGAGTGGTTGTGCATTTAAAACCAACAATTCAAAGGTCAATCATGTACCTAGGTGGATCTCCTAGGTGCTCCGATAAATCAGTTCTGTATTTGCATTCGTCAAGCACGGACGTACCCCTTTTTGCTGTTGCATTTGTGCCAAACTCTTACCTAGTTGGTTTTTAATATCATCTTAAAAGTTAAACTACTTGAAGTGATTGAATTTACAGTGGAATACAACTATTTGACATAACGTATAAATGTTGAATCTCTGAATCTAAATCAGTTGAAAACATTCAGTTACATAATCTTGTACGCGCAAATTCATTCCAAGTGCTCGATCAATTGTTAGTTCGTTCATCCAATCAAGTGATCTTATTCAATTGATCTACAATTCCTGGATCTAGGAAAATACAAAAATAAATAAATTGCTAGGGCACATACTATATTCTTGCGTATGAACACAAACTTTGAGGAAGTCAATTTGGTATTTTGGATTACGGAAATTTCTTGTGGATTTTGTTACAACTGAAAATATCAACAAAAGCGTTCGATACTTCACGAAGCGATCATTCTCCGTTTATTTAACTGACCTGGGACAATCAACCACTGCATCAACTCAACTGAGCACTACCAGGCTGAAATTTTACGGAACTGATTACCACGGGCTATATCTGACTTCTAGGATTACCAAGTTTGCTTCGTTTTTAGTGTTCCGTACGTAGCATACGGAACCCTATTAATATGACTTCGTTGTCCGTCCGTCTGTCACAGAGCTGTATCTCCTGAACTATAATAACTAGACACTTCAAATTTTCACAAAGTGTGTATTACTGTGGCCGCTATAACAACAAATCATAAAAAAAATTGAAAAATAAACAAAAACAAGTCAATTATATTTATAATTACAATTATATTTTTCAATGACGAAACGGGACCCTTCGTGTGCGGGTCCGACTCGCACTTGCCAGTTTTATTTTCTTGTATTTTTTTCTTTTTTTTCGATATATAATCTAACTAATCTCATATTATATTTTTAAATCACACTCTTGTTTTTAAGTTCAAATCAATTCACGGATTTCAGAGTCCACATCATGATTATGAGCTGCCACGGTGACCCCAATCGACGGGGCGGCGGTTTACTTATCGCAGTTTGTTCTTCCCTAAACGCCTCTCTCATGCCTAATCCTCCTGTAGAACCACTTGAACTCCTCTCCGTACAGATCCACTTAGCCTTCCACATTCTCATCCTCGTGACATGCTATATTCTTCCCATCTGCTGACGTATGCGGGTTCACACGCCATTCAGTAGCACTCGAATCTATAGTTAGATCCACAGCTGATAAAGACCACTTGATGCTGTTAGGGGACTTTAACCTCCCCCACATTGATTGGACTTTAGATTCTGAATCTAACTGTTTTACTGCCTTGAACCCCACCTTGAAGTCACGTTTATAGACACCTCTAACTTTTAATCCCTATCTCAACTCAATAGCGTTAAAAACCAGAACTAGCGACTGCTTGACCTAGTCCTTTCCAATAATCCTCTTAATGTGCATGTTTTCCCCTGCCCTACAGCACTTTGCAACATTCACCAACACCACCCTCTCCTCTCTATTTGTATGTCTTCTTATACTAACACCCACTCCTCTTCCTCTCCCCCCACCCCCGTCACTTAGATTCCACTTCCGCAGTACCAACTGTGATATTTTGTTGGATAGTCTGAGTGAGTCCCGCCATGAATGTCAATTCGCGGCGCACTGCGGCCTTGTCGGCACTTCCACTATCTATGATGCTCTGCGCCACTCCATCTGCTCCTCAACACCCTTCTATTCACCTCCCCCCTTTCCCCTGTTGGTACTCTTCAGAATTGAAGTTTCTAAGGAATAGACGAAACTCTCTCTGGAAAAAATATCTTCACTCTGGTTCACGTGAAGCCTACGATAAATTTTCCGCTTCTTACGACGATTTTGCCTCCCTTGTCGACTCCTACTACAAGGCATACTTGTCCTCTGTTAAATGTGATATCACCTTCAACCCCCATCTATTCTTCTCTTTTGTGGATTCAAAACGGAAGCGCAAAGCGGATAACTACCCGCCATCTTTCTCCTTCCTCGGTACGACGAGTGATGACTCCCTAACAATTTCAAACTTCTTTGCCAACTGGACGGTCACTTCGCGCCAGATGCTGATTACTTCTCCTCCCTGAAACCCGTCCCGCTCCCCCTTACCCTCTACCTTCCCTGATCTCCATATCTCGGCAGACGATGTCTTCTTCGAGCTCCAGCGTCGCAAGGACGACTTCTCCCCTGGCTCAGCCGGCATCCCTTCTGCAGTTCTAAAAAGATGCGCGACTCTCCTGGCTGGACCCCTGTCGGCACTTTTTAACCTTTCCCTTCAGCCAGGCTGGTTTCCTGACTGTTGGAAGGGTGGTTTCTTGGTTCTGGTCCACAAGAAGGCGTCTAAGCACTAGGTTTCGAACTATAGGCCCATTGCTAAAATCTCTGCAATCCCTAAAATCTTTGAGAAAATCCTCGTTAACAAACTATCCCTTCCTTGCTTATATATATAGTATATCTCCACACCAGCACGGTTTCCTGAAAGGTAGGTCCACCACTACCAACTTAGTCCAGTTTGTCTCCTTCTCTTTAAATGCTCTGGAGTGTAGGGAAGTTGTTGAAGCCATTTTTACAGACATGAGCAAGGCCTTCGACAGCATTCCTCACAGCCTCATCATTTTAAGGCTTAAACTAGCTGGTTGCCCTGATTCCTTCCTAAGGTGGATCTGGTCTTATCTATGTAACCGCCCATACCGTGTTCGTTTTAGATCCTCCCTCGCGTACGGTTTTACTGCATCCTCCGGTGTTTCTCAGGGTAGTCACATCGGCCCTCTGCTATTCATAACCGCCACAGATGACTTATCTAAGGTTGTTTTGCACTCAAACATACTTTCGCATGCTGATGACACCAAGATATACAAGAATATTGCTCACCCCTCTGACTATCTTAAGCTACAGCTTGGTCTGAATCGCTTCTCTGAATGGTGCTCTAAAAGCAACCTTATTTTAAATGTATCAAAGTGTGAGCACATATGTTTCTGCCGTAAACGCAACCATATCCCCCACACTTAGGTCTACGAACTGCGTCCTTGATCTGGGCGTCTACCTTGACTCCAAACTCTCTTTCCTTGATCATCTTAATTACGTGCTGCGGAGAGCTGGCGAAACGTTGAGGTTAATCACTAGATGGTCTAGGAAATACGCCGGCCCACACGTCTACAAAACTTCATATTGGGCGAGTTGAGGCCATTCAAAAAGGCTTCCCTAGGTTCGCTCTCCGTCACCTTCCTTGGTCCGATTCCGTCTAACATCCCCCTTACACATATCGCCTTCAACTCCTTAACCTACAACCTCTCACTGGGCTCCGCATCTTGGCTGATCTATCTTTCATACACGGTATTGTCCAGGGAGATATTGTCGCCCCTAACATCCGCAGACAGATTGCTCTTAGACCCTGTGGTAGAGACCTAAGGTCAAATGTACCGTTTTCTCTTGGTTACCACCGCACGGATTTTGGCATGATGGAACCCGTCACTCGAATGCTCAGAGCTTCCAATGGAGCTGTGCCTATTCTCCAGGCTGCAGTGAGCAACACTAGTGCCCGGTCTATCTTTCGGAGGTGCTCCGACAGTGCCCCTTCGCGTTAGTTTCATCTCTAAATTCCCTGATTCGGTTGGACACTTTTATATGTTTACTAGAGAAAAAAGCCCGAGCACTAGTGATAAAGTAATACGAGCAAGGGACGGGGACGCCTTTTCGCATGTTGTCCCATAATTCAACTCTAATTTTTACAAGTTTTTATAAATCCGTGTTTTTCGTGTGAAGACTGCTTCAGATCCATGTATGAGGTTACCTTGATGTGGTTCATTTAATATTTTGATTTTAACAAACGAAGATTTTTGTACTCTTGACAGTTTGACAGTGGTACATATAATTGGACATGAGCAAATACAGGCTCTCGTAAAAACAATCCAACTTTTTCAACGATTTGCCCGGTCATGGCAAAAGCCAATTTAATTGGGAATTGTCTCCTTCGCCAAACAAAAGGCAAATCAGGATTTACCGGTACCAAGTCTATCCTTGGAATAAATACTATATCCTTTTCAGCGCTGCCTGTAAGCACTTCTGCAATCACTAAATTCGGTTTCAGTTCTTTAACCGGCAATCTTATTCCATCGTTTAGTGTTCAGATTTCTTAATAAGATCACAATACTTCCAATGCATAGCTTAAGCTTATGAAGCGCCATACCGGATGGGTAATTTTGTTTATTCTCATCATTTGCATTTTCAATTGCGTCAGAACTAAAATAAGTACAGCATTCTCCTGTGAAACGCATCAAAAATTCTTCATATAATTTATTGAATTCGAGTTCTTTGGGCATAAAACTGCAATTTTAGAAGAGCTATTGACTTCATTAAGAGATAATTTTAACATCACCTAGTTTGATCCACCAATCGCTATATTCTAGATCCATGGATCTTACATTATTATGTAGCTTTACTATTTTAAATGTTTCTCACAAACGTGCAAATTTTATGCTTTGTTCGACAATTGCTGCTTGATTCCCATGAACTATAACTTTCCAGCTAGTTCCAGTGTCTGCCTAAAATTTCCTCCAAAAAGTATGGGTTTATCTCCAAAGGGGCGATCATTCCTTATTAGTTTCTTTAATATCTTGTCAACAGCTTTCAGGGCAACCCCTGAGGCCTTACATGATTCATCCCATATTATATGTTTGTATTTTCGTATTAACTCAGCGTGCTTGGATGTCGCAAAGTGAGTACTGATTTTTACTGAGCTTGAGAGTTTTGCGTTCCTCCACGGGAAATAGGAAAAATTTTGAGAAAATTACTCGCACAGGTACTTCCACTATTTTCCGTTCCGCGCGGGAACACAAAACTCTCAAGTTCAGTAAATATCAGTATGTACTGATTTTTACTGATTTTGAGAGTTTTACGTTCTTGCACGGAACGGAAAATAGAGAAAATTATGAGAAAATTACTCGCACAGGCACTTCTCCTATATTCCGTTCCGAAATCGAACGCAAAACTCTCACGTTCAGGAAATATCAGTAAGCGAAAATAATTCTGATTGTAGCGATTTAGTCACAATAATAAAAATTCTTGTTGAGGCCACTACAAACCTCCAAGATCAAAAATTAGTCACAATGATTTCAGTAACTTGTTTGTTTTACTATTTAGTCTAATTATTTACAAATTAACAAATAGTAGAGTTTAATACATCAATTATTAATTTCAATTAATTATTTCTTATTTACAAAGTATCACTCAATGATTATTAATTAAACTCATGTTCCAAATAATATTTTTTAACTATCACAGTTCAACTGGAAGTGACTTCTAAAATGTCCCTGTCTCAACTGATTTTCAAAAAATAAATTTTTTAAATAACATTTTATTAGGCTAACTATATATTAATTTTGAAGTAAATAAACCTACTAGATAAAATTTAATATTATTATATACAGTAAAGTTGTTTTTCAAAGTTGTTTTTCTTTAAATTAAATTAAAGGAGATTGTGGCTCTTTCACCAGACTGATATTTACTGAACTTGAGAGATTTGCGTTCCCGTGCGGAACGGAAAATAAGGCACATTGTGAGAAAATTACTCGCACAGGCACTACCCCTATTTTCCGTTCCGCGCGGGAACGCAAAACTCTCAAGTTCAGTAAATTTCTGAAGGATTTTCGCTTGTGCGAGTAATTCTCTAAAAAATTACCTATTTTCCGTTCCATGCGAGAAGGCAAAACTATCAAGTTCTGTAAATATCAGTAAGATTTTCTAGTACGGGAACAGACCAAACATAAAAAATTTACCCAGTAAGTATCGGATATGGAGGAGAAGTCCCTGTGCGAGTAATTCTCAAACAATATTTCCTAGTTTTCGTTCCGTTCGGGCAAAACTCTCAAGTTCAGTAAAAATTAGTATGATTTTCGCTTGTGCGACTAATTTCTCACAATTTTCCGTTCCGTACGGAAACTCAAATCTGTCAAGTTCAGTAAATATCAGTAAATTGCTGAGTTGGGTTGGGAGACTTTACCTCAGCCAGCATACTCCCCAGATATTGCACCATCTGATTACCACCTATTCAGATCGCTACAAAACTTCCTTGATGGAAACAATGACATCGATTTCGAGAGTGTTCGAAAGGCAATGGATGACTACTTTGCCTCCAAGACCCAGGAGTTCTCTTCTTATGGGATAGACAAGCTGCCTGAACGTTGGCAGATAGTTATATCTAACAAAGGAAATTATATTTTAGACTAATTGTTAAATAAAAATGGAAAATATAATAAAAAGTGTTCTTAAGAAAAAAACGACAGAACTTTTCCTTAGGCCTAATATTTTTATGCGAGTTTTCTCCGGTTTGATTTTTTTACAATTCTGTGCATATTTACGACTCATATGAGACGATACCTTTAAATTTTTTTTTCCATTTTCAAATTCATACCGATTTTAACTTTTATTTTGGCGAATATTTTGATTGTTTCACTTTAGGTCCTGGTAGCTCTTTTCAATCTCTTTACACTTATCGGACTCTCGATCAACTCGGATGCGTTTGAACGGCTCTGTGAATTTTCTATAATTTCTCAATAAACGTCTACAAATCTGTAAATCCGGTAGTGAAACTAGTAGTCTAATAACGTGTAGTCTCATTTCTGCTTAAAGTGGTTTTAAATAATAGTTACAAAACCATTAAATTAAAGTGATTCTTTGTAACAAACTTTTTCCTAAACGAACGAAAATTTGCAAAACGTTCGAAAGCTTGCGGTAAAATCTTATTTTTTTTGAAAATTGCAGTGAATTGTTCCTGAAAAGTGCTGCCAGTTGAAAACTGTTTCCTTTTGTAAATACGTGGACATACTAAGATAACAAACTTCTAACATTCAGTAGTTGTCGATTTTGAACATTTTTAGGATGGAGAATAAATTTGACGCCTGTGATAGGATATTTGCTACTTCATCAAGACCCGAAACCTGTGAATGTTGCTCTAAAAAATTTCATAGCACCTGTAGAAAATTCGTTAGTGTTCTGGACAAGGGGAAATCATAAAAGTTTGTGCGTCCATAACTGATGCGAGCCTGTTATCAGCACATAGCAGGTCAATCTCGGTCAGCTCTGGCGGTTCTACATCGCGTCTGGAATCATCACGACCAGCAATTCCACTGAATCCTCCCCTCAGCAACGACCTAATAACGTCCCTCATGTCCAAGCTAGACAAACTGGGTGAGCTAAGCAGCATTGAGTCAAAGGTGGATGGTATAGTTACAACCGGCAGCCGTTTAACAACCATCGAGCAACAGGTAGATGAAATTTATACTCGCATGTGAAATACAGACACTCGAATAGAGGCAGTAGAGTCCGAAGTGAGCAAGGTTAGGGATGATTTCAGGTCGCACACAGCTGGAAGAGATTGCGACTCGAAAGGCTTACTTTGAAAATCGCCACGCCAGGCAACACCCCTCCCTTTCAGTGGTGAACAGGAAAAGGAACGTGTCCATGTTTTGGAGCGGAAAAATAAAATTAGTGAGTCCGAAGTCCAGCACATGAAAGTGAAGACACAACTTCTAGCTCATGCTTCTGTAATCGTCATAGGTGGTGTCCCGCTCCGAGGGGTAGCCGATATAAAACTTGCTGCTCTATCAGTACTCAAAACCTGATTCAATGAAGGTGAGGTTGAACGTGTTGTAGTACTGCAGAAACGATAGAAATCGCAGGATGAGGCTCCCCATTGACTGCTACAACTATACCTAGGCCAGCTGAGAACTCCCACTCACATGATACTAAGAAGAAGAACTAGGTGACACTAAGAAATTCTACGGTAGCAAAACGAATCATGACTGCGAAAATTAAGTAGAAAAAACCTAACGACTGAACAGCTACTTACGGACCTAGTGCAAGTGGCAGGAATGACACTTCCTGAGCTTCCATCCGCCTTAAACATTTACGAGTTTGTGCCACGGGATCTCTACAATCTCAGACGAATAAGAAGTCAAAGGACAAAAATCTGAATTTCCTCACATTTAAGCGGGACGGCTCCATTTATGTAAGGAATAAAAGAGAAGGTTCAGCAGTTCCTATACACTTGATAGAGGATCTAAACCATTTTTTAGTGAAACTGCAAAATCCCAAGGAGCCAGATCGATACCCTTGGAGAAAAAACCGGCCTCAGAGTATGTTACTTCAATGCCAACTCCTTGAGGGTGCGCATTGAACCCCCACGTCATTTTACGGCTAAACAACCTCTTTTTCATCTTATTGCCATCTCGGAGACTAAGCTTGGCCAGATTGTACCTGATTCCATCCTTGTTAAAACACTTCGGCAATCAGGAAAATCTTAGCATCTTTGGTTTACGAAAGAACATGAAGCTCTCAACGCGGAGAGGGAAAGGAGTTCCAGGAGATATAAACGACCGCGTCTTAGAAAGGATCTACTGCGCTATCGCCCAGTACGCGAGAAGGCACTCCAGGCGTCTGAGAACTCAAGGCTCCTGTATTTTTATAATTGACTCAAAGATATTTGCGATCCCCAGTAAATTTGGAAGGAGTTGAAAAATCTAGGTGTATGCAGAGACAAGATAGATTTGCCCTCTATTTTTTCAACTCACGGAAGCTGAATCAGAAGAGGATTTGGTAAACGAAATCAACGGTGACGATGACCAATATCCTTTATTTTCATTTACTGAGGTCACACTTCTTGAAGTGTCATGCGCTATCGAACATTTCTCATCAGAGGCGAGGGGATATGATGGCATACCCAAAAGCATTATCAGTGCAGCATCTCCTGTAATAGGTGGCTATATCGTAACTATCTTCAACGATTCAATACGTGAGTTTAATTTCCCATCATTATGGAAGCAGTCTCTAGTATTGGCTCTCAACAAGGTAGCGTCACCACGCACCATGAACGACATGAGACCTATTGCTCTGTTGAGTTTTTTGTCCAAAATTCTAGAGAGACTTATACATCAGCAGTTAAACGACTATCTTGAGACGCGGCGCTTGATGGGTCCATATCAAACAGGCTATAGAATTGGACACAGCACGCAGACTACCTTGTTGAACCGACGGATGATATAAGGCTGGGAGTGGATCGCAAAATTGTCACATTGTTCGTGCTTTTCGATTTCAGGAAAGCGTTCCACTAAGTTTGCCATGTGACGCTGCTAAGAAAGATTAGAAAGATGGGCTTAGCCGTATCAGCAGTTAAATGGGTAGCGTCATGTCTGTCACGTCGTGAGCAGGCCATACTTGATACCGAGGAGGGTTGTTCATCCTTTACTCTATTAAACAAGGGAGTTCCCCAAGGCTCTGCACTCGGACCACTTCTTTTCTCTTTATATGCTGCCGATATTTCTCATGGTCATAATAAATATAAAAATATAACTCATGTACTCATTATCTAATATATGCAGATGACCTGCAGCTGTATGTCTTCTTTCTGTCACTTTATGGACATGATGAATGTACATGCTCGGATTATTGAAAACTGAGCGGGTTGAAACCATCATAAGCTTAACATATCTAAGACAAAAGCAATAGTGATCGGCTCTCACTACTACATCAACCAGCTATCGAAAATGGATACATGTGGAATAGTCTTAGGTCAAACGCTCATAAAGTTCGACTCCTCAGTACAAAGTCTTGGAGTTGTATTTGATGCAAAATTTAATTGCAAAGACCAAGTTGGAAACATGAGACGAAGAGCAAACGCACTGCTATACCGCTTAAACTTTTTCAGGAAGAGCACAAAACTCGTTCTTCGTAAACACCTGATTGAAACACTGCTTTTTCCAATAATTGATTACTATTCTTTGGTCTGGTGCGATATTCCACAAGAACTGGAAAATAAGCTCCAGGTTGTGATTAATTCTGCCATCAGATACATTTATGGCATCAGAAAACGGGAGCATATTACACCGTACCGAACATCTCTTGGTTGGCTCACCACAAAGGGGAGACGTGATTATTCCAGCGCTTCGCTATTGTACCGTATATTCACGACCAAAAAACCCGCATATCTGTTCAATCGCTATATCATCAACGAAAGTGACAGACCGGCGAGAGGTTACAGAGCACTACTATGCATACCTCCCTTCAGACAAGCGTTCCTAGAAAGATCTTTTTAAGTCACATTTTCATTTCTGTGGAACTCTATACCGTCTACAATAAGAGGCAGTGACACGTTCAGAAGTTTCAAAAAACTTATACATGAACATTTGCTAACATTGAAATCGGGCCAACCTCTTAGGGTGCCACTGTCGGCTAGTGTGTAAGGTTTGTTATTTATAGACACTTTTGTGAGTCATAGACACGTTTGTTTTATATACGCATTCTTTTATTATTTTTCTTTACGAAATATTTCTGTTCTTTTTCTTTATAGTCTTAGTTTTAGCTTATATTATTTCTATTTATTATTACTATTTGTACAAACTGTACACAAAATAAACTTTATCTATCTATCTATCTATCTACAATGACACTCTAACCAAAGTCCTAGCTAAACGCGTTCCCACGCTACACTCATTAATATCTTTGCACAGCGCTAAATAACAACAATCACGCGTAGGCGCTGATACTAGCCCGATGACGTCACGGCCAAAACGAACGCTGCACAATAAATACATACAAATATGCTCTATCCACTGTGACCTCAAGCGTTGTTATCGCATTATTAGTCTCGTAGTTACTAGCGAGTGAAGAATGTTGGTATTTTGTAACATCAGAAAGTTAGACTGGCTACCAGTGTACATACTCAACGAGAAAAAAGACGTTTTCACGTAAAAAAACAAAACTGTAAGTTGTAAATATGGTTTTTTAACAGCTATAAAATTATTTAATGAATTGCCAAATGAGCTTAAAGCTTTAAAAATATCCAAAAGAAAGGAGAAACTAAAAGAATGGATTATATGTAATATTTGAAATATATACATATATGTATATTTACGTTAATCGACAACTAACTTTCCGAAAAGTGGAAAGGTAGTTATCGCGTTATGAAGGTTTGACTTATAGAAATTCGTCTAACCATTGATTAAAGTTTCACTTTCACAACTCTTTTTATCCTTCACTGTTAATGACAACTCTTGTTTTTTTCTTTAACTAACAACTTGTTTATTTGAATACTTTCATATAGAATGTTCTTTATAAAAACTATTGCTTGTTGCTGTACTGCTTGATGATCTGCTATCTGAAGGAGGTTGTCCAAAAGTCCAAACAAGAATGACCAGTGCAAGAAGGTTCTCGCGTTCTTATGTCTTATCTTTATCCCCTCCTAATATTCTTAGGGATTGCAAGTGTTTTCCAATTGCGTTCGAACGATCAAATGTTTTGTCTTCCATCGGAACTGCAGGTGTTTTTGGTTTCCAAGAATCGAATATGGTGATCGCAATCGAATGAGTAGTTCTTTCGCTTTGCATATGGATGACGTCACAGGTAAGTAATGAGTGAGTGGTTGTTAACGAATGAATGTTTGTTGCATGTAGAAGACGTAATGGGTGGCGTAAATATGTAACGTAGATAAGAAGATGACGTAAGTAAATAGTTCACGTCATGAAGTCTTCTTAAAAAGAGAAGTGCTGCAATTCCGTTGTATCATCTCGGGATGTCTTCTTAAGTGATGGTTGTTTGGCTCTAACATCTTACGTAACTCTATATATATATAGCATATATATATATACATGTTATTGGTCAAAATAAAAAAGTATAAAGCTACAAAATTGGAACAAAAAAATATGTATGTAATGCATGAGTTCAGCACCTTTTCATTTGTACTGCTAAACCATGCAATTGTTCAATTGGTGAAGGTACACTCGGGGTCGACACTGTTTGTTTTTAAAAACTCAAAGTCGGACTACAGTTCGTTTTTAATTTATTGCTATATGAAGGGGTCTAATTCATGTTTCTTATATCCTATGTTAAGTCTACTTCATTGGACCGTGACGAGGATTTTGTTGGGTGGCTAGCTGTCTCTTTTCTTGCCGGTATCTCTTCCTCTCGTTTTGAAGTCGCTGAATCTCCCTGCTCAACCGGAGCCGCTCGCTATGCCCCACGGCGATCAGGTGCAATTTCCTAACCTCCTCGATGGCTCTGCGGAAGTTCGCCTCTACCCCGGTCCTGTACTTCGGTGTAGGGGCTTCCTTACTCGGAGGTGCTTTTTCTTGGCGGCTACTCCGTTGTCTGGCCCGGTACTCCTCTAGGCTTAATGGTCTAGGGCCCGCTTTTGGGTCCTCCAGCGCTCTAGCCAGGGACGACGCACAGCTCATCTAACACGAACCGCGATTAGAAGGGACTTTAAACCCAAACCGATAGGTTACCAGAACCGTGTTCAGATGGGTTTGCTTGGCGTCCGATAGGTTTCTAGAACCGTGTTCGGATAATGCATTGGTGACTCATTTCCTACTTACTTTGGGATCGTGGATTGGTCTTCCGGCTCTTCTTTGTCCGCAGGTACGTCTTCCGCGTCCTCAGCAGGTTCGGGCTACGTCTTCTTCGGCAGGCTTGGACTTTGTCTTCTTCGGCAGGTTTGGGCTTCGTATTCTTCGGCAGGTTCGGGCTTCGTCTTCCTCGGCAGGTTCAGGCTGCGTCCTCTTCAGCAGGCTCGGTCTGGTTTTCAACTGACTGCTTGGTGGAGCGATTCCCTCCATCGAATGGTTCCCATCAATATCGCTGAGCTCCCATTTCCCATGCTTCCAATTTTCCTATCAATGCATCTAAATTTTCTCCCGGCATTTCCACAACGGGAATTGTTGGTGTGAACCAGCCATCAACAACCACCGTGGTCGGATGCACGTGTCGGGTCGATACACCTGAATTTCCTCCCATTTGGCTATTAATTTGGCTTTTAATTATTTGTTTTGCCTGCTCCCTGTATTTGTTGTTGCTTCTCCGTCAATGAGGCCGTTTTATTCCCGGTTTCAGCCGTGTCAGCGGTATTCATTCACTCGGCGTAAATGAGGACTGAGTGAAGGTTTTGCACCCATGCGGTGAGCGACCGACGGTCGTTATCGCCGTGATTCTGCTGTGTCCGTTCCGCAATTTTTGCTGACTCGGCGTGAATGTCACTCGTTCGATTGCACTTATCTGCAGCGGGGTCAGATTCCATTATGAAATCGTGGGCAAGGTCAGGGTTGTTTACAACCGGTTATCATTGATGTCGTGACGTCAGAGGGAATTCCGTGTTTTGTACGGGTATGGCTTAGTGGCGATTTTTTGGGGGTTTTGCGGGGATTCCGGTGCTTTTTTCAATGGCGACGTCATTTGTTTGCTTGCTCCGGCTTTTTATGGTGCTTTTTAGAGCGGTTTCTCGGCCCTCTTTGGTCTTCTTGGCGATGTCTCTTTGCGGGATGATCCTTGGTGAACGTTGGAGGGGTTGTTGGGTCATCACATGTATATATCGGTAGCTAACGACCATAAAGTAAAATGGTTGTTCATCTTTATTTTTGCTAACTATAATAATTAATTTAGTTTAGTTTTTAAGTTCTATTTAGCTTTAGGAGTTTTTAAGCTAGCCCTACGTACAGGTGTTTTGGTACACCTCTGTGAGTTTCACCGTAAGATTCTAAACTTGTGAAAATACACTGGTTTTTCTACTTCTAAAAAAGAAGCTGGCAATAAATGAATGAAAGCGAAGTCAAAGTCAGGTGAATTTAAAATGAACTAAGCAAATATAAAGAAATTAAGTAATCACATATCAAAAGAATATATAAAGAATCTCAGTGAATTAAGAATGAACTATGTAAACAAATATCAAGAATCAAGTAGTCATATGTTCGCGAAGTGAAGTTAGAATGAACTAAGGAAAGTATAAAGAACTGAGTAGTCAAATGTTTGCGAAGTGAGTTTAGAATGAACTATGCAAATATAAGGAATTGAATAGTCAAATAGCAAAAAGAAAGTATTAAGAAGCTCAGTGAATTTAGAATTAACTAAACAAATACAAAGAATCAAGAAGTCATGTGTTCGCGAAGTGAGGTTAGAATGAACTAAGGAAAGTATAAAGAACTGTATAGTCATGTGTTCGCGAAGTGAACTTAGAATGAACTAAACAATTATGTATAAAGAAATAAACAAATAGTTAAGTAATCATATGTTCACGAAGATAAGTTAGAATGAACTAAAAAAATATAAAGAATTAAGTGACCACGTGTTCGCGAAGTGAAGTTTCAAAGAATTGTAAAGAACCACAGGTTAATCGAACAATTACAATCACAAATAGATAAGTACATACTAGGAATTAGGGATTTAATTTTTGTAAAAATTCATAGGTTAGCGATAGGGGGATTCACTCGGATAAGTAAAATACTGGGAATGATAATTGTGATAAATAAGTATAAGTGTGTTGCTTTGTAAAGAATGCAAGTGCACCACAATAGGTTGCAAGGTAGGTACGGAAGGCACAAAGTATTTAATTATCGATAGCCTAGTATTTAAGTAAGACTCTACCACGTAATAAAGATACAGATAGAAATCAAAATAGATTTGTCAATCGTCCATCCACCTATCCACGATCAAACATCGAACCGCGGGATATCTCGTTTTGACCGCGATTCTCACCGGGTGAATTTCAGCAAAGTAAAAACATTAAGGAAATTGTTCGGAAAACTAAAACTTAAAAGTAGAGGGATTCTCATGGTGCAATATCTCTCGGGATGGCAGCAATGGATTGAATGAAAAACACACGGTACGCTCCGATAGTCGTTTGAAAAAACACACTATTTGTTTTATACAATCTCGATGTTTGAATATCTTCAAGTACAGTCGACGATCAATGTATGTGGCAAAGACGTTCTTGTCCCCGTGTAACAGGAAGGTGTTATCGAGGAACTTTAAAGAACACGGAATTTTATTGGCAAATAGCTCACCACGAATTGATTGCATTTATTCGTTGTCTTGGTTTTCAAACTTGATTTACATGTGCAAAGCTTTTTAAATTACAGACGGCCGTGAAAATCCAGTTAAGTTTTGATGAAGTGCAGCGTTTGATTGAATCGTATCCTGTTGTGTTGAAAAATGAAATGAAATGACAATCTTCTTGGTGGAATAGTCATCCTTTTTTGGACACGAATTGAGTTTCAGAATGGTGGGAGTCCACATCTGCACCTTGGATTGAAAACGCTCCATCTTTTGAAACTGCTGATGGATATGCGTACATCAACAGTAGGGATGTCGAAAACATATCGATATATCGAAATATCGATACTATTTGTACTATTATTATTTATAAAGAAAAATTAATATTTATTAATATTTTGAGAAAAACAAAATTTAACTTGTCAAGAAATAACAATAGTTATGTGATGAACGTATAAAAATTATTATATTATATAATATTCTATTTTTTTTAGAACGCGATCATTCTTTTATAAACCGATCCGATATATCGATATATCGATATTTTTTTTGCAAACAATAAATATCGATTTCGATATTTCAAAAAAATTTCGGTACGATAGATATCTCTATATTTTTAATTATCGACATCCCTAACATCGAGTAAGTGATCTCATGCCACTTGTCAAGCGAAGAAGAAGGCCGTTATTTAAAAGCACTTGTCAAACGCAACCAAATTCATCATACTCATATATGCCAACAACAACTCTAAGCCATGTCCATTTGTTTTTCCTCGCGAGACATGCCGACAAACTCGTATTGTGTTGTGTCGCCGGGTTCATTCGAAATGAAGAACGAGAACCTTGCAACGGACAACGAATGAAATTATAATTAGGAAATTCTCAAGTTCATAGACGGAACCAGGAATTGTTTACAAATGTGTAGGTCAAGCCATTCGTCCAATTGGTTGCGAAGAAGTTAACATCGTAAGAAAGCTCTTCAAATTATTTATGCGGATTTTGAAAGAGCGACAAGTTTTCTCGTCAGAATGTGCTTATCATCTGTGCCTCCTGCCACTTCATTCAAGTTCAAGAAAATGTGTATTCTCGAGTAAGAAAAACCCAATCAACAATGTCAATATAAAATTTTAGGATTATCAATCAGTTCGACTTTGCTCAAACATATTTCAGCGATATGGAAATCGTTTAAGTAATGATTTCCTATTAAAAAACTCCCCAAAGAAGGCGGGACACAGTGAAGAAAGCATTGATGCAGAAAATTAAGAGCAAGCAACAAGACGAGGACTCACCAAACTAGGAAACAACACTAAAAGGGTAATTACTGATTTTCCACCTGTTGTACCGGTGCCATTTCTATAGTCTGCTAATAACTCCAATATGTACCATTTCACACGTGCCTCCCTATTAAATTAGTTGTAGGTATATCACGTGGCTCCTGTTATGTTGTAAACGTTCATTCTTCAAACCGTGTTTACGTCATAGGGTAAGGCCTTACAACATTTCGTCAAGCCACGTCAAGCACATTTTCCCAAATACAAAGGCTACATTTAGGCGTTACCGTATTTTATTCTGATTAAGTACAATTTCAATACAAATTATTCCTTAACTAATTTAGAGAGGTTTTGTTTCGCTTAATTCTAATTAGTTTCGCTTAATTTTTTAGCTCGCTTCCCGGGATTCTGGTCCCCTTTCGCTCGTCTTTTCTCGGAGTTTTCTTTTCTTGTCGGTAGCGAAGACGTTCGTTGCGGAGCTGCTGTAGGTCCTGGCTCCTCAATGACCGTTGCTGACTTCCCACAGCCAGAATGAGGTTTTTTCTAGCCTGTTCTATAAGGCGACGAAACTTTGCCTCTAATCCCGAAGTATTCTTCCTCTGAATGGTCTCATGCCCTACCTGGATCTGTACTGCCGTTTCCTTCTTATGGCCCGTCTGCCTGGTCCGATATTATTCAAGAGTGATCGGACGTGGCCCCGCTTTCGGGTCTCGTGTAAGCGCCTCTTGCAGATGTTTATTACCCATTCCTAGGGTGCATAATTAAAGATTTTTAGTGCCCATTGGGTTCTTTCGAACCGTGTTTGGGACTTCAACGGAGAATTGGTAATTCACCCGTTATGTTTTGGGTTTAGAGCTCACCTTTTGCTTGTACTTCACATTTGATTCCCAGGTCTGGTCATAGTAGTCTGCTCTTCCTTATCAATCTGCTCTGCTGCTTCCTTAATAGTCTGCTCTGTTGCTTTCTGATCTGGATGGTTCCTCCGCGACTCGTCGTCTAGGGTGTCTGGTCAACTCTGATTCTCGGTAACATTTATTGTATGTATTTATACGGCGTTTTTGTTAACGCTTAACTTTTGATGATGGCCTGAATTCCTGGAGGGTCGTTGATTTCTTCCATCGGAATATTTTCCAAGTTGCATTTTGTTAACGCTTAACTTTTGACGATGGCCTAAATTCCTGGACGGTCGTTGATTTCTTTCGTCCAAGTTGCATTTTCGTGGCAAAGTTCAGTTCTTTGTTTTGTGTGTCCTCATTCGAAATTGTCCCGACATGCTGTTGCTGGCCCCTTTGTCGGAATTTATCATGTTAACACAATGCAGTTCTTGTCACATATAGTTGGTGTCGATCGGCAATGCAGTTCTTTTCGTGACTTCGTGTCGATCGCTGTCAGTTTAGTGGTTGTCAGCCCGCGTCGACGATCAAGATGGTGGTAAGTATATTTTTTGGTAATAATAATAAAACCTTTTTCTTCCAGTGATACTAGGAGTATTTTTTGATGGAGTATTGACAGTATTGATGTTAGGCATCTGTAGTATGGAAAGATCAAGGTATGATTTTAATTCATTTTCCTCTCAATTCTTTAGTTCCATATTTCTAGATTATAGTGCAGTTGTTCCATGAAAATGTGGTCAGAACGTGGTGGAGCATACATGGGGTGTTATGGAGCATGACACTCCCTATACAACTAAAATGTGACCAGTTATTGAAGATCTAGGGCAATTATGTGTAATAAATTGGTCTTTCTAATTATGGAACAAAAAAATAGGTCTCGGCAGTCTGACAGAGTGGGCGGCCTAAAAACCTAATTTTTACCTCCCTATACAACTAAAATGTGACCAGTTATTGAAGATCTAGGGCAATTATGGGTAATAAATTGGTCTTTCTAATTATGGAATAAAAAAATCAGTCTCGGTTGTCTGATAGAGTGGGCGGCCTAAAAACCGAATTTTTTTGTAAAATTTCGAAAAAAAAATTTCTTGTAGGCGATTTTGTTTTTAAAACGGTAACAGATAGGACAATTGTTTTTTCTTGGCTGACTTTTAGGAATTAATTAAGCTACAACTCAATGATTTGCTATCACGGACTCCTGAAATAAATACTAAAAACCACTACAGGGTAAAAAATGTTTTGACAGCGTGTAACTCGGTAACTATTGAGATTAACCCCCCACCCCTCCCATATAATTCTTTGCTTGTCTTCGCTCAAGGAATCACCCCCTAAAATATTTGACACCTGTTACAAAACACCCTGTATAGTGAAGGAGGTTCGATTGTATAGTGAGTCAGTACAAAATGAAAGAGATCTGAAAATTGTAAAGAATTGTATCGAAAATAAGAACCGTAACCTAAAATAAAATAATGTATATAACTGAAATCAAAAGTAAAGGTGAGAGAACAATCATAGTTAAGGGATATTAAGAATGGAAATTATTATTATGATAGAAAAATTAAATGTTAAACACATTGTCCATTAAAAATCAGTAATTGCAGCATAGAAATTCTAAACGCAAGTCAAAAGAAAATATTCTATTGTAACGGAGAAGTGAATTATAATTTTACGATACCTTACGAACATGCCTGCGGCCGAAATTAAATGATTGGTGAGTTAGAAATTATATTATTGTAAAATAGTTAGGTAAAAATTATACAGTAAGTCTTAGTTTTTCCGTAGTTTTAAAGTTGTTCAAATAAAAGTGTTCAAATTGTCGTTTTTTTAAAGAATCTTAAGACGGATTATCTAAGTTACGCTCAAGGAACAAAAGATTCGTTAAAAATTCCAAACAAATCCACATACATGTCAAAAGAAGTTGCTAGAAGTTTGTCCGCTATCCAGTGCATGTCCTTGGTGTTCTTTAGTTGAGTTCTTTTGTGACATATGACATCCCAAACATTTATCGTGTGAAATTTAACACGCAACAAAACTTGAGTTAAAAATTACACCACTCGATAGTAGTCCATCTAGTATTATGTGGATGGCGCCACGCTAAATTTCCCCTTGGAGTTTATAGGAAATTTAAAAAACTTAAAATTTAATTAAAACTTAAAACAAAATAAAAGTTACATGTTAACTTAAGAACCGAAATAAACATAAACAATTTGTAAAGCAATTCACCAAAATGTCCAAAAATATTGAGCTATCGAGTGCGAATGAAAGTTGTCTAGTAGCGTTATTTTGGGACTCGCAATCGAGTGCAAATTTGTAGTTGCAAAAAAGACAACTTTGACTTGCACTCGATAGCTAAACTCTCTTACGAAGTTCACTTGACATGGCAGTGAACTTCTTTAAAAATTTTCATGCTTTTTCCGGTTCGTAAGTGTACAAGTACTTTTATTTAATTTTATTTTAAATTTTCAGTGTTGTTTTATTCAAAAGATTTATATAAATTTTAATTTTCTCAAATTTTCATTGTTCTCAAATATTTTTGTTACGTTGAAGATACAAATATTATTCAACTGTGGTTGTATCTTACTACATGAAAATTGGCATGTAGTGAGCTCCGATCGTGTCCGCTATAGGATTAAACTCAACATCGGTGTGTACTTATGTTATCAATAAAATCCTTCTGGATCTTAATAACATTGGTTTATTGTATTCTAAACTTTAACTCACATTCGAAGAGCCAGCTGAGAACTGTTTTTTAACTGTTTGGACATTTTTTACAGCATTGTTAAACTTTTTACTATGAACAAAGATGATCGGAAGCGGGTAGAGAAAGCTCTGGAAGCAACCGGTTTGCCACATGGAAAAGTTGAAACAGTTACACCATCAAAATTTGATTACAATGAGTTTTTCAATTTATACAAAAACTTAACTCAAAGGACAGAGGTTGAAAACATCTTCAGTAATCTGTACGTTCACCGTGCAGAAAATCATCTTACTTTGAAACATAAAACCTGAAAACCTAAAATTTTTTAGGGTGGGATCTTCCAAAAAACGTTGCATGACAGCGGCGCAGCTAGTGGAATTCTTGAACAAAACACAGAGGGATCCAAGACTAAATGAAATTTTGCATCCTTACGCCAATGTTACACGCGCGAAAGAAATAATTTGTGAACACGAGCCAAACAAAATGCATGTACAAAAAGGATTCTTAAGCCTTGACGGTTTTTTAAGGTAAGATTTTGGTCACATGCTTTAGTAAGGCACAACAACAGATTCGTTTTATTTACAATATTAGGCTGTCAGGAAAGCGATGAGCGTTTTGTAACATATAAATATTTAGGCAATTTTTCTGGATTATGTACATATTTAACAAATAATTTTTATGGCAGGACTATTTCATAGAACATTTTAAATTTTACAAGATGGAACTGTCAGTTTTAATGCGACCGGACTGTTTATTCTATTGTTTGAAAAAACTGCGACATATCAAAGGAGCAATTGCGAAAAAATTTCTATTATAACTTCAAATTGGGGCAATCTACCGCGGAAACAGCGCGAAAAATTAACGACGTGGGGGGCCCGAGTAATGTTGGAGAAAGCATGGTCTCAGACACCTAGACATCAGTCCCATTGCTATTGCTCATGGATGGAAACGAATTGGAAATGTGAAAAAGCTCGAAAAGTGGGTGCCACATGACTTGAACGATCGGCAGAAATTGTCAACTGTTGAGGTTTGTTCTCTGTTACTCCTATGTAACGAAGACGACCCGTTTCTGGATCGCATGGTAACGTGTGACGAAATGAAAATGTTCAGGACAGTGGTAGGACACACACAAACTTCCCACAGACGAAAACCCATCAATATTTCAGAAGTTATTTTTCTTTTAATTTTATACAGGGTGTCCCGTAAGTAGTGGACCAACGTTATGGTGGTGATAAAGAATGTCATAACCTAATAGAAACAGTAAATTTTATTGTTCTAGGCCTTGTGGTTTTACAGTTATGATTTTTTAAGTATTTATTTGAAACTCTCGTAGTATGTACACAAAATTGCAAATTTAATTAAAATTAGTTACTTTTTATAATTTTTTTTTTATTGGGAGAACTTATTAAAGAAGTGTCTTTCTCGTTCAAGTGTTACTCAGGCCTACTTTTCGGCTACATAAGAATAAATGCTCAAACAAATGCAAATTTAAAATTACCCAAAAATTCGAATGTGATATTCTAATGAAGGTGGTGTAAAAAATTGTATAGTATTCTTGTGGAACATTATTTAAAAAACATGTGCAATCTATGCTGCATCCAATGAGGTATAACTTTCAGGCTTGAATGTATTAAAAATTGTTTTTTTTTTTTTAATAAACCGTGAGAAACCCTTTTTTCAGCGATTTTTAAAATAAGGCAAATGCAATGTAATGTAAATGTTTTACATACAATCTTTATTTTTTTTGTCTAATGACACATTTTTGAACAGCAGAGAAAGGTTTGGTGCCAGGAAATTTTTATAGCTCTTGCGGTTTTTCCTATAACGGTTATTATTATTCAGTTACTTGCTAATTGTTCGGCACTTCTAACGCGTGTTTGATTTCGTTATCAATCATTTTCAAATGAACTGCGGTTGAAAGGGATTCAATTTGTTTGTTTTTTAATTTTGATATTGGTGAATCGATCAACTGGAACATGCCTCATACCTACACTCCTCGTGAGTATGCTGAAATGTTTTTCATTTATGGTCTGTGTGACGGAAATGCTCGGCAAGCTGCAATTACGTATCGTGAGCGTTATCCTAATCGCGATCGGTATCCTGATCACCGGGTTTTTCTCCGTGTCAATAGCTCGTATTTAGAAGGAAGAATTCCCGGAATTGGAAATCGTGAAGGAAGACGTAGAACGGTTGATGAACGTCAGGTACTTGATCGAGGATGTGGCTACAGCACGATGGAGCACCCGCCCACTACTCACGACAAGTTCGTGATTATTTGAACAAGTCGTACCCAAATCGATGGATAGGACGCGGGGGTACTATTGCGTGGCCACCACGCTCGCCGGATCTAAGTCCCTTGGATTATTTCTTATGGGGCTACTTCAAGGAAGCAGTTTATGAAACGAATATTATTAATGAAGGAGAGTTAAGGCAAAAATTGATTCTTATCGCTGAAAAGGTCAAACATAATACACGGGCCCTTAGAAGCCTCAAAAGAAGTTTTGTGAGAAGATGTTTGTTGTGCCTAGGAGCCAGAGGAAGGCATTTCGAACATTTACTGTAAAAATAATGACAATAAAAATAAAGATTGTATTTAAAACATTTACATTACATTGCATTTGCCTTATTTTAAAAATCGCTGAAAAAAGGGTTTCTCACGGTTTATTAAAAAAAAATCAATTGTTAATGCATTCAAGCCTGAAAGTTATACCTCATTGGATGCAGCATAGATTGCACATGTTTTTTAAATAATGTTCCACAAGAATACTATACAATTTTTTACACCACCTTCATTAGAATATCACATTCGAATTTTTGGTAATTTTAAATTTGCATTTGTTTGAGCATTTATTCTTATGTAGCCGAAAAGTAGGCCTGAGTAATACTTGAACGAGAAAGACACTTCTTTAATAAGTTCTCCCAATAAAAAAAAAATTATAAAAAATAACTAATTTTAATTAAATTTGCAATTTTGTGTACATACTACGAGAGTTTCAAATAAATACTTAAAAAATCATAACTGTAAAACCACAAGGCCTAGAACAATAAAATTTACTGTTTCTATTGGGTTATGACATTCTTTATCACCACCATAACGTTGGTCCACTACTTACGGGACACCCTGTATATTGAAACGGTCAGAACTTTCCTCACAACCTAATAGAAAAAACCTGACAATAGCCTAGACAGTATTTGCACTGAAAATGTTTAAACATATCGAAAATAAATTCGGATTCCAACTAATCTTCTAATTTTATAATTTTTCTGGTAGATATTTGATGTCAGGAGATAATCCAATAATGGCACCCAATCACCTTGATTTATGTGATGACATGGACCAACCGCTGAGTCACTATTTTATAAATTCATCACACAATACATACTTAACGGGTCATCAGATTACCGGAAGAAGTTCAGTTGAAATTTATCGTCAATGTTTATTAGCTGGATGCAGGTAAGTTTTTAATCCAAAATATGATTCCCAATGAAAGGCATATCGCCTAGGTTTTTAAATGAGGTTACCTTTGCAGACACATTGCAATAAAATTAATATCCCCAAATTTATAACTAAAATAAACCTATAATTTTGAGAGTTCAATAGTTTCAATTGAATTTCACAAAATCGATGTTTTCTTCAAAATCGAGATGGATCTAAATCCGCAGGTAGAATTTGGTGAGTACATAAGTAGGATTTCTGTCGCTAGAGGTGTGGTCATATAACATATTAAAAAAATTTTCGAAAATAAAGTGTAATTGTGTCCCCAGAGGTTTCTTCTCCCATAGAACTCATCATAAAAAAAATCGTCTATTAATAATACTAAATAGTTTCCACGGTACAATTGGTGACCCCACTAGACACATACAAGTGCAGAAAAATCTACAGTAGTACAGTTACGTTGCTCTTTCCCTGCCTGGGATCATGCGGTATTAATATTGACCGGCCTATTCCACGGAAAACAGTTTAATTTATGTACTTATGTACTTAATCTTAATATATAAAATCCTAATGGTTGTGAGGCAGAAAAAGGGGAATGGGATTCACGCTCTGAAAGCGGAGAAAATTCATTTTCCTAGAATTAATTTCTCTCTGCTTTCTGGAAGTGAGTCTCAAACACCAGAGAATGGGATCCGATCTCTGAAATCGGGGAAAATTTATTTCCGCGTCACTAGATTCTCATATCGATCGAGCAAAGAATTAATATCTCTCTGCTAGGGGAAGTGACTGTGCGAGTAATTTTCTTACAATTTTCCGTTCCGCGTGGGAACGCAAAATTCTCGAGGTCAGTAAAAAGAAGTACTTACTGATATTTACTGAATTTGAGAGTTTTGCGTTCCCACACTGAACGGAAAATAGTTGGAGAATTACTCGCACAAGCGAAAACCATTCTGATATTTATTGAACTTGAGAGTTTTGCGTTCCCGCGCGGAACGGAAAATAGGGGAAGTGTCTGTGCGAGTACTTTTCTCACAATTTTCCTATTTTCCATTCCGCGGAAAGTGCCTGTACGAGTAATTTTCTCAAAATTTTCGCTATTTTCCGTTCCGCGTGGGAACGCAAAACTTTCAAGCTCAGTAAAAATCAGTACATACTTTGTGACATCCAAGGGTGCTGAGTTCATAGAAAATGCAAACTTATAATATAGGATGAATCAACTATGGCTTCAGCGGTTGCCCTGAAAGCTGTTGACAATTTATTAAAGGCAACAATGAGGAATGATCGCCCCTTTGGAGGAGATTTCAGGCAGACAGTTCTTTTTGTAGTTCTTGGAAATCAAGCAGCAATTGTCGAAAAAAGCATAAAACTTTGAAGTTTGTGGGAAACATTTAAAACATTAAAGCTACATAATAACGTAAGATCCATTGGTCTAGAATATAGCGATTGGTTGATCAAACTAGGTGATGGTACATTAACAAACGAATGTGGATTATCTACTGACATAACAGAAATTCCTATGAATCTTATATGCAAAGATTCAATCATAACAGAAATTTTTGGCGAATCATTATCTCCTAATGAAGTCAATAGCTATTCTAAAATTGCAATTTTATGCCCAAAGAACTCAGATGTCGATAGAGTAAATGAAGAAGTTTTGATGCGTTTCACAGGAGAGTGCTGTACTTATATTAGTTCTGACGAAATTGATAATGCAAAATTACCCCGTTGAATTTCTTAATGAACTTCAACCGTCTGGTATGCCGCTTAAAAGCTTAAGCTATGCATTGGAAGTATTGTGATCTTATTAGGAAATCTGAACATTAAACGCGGTCTTTGGAATGGAACAAAATTGGCGGTTAAAAAACTGAAACCGAATTTAGTGATTGCAGAAGTGTTTACAGGCAACGCTGAAAAGGGTATAGTATTTATTCCAAGGATAGACTTGGCACCGGTAAATCCTGATTTGCCTTTCGTTTTGTGAAGAAGACAAATCCCAATTAAACTAGCACTGTCAAGTGTACGAAAATCTTCGTTTGTTAAAATCAAAATATTAAATGGCCCACATCAAGGCAACCTCATACATGGATCTGAAGCAGTCTTCACACGAAACATCGCGTAGAAGGAACAATTTTCAAAATAAGGACGGATTTATATAAATTTATTTTGCTAGTGACGTCATCCGGATAGTGTAAGCACATATGCGTGATTGCTGTTAATTTCACTTGGGTATAATTTTAAATTAGTGTAGTTTGCGAACGCCTCTGGATAGGACGTTGATTTGGGTGCCATTGTAAAAAGCTTGAAAAGAACTACCAGCACCTTAATTGTAACGATAGAAATATACGCTGTAATATAAGAAAAACCGATGATATTGAAAAGTAAAAACAAATAAGAGATATTGAAGAAAATGCCAATCGGCGAAACCTCGCGTCAAAAAATAAAATAGAAAAACAGAATTATGGGGCAACAAGCGAAAAGGCGTTCCCCTCCCTTGCCCTGGGAGATAGTGATGCTTTCTGCCAACGTTTTCGCGAAAACTTCTTATACATATTAGTTAGATATAATAATTATGAATGCACGGGACGCATAATAAATCTGAAGAGCCCATAGCATCAAAGTTCCAACCTGGTATTTAACATCTCACATCATGAATTCAACAATGTTGACGTTTTTATGATAAATATCCATCGTTTGTTTTACGGGCTTTTTTCTCTAGTTATTTCACGAGAGACACATATGGCGGAGTGCGTCGGTGTGAATTGAGCAGAACATGTAAACAAATCCAATCCACTCCATGCTGGCATTGGAAACGCGGCTTTAAGCAGAAATGATCCAGAGTGGTGAACAGAACTCTAAACAACTGATAGGGCCTGACTCTGTGTTTCGACAAGTGTTGTCAAGAATACAAAATGTCGTCATAGTTCCGTATTCCCAACGGAAATTTTAAACAAACTTCGAATTAAGTTGCTTTTCACTTGTTGAAATATCCAGAATTATATTCCACTAGTTCCAGTATCCGGAAGTATCAAGAATTTCATTTTGCGATAGATCTTTTCCTCATGTTCCTAACTTGTTTCAAAAATTGAATGGAAAACCAATCATATGGGAATTGTCTCATCAAATTTTTAGATAAATAATCTTTTATTATATAATCATGTGTTGTATGAATCTTCTACATATATAATTTTCGTTCCCATTTCCCGCCATTCACATCTTTCTCTGAAATAAAAAATATTAATAATTTCTTTTGTCTGCAGAATATTAATTTTCGAACAAAGAACTCAAATATGGTTCGTCGAAACTCACAGACCTAACTGCGCAGTTTAGATAGGTAGATAGTTGCTTTATTTTTAGCTTTCACAGCTAGTTATGTCAATTTTAACAATTTTGTCATCTTCATTTTAACATAAGAAAAAGGACAACTTAACTTATATACACAGCAATTATTGCAAGTGCGTCCCTAGTTGTACCATATGTTTTATCACAGATTGTCATTTAAGTGAGTCAATAATTCTCTTTTGCTCATATAAGCTCTGTGCATTTCTCAATTCTTCTGGAAGATCGTTAAACAATTTAAAGCCATTATATACTAAGCTTTTCTGAGCACCAAATGTGCGTTTAAACGGAAGAGCAATATGATTGCTCTGTCGTGTGATTCTGTTACTTCTCTCACCTACATTACTAATTTTATCACACAGTTCTTTGTTTACAAGACCATTTTTGATTGTAAAAACTAACAATAAAACATTTCTCATAATTCCTTTATTTACAGTTAAAAAGTTAAGCTTTTCAGTTATTTCTCTCACTGGCGTATAAATATCACAGTGCAGAATTCTTCTCATTGCTTTGTTTTGCAATTTCTGCAACCTATCAATTTCCTCTAAATTACAATATAAAAAACATTGGTTGTCTGTAAAGTCGGTTTACGGACGATAATTTTACGTGATAACGTCATAAGAAAACATTGATGAAAAATTGCCTACTTTTATGAATTGAATTGAATTATTTTCACTGAATTATAATATTTTGTATAATACAAAGAAGGAGCTAATTGAAAATGTAATTTTTTCCAATAAATTTTTTTACTAAAATTATGCAGATTAATTATAAGTAACAATATGCTATGTATTAACAATTTATTTATTCGTACATATGCGTATTAGTTTGGATTCATGAGAGATTCTTGAATCCACACTAATACGCGTATGAACGAATCTCTCATGAATCCAAACTAATACGCGTATGAGATTGGATTCATGAGAGATTCGTTCATACGTGCATTAGTGTGGACTCAAGAATCTCTCATGAATCCAAACTAATGTACGAATGTCTCATTCGTCCGCTCAGCTCAGGCGAAACGTGACAATGAGTCACGATTTTTCATTTGTGCAGCCGGCCATCGATTTACAAGACGTTATCACGTCAAAAAATTGTTGAACAATATTCCATATGAGGAGCTATCATGGTTTTATAAGTCAGGCTTCTTGTATCAGGGTCAACATAATTGCCGACTCTGTTCAGCAAGCCTAATTTTGCCCCAACAATACCTTCTGCTTCTACATAAGCAACATGTTTTTTACTAATCGCAGTTGTTCATTCAATATTATTATCGTTTAAAAATCGCTGGAGTTGTTGTTTGACAAATAATTCTAGAATCTTCTCATACATTGGCAATTGATTTATTGGCCTAAAATCGCTAGCGTTATTGGAATTTGCTACTTTACGTATCGGTGTTAATGTCGCTAATTTCCATTTCTCCGGGCAAATACCCGAAGAAAGTGAAAGGTTAAGGGCATCAACAAATTCATTTCCTATTGACTCAAAAAAATTAAGTAAAATTCTTTTATTTATACTATCCAGTGACTTTTTCTTCATCTCTAAATTACTGATTAATTTAAACTAGGGGGGGCCCCCTGCTCGCTACGCTCGCCAACCCCGGCGTTCGCTTCGCTCACTCTAATAGCTCGCGCTTGGAGCTATATATACAGTAGCATTGTAAGTAAAAAGGTTATTTAGTTCAGACTGTAGTAGCAATCGTTTCAGCTCATTTTGCACGTCAAAGTACATCTATATTGAATGAGGCCCTATCTATAATTATCAAAAACCTTGCGGGTGCGGTTGCGGATCTTAAAAGATCTTAAAATTTTCTCATACAAAATACTTTTGTAAATATTCTTTCATCTTCTGCCAAATGACCTTGGCTTTGTGTTTCAGAAATACATATAAACACGCAATCGGTTAAACGATCTAACTCTACTGGCTACAACATACAATTAACGGTGAGAAAATATAGGTTGTTTGAGTAAGATTCCTGATTTTTGAAACGTTTGCCCCTGGGATTTATTAATTGTCATCGCAAAAGCCAGAATGACGGGAAGTTGAGTTTCTTGAAAGGAAAAAGACAAAAATACGTCACACGTGTCAAAATACGTGTGTTTCGGAAAACTCCTGCTAAAATCTCACAATCCAAAAAATTTTCTTTTGCATTTGAACTAAACGAATAGGTGTACCATTGACCAAGCAAGTCATGTCCTGTACACATATTACAAATAAGTAAAAGTATGTAATTTGGTTTTTAAAATAAATTTGTGGGATGGGGACCCAACTTACATCAACTGAGTTTAAAAATTCTACTGGAAAATTATTTTGCTCTCTATAATCATCACTCAAGATTTTATCGGAACTCATATATATTCGTTTCTCTCCGGCCAGGCTGTTAAAGATTTCTGCATCAATGAAAGTACAGCCTTCATATTTGGGTGCTAATATAACCGAATTGAGAATATCGTCAGACTTTATGGTTTCAGATATATTGCCATAAGTATCTGGAATCACGAAGTTTGCAGCTAACTAAATGGGTAGGAATTTCAATAACATCTTGGCTGTAATCTGGAAATGTGGGTAAAGTTCCATTACAAAGAGATTTAAGAAATTCAACGAATTCAATCTCATGAGGTAAAGCTCTCATGTTTTGAGTAAAAGTTATTTTGTGGAATTTTGAAAATTTGGACCATGAAGTAAGGCAATAAGTGGTATCTCAATAAGTGGTACACGTGTACCGTGAGATGTAGGTGGCAATATTCGTTAAAAATCTCCACAGAGTAAAATAGTCTTATATCCGAAAAGTTTATTTGGAGTACCTAATGAATCGTTTACTGAAAAAAATTTCCTAAATAGCTAATAAAGCAGGGTTATATGAATCATTTTCTGAAGAATTTCTTAAAACGTCTTCACACATGAATATTTTGAATTCATTCCACAAATCTAATGCATTTGTAGGAACGTTCATACCACAAATAGGTTATGGCAAATAACTCTCTTAACTGCTGAGAGGACTAACACTCTTTTACTTCTAATAAATATTCACGCCACTCTCCATAATTTCATGCGATACGTCGTGCATGTGCTGAAAATGTGCAGTAAATAATGTTCCCAACAGTACCCAAATCCTGTTGGGACCTCGAACATGAAGCAAAATAGTCTCAAATGGAACATCTCAACATAAAACATAAAATAATGTAGCAATAGCTCTACTACTTCCTCTTTGAGGTTTTTCGATTTCTTTTCTTTATCTACCTAAATATAATGTATCGGCGTCCCTGTATATAGAAACTCGGAAGAACTAATTCAATTGATTTCATAGAATGCAGTCAATTTTGTTCTTCTGTGGTTTGTAAGAGCTTGCTGAACATTTCCTTCCCTAAAGACTACATTTTGCCGGTGAGGCAAGTAACATTCAAGTCGAACTATAATATATTACGTGACTGGTATGGCATTGGAAACTCATTCATGCGCCAATTAGCTTCCGTAGATCCAACATAGTGACCGGACAAAAAGCTATTGATTTTATCTATATAAACTTTGCCCTCAACTCCACCTCAAACTCTTCCAAACTGTAATGAGGCACAGTAGTATCCCTTATTAACATATTTGTCCATATATTTTAGGCTCTTGACTGTGCCAAGAACTTCCACATTTAAGTAGCAATCAAATTTCGCTAAAAGATATGGATTTTAAGGAACAGCATAACGGCTGTCAACAGAGTGGCCACGAGAGTCAACTGTTGTACCATTAACAAGGCGCATCTAACATTGCCCTGAGTTGTATATTAAAAGTCCTTAGAAAAGCTTTTGCTGCATTTACCATCTCTGATACAGACGGGGATACGATTCAATAAACCACATGAACCGTGGATCATGTGATTTTTAAATAAATTATGAAGTTGTGGGAAATACATTGTATATTGTAAATAAAATATATCTGGAATTTTCGTACAAACGTACCGACCTTCATTTCCTACCTTTTCTTTTTTCTCTAAATTGAGGTTTTAAGTGCGAGCAGACAAAAGTTTGGAAATATGATATAATTTCAGATTTTCAATTTTAAACAGTTATTTGCTCGTAGCGGCTAAATCAAGCATTCTAGAGGGTATGACCAACCCCTATTATTTTTTCATTTCCCAACTTTTGGCCATATATCATATTTCTCTAAATTATGTTTTAAATGTGGGTCCATACAAAAGTTGGGAAACATGATAAAATTCAGACTTTCGTTCGCTTTCCATAAGTATTCGTGAAAGATCACTTCGCGTTTTCTAGAAATAACTGTAAAATTGTGATTTTATTTTTTTTTGAAATATTTTTTGAAATAAAATTTGCATATATTTTTAACAAATTAGCAAAAAACAATGGCATAAGTAAACGATGGCTTTAAATTTGTCTGTGGTAATGCATCCATATTATTGTCTGTGGCCATATGTTCATTGTTTTGGCTTTTGTCTGGAAGAATGCAATTTTATTAGCCAACGGTTGCCTTCTTCCAGGCAAAAAACAAAAGAATGAACATGTGAATATTGTCTGTGATATGGCTGCATTTGCCCCTCACATTATCATTGGCATAGATATTAGGTTTGAGTGAAAAGAATGCACCTATTTGGCATAAATGGTTGTTTATTCAGTCGAACGTATGATCTATGCAAATGATAATTTTAAATAAGTATGTTCTATATTTTAATTTTTTCGTAGAGGAATGCAATTATATGTTAATTCTTTTGGTTTGTGTCACCAGTAGAAGATTGATCCATTTGGTTTGATTTTCGACTAATTTAGTACTTGTTATGTATCGGGGACACAAACCAAAAATTCACATATGGTTGCATATTTCCAGGCAAAAAGTAAAACATTCACACTCACACATTCTTCCCAAAAGCATCATCTACGCTATACGTGTGCTCAATTCACACATACTATCCCATTGAATTTTTTAATTTCAATTTAAAATTAAACTAATTTATAATTAAATTTAAGAAAAAAAATTAGGTGATGCACATAGAGGAAAAACTAATCTTTCGAATGGTATAATTTTTATGCTGGTAATTCCACCTGGTTTCCTGTAAAAGGGATAACAAAAATACGTGTCGCCTATTTATATATAGATAAACTATCCAAGTTAATCAAATCAAAATTCTCAAGGAAATTAACACAATCGAACTCAAATAAATCAAACAAATATTGTTCACGTGGTATTCAATAATACTTTCAATGAAATAATCATTGAATTTGTCAGCTTATTCTTTATCATCGCGAATTTTCTGATTGAGCTTTTCAAATTTAATATTTTTGCAAATAATTTCCGTTTGTTTTGGTTTCTTTAATAAATTATTAATCGTTTTATAGGTACATGATTTTTGGATCATCTCGATTTTCTTCAATCTTGTTTTCATGATAATTTTTCTTTGATTTATGAATAAGAGCTGTACTGTATTATTTCTTTCAATTTTATATTTATTCCAATCTTTTATATCATTTGTAATTTTGAACATTCTATAAAAGTGATCTCTTTTATTTATTTGCCTTTTTACTTCTGGTGTAACCATTTTTTATCTTTATCATTCATAAAAAATGCTTCCACTGGTGCTAGTAAATCTAAGGTAGGTACTCTCTATCGAATAAATTAAGTTATTTGCCAGGGTGACCAGATTTTAATACAACATTCTGCTAGATGTTTGAGTAAATTCTGCTGAATTCTGCTAAACTTTTTGAAAGCTGTTTTGATACTTGCTGACGATAGTTTTCAAAATTTTTCTTAATTTTAAGCTTATTTTAAGGACAATCTTCATCTGCTGTGTCGGCATTTTTATATGCAAGTGCTGAGTCTTGGCCCATCTTGATCATATTTGTGGATGGCGTTAAATTTACGCACCCGTCATGGTCTTTTACTGCCTGTTTTACGAGGATTGTCAAAACGTGCTCGTTCTTAAATTTGTTCCGTAGGTCCGTTTTTATATTATTCAATACAAAGAATATTCGATCGCAAGCCGTATAAGGCACAGGCAAAATCATCATGGTCTTTGTAAAATTTACCAAAAGTGGACACCTTTTAGATCTATCTGCCCTGATCATCAACAAAACTGAAGCAACAAAACTTACTCGCGATTCAAGCAGACGGCTCGCTGCTCTGTACAATTTTGGCTCCCTGTATTCGGTGTCGATTGCTTGTATGTCAGGCACATGTACCAAATTGGGAAATTTTGAAACTATGTATGTTCATCAAAATTGCGAATTCTTTGCATTTGCTCAAATAATTTACTCATAGGTAAACGCGATTTTCAAAATAATATCCTGAAAGCTATTAAAGGGTGAATCCTGCCAATTGTCTGATGAAGTTTGGTCTGATTATGCTTAAGTCTGCTAAATTTTTCCATTCTGCTAGGGATTCTGCTAAGACCAAAATTGGTGGCTAAATTCTGCCAAAATAGCAGAATTCTGCTAAATCTGGTCACCCTGTTATTTGCCTTACAATTTCAGTTGTGCTGGTCATTAAAATTCAAGTAAATATTTCTTTCTTCATTATCGTCAGCAAATAAATTAGGAAATAAGTTAGGGAATAAATTATTATAAAAGTTATGTCTTAAAGTATGTACAAAATCAAAGTCAGTCAAGTTAGCAAAATTGCGTTTAGTTATTTTTTTCTTGTTTTCCTTATTCATTTGTTCAAAAACGATTGAAATCCATGCATAATCTGACACCTTTGGTGTGTCTTCGACATAAGTTGCTATTTCGAGGTTAGCGTACACTAAATCTATAAGAGTGCTACTAGTAGTTGTTGTTCCAGTCGGCTTGCTAACAGATTTCATCATCCCTCTAGTTACGAAAAAATTATTAAGTTTATCTATGTACATAGTAACGTCGATTCAACATATCGAGGTTAAAATCGCCCATCACTATGAGATTATTCTTTTTATCATACTCATCAACTTTTTCTTCCAAAAAATTCAAAAACAAATCATCTGAGCTGCTCGGAGAGTGATATAAGAACAGTAATTTACCCTTATAAAAATCTGTACAAATATCTATACCAACACACCAATAGTTCCGCTCAAACTGCGTCGAAAACAACATATGGTATTTTAATGTGTTACGGATATAAACTGTAACGCCACCTATAAAACTGCTATCTGCGTCACATCTTATCAAGTCATATCCGTTAATTTTAATTTCATTATCCGAGATGTTTTTCGTTATCCTCGACTCAGTCAGTGCAAGAATCTCAATTTTTTTTTATTTAATAAAAAGTTTTCAATTTCATCAAATTTAAAATAGAAACTTGCATTATTGACACATTTTATACAATTGAATTTTGTTTTTTTTATTAGAGAGTGAATTTACCTTTTGTAGTTGCTATTCATTTCTATTTATTTTCTTCAATATTCTCAAATAATGAGGGCACTTAAGACCTGTAGCCTCATGATTAACATTTAAATCTTTCAAATTATACTTAATTTTCTGGTTCCCACAGTTCAGGCATTTTTTGATTTTATTTGCATTTGGACAAGTTCTACTATCGTGTTTTTCAGCGCAGTGCTTACGCGCCGTGTCTTTCTGACACGTCACCTGAGTGTGTCCGTACCCCCAACACTTAAAACATCTTCGTATATTCACTCTGTCAAAGACTTTGCATCTCTGCCAGCCCAAATACATTGTTTCCTGTTTCAATAGTTGTTCATGCGAAACACCATCAAGCTCCATGATCAGTGACCAGGAATTTTTCAAACCAATCCGTTTTTTGATTTCGATTGTAGCTTCTTTTTTCAGAATGTCGTTTTGTTTTCTAATAGTTGATATTAATTCTTCATCTGTCCTCTGAATCATATCCCCGTGGATACCTACAACTTTAATGTTAAATTTATATTGAATCGGTTCAACAATTATAACATCATTATTCAATTTATCTTAATTTCTTCTCGCAAACAAGTTTGATTTTTCTCACTGTTGCACTTGATGACAACAGTGCCTTTTCTGTTAGCTTTAATTTCTTTTATCCCGATACTCAAATTCGCAACGCCGACTTTACTTTTGATTTCTTTCACAATGTCAATTTCCTTGTCAATATTACTAGTTTTGAATATAACCGTGTTATTGTTTTTTTGCGAAACTTCAGAAAATGTCAATGCCCCTTGGCCTTTCACCTTCTTCGGTTGTTTCGCGATTTCAAGTTCAGATTTTAAAGCTTTAATTCTTTTCTCAGCTGTTCTGTTTTTTCTTCCAAAATAATTTCAAAAAGACTTTCAGATTCGATATTTTCTCATCCAACCTTTGCGATTTTGTTATTCTTTTCAATCTCACATTCTTCATCTTCGCTTTCATTCTCACTGATTTTTCTCTTCTTACTTTCTTGTTTTTCTTTCTTACTTTTTTTTTCACATATGTAGTACAACCTTTTATGTCTCCGCTCGTCTCATCTGTTACCAAACGTTTTTGCAAACATTGGCTATGATACCGTCTTTCGTCTTTCAAAACGCACTTGCATTCACAGCATTTATTCGAATATGTACATTTTTTGACAATACAAACAATCATGTATAAACAAAAACCTCCTCCTTCACTTCCCAATGAGTGATAGATGGAAACTAGGTGTACAGCAAGAATAGGATTCGAAAGCAAAATAAAATTTCACAAAATTGACTTCCGGTCTGGCAATGTTCCGTGTTAGTTGCTGCTGCTGCAGTCAGTATCCTCGGATCAAGTATTTCCAATTTCACAAAATTGACAAAAATTTGAAAACGCTCGAACAACCGTAACCTTTGAAACAATTTAGAGTTGAGGAAACTGGTGTCAGTTTCAAGTTTGTCCAGTTAAACACGATAAGTATTTATTGTTCGAAGAAATTTGTGTATTTATCACAAAGTTGAATTTACTCCATAAAAACACACAGAAAACTTATCCTTTTATGTTCAAAATTTATTAATTCAATTAGTGTAGTTCCACTGGAATTTGATTTTTATACAAACATACTGTTTGTTTCAGATAATAATTCACTTTGTTATGAGCACTAAGCTCGCAACCGCTCCCTTCGACAGTTGGACATCAAATGTTTAGATATATAATCTTTTATTATATAATCATGTGTTGTACGAATCTTCTACATAAATAATTTTCGTGCTCATTTCCCGCCATTCAAATCTTTTTCAGAAATAAAAAAATATTAATAATTTATTTTGTCAGCAGAACATTATTTTTCGAACAAAGAACTCAAATATGATTCGTCAAAACTCACAGACCTAACTGGGCAGCTTATCATAAAATAAAGAAAATAATTATTAGTATTACTATTTAGTAGATGGTATGGGCCTAAGGCACCCTGGGCACCTCGACCTCAAGTTCTCTTGTATCATCCCATTAGTATACTAGTATATATTTTCTAGGCTCACTGCGAGTCCTTTGAAGTAGAAAATCAGTGATCTGACTGCAGCAAACCCTATACAAAATACTTTTTAACTCTACTGGCTACAACATACAATTGACGGTGAGAAAATACGTGTTGTTTGAGTAAGGTTCCTACTTTTTGAAACGTTTGCCCCTGGGATTTATTAATTGTCATCGCAAAAGCCAGAATGACGGGAAATGAGTTCTTTGAAAGTCAAAAGACAGAAGTGTGCCTGTATAATTAAGTTGTTCTTGTGGTGTCAAAATACGTGTGTTTCGAAAAACTCCTGCATTTCAACTAAACATGTAATGGCGCATTGACCAATCAATTCATATCCTGTACTTAAATTACGAATAAGTAAAAGTATGCAATTTAATTTTGAAAATGAGTGTGGGATCGGGAACCCACTTACATCAACTGAGTTTAAAAATTCCACTGGAAAATTATTTTGCTCTCTATAATCATCACTCAAGATTTTATTGGAACTCAAATATATTCGCTCCTCTGCGGACAGACTGTTAAAAATGTTTGCATCGATTCAAGTGCAGTTTTCATATTTGGGTGCTAATATAACTGAATTGAGAATATCGTTAGACTTTATGGTTTCAGATACATTGCCATAAGTACCTGCAATCACGAAGTTGCTAGCTAAATGGGAAGGAATTTCAATAACATCTTGGCTGTAATCTGGAAATGTGGGTAAAGTTCCATTACCAAGAGATTTAAGAAATTCAACGAATTCAATCTCATGAGGTGAAGCTCTCATGTTTTGGGTAAAAGTTATTTTGTGGAATTTTGAAAATTCGGACCATGAAGTAAGTCAATTCTCAATAAGTGATACGCGTGTACCGTGATTCGTCAAAAATCTCCACAGAGTAAAATATTCTTATATCCGAAAAGTTTAGTTGATGTACCGAAGCAATCGTTTACTGAACAAAATTTCCTCAATAGCTAATAAAGCACGGTTATATGAATCATTTTCTGAAGAATTTCTTAAAACGTCTTCACACATGAATATTTTGAATTCATTCCACAAACCTAATGCATTTGTAGGAACGTTCATACCACAAATAGGATATGGCAAATAACTCTCTTAACTGCTGAGAGGACTAACACTCTTTTACTTCTAATAAATATTCACGCCACTCTGCATAATTTCATGCGATACGTCGTGCATGTGCTGAAAATGTGCAGTAAATAATGTTCCCAACAGTACCCAAATCCTGATGGGACCTCGAACATGAAACAAAATAGTCTCAAATGGAACATCTCAACATAAAACATAAAATAATGTAGCAATAGCTCTACTACTTCCTCTTTGAGGTTTTTCGATTTCTTTTCTTTATCTACCTAAATATAATGTATTGGGGTCTCTGTATATAGAAACTCGGAAGAACTAATTCGATTGATTTCATAGAATGCAGTCAATTTTGTTGTTCTGTGATTTGTAAGAGCTTGCTGAACATTTCCTTCCCTAAAGACTACATTTTGCTGGTGAGGCAAGTAACATTCAAGTCGAACTATAATATATTACGTGACTGGTAATGCATTGGATACTCATTCATGCGCCAATTAGCTTCCGTAGATCCAACATAGTGACCGGACAAAAAGCTATTGATTTCATCTATATAAACTTTGCCCTCAACTCCACCTCAAACTCTTCCAAACTGTAATGAGGCACAGTCGTATCCCTTATTAACATATTTGTGCATATATTTTAGGCTCTTAACTGTGCCAAGAACTTCCACATTTAAGTAGCAATCAAATTTCGCTAAAAGATATGGATTTTAAGGAACAGCATAACGGCTGTCAACAGAGTGGCCACGAAAGTCAACTGTTATACCATTAACACGGCGCATCTAACATTGCCCTGAGTTGTATTGTATAAGTCCTTAGAACAGCTTTTGCTGCATTTACTATCTCTGATACAGACGGGGATACGATTCAATAAACCACATGAACCGTGGATCATGTGGTTTTTAACTTAATTATGAAGTTGTGGGAAATACATTGTACATTGTAAATAAAATATATCTGGAATTTCCGTACAAACACACCAACCTTCATTTCCTACCTTTTCTTTTTTGACGTGAATACGTCTTTAAATTTGCTACCATACGGGGGCAATCCAAAAAAACTAATGATAAAATCGGGGGATACAGTTTGGCGTTGTAGCTTCGAATCTCTGCACTACATCCGAAATCAAATTATACCACTGGATAGATAAAGGATCAAAGAAATTACTAGGATAAGCGAGATCAGTTGCGCATCGCGCGCGGCGGAGGGGGAAGTGCCGAAAAATGGGGTTATTTTGTACTAAATTTTGCCGATTTTGAATTTTCGCCAGCAACACAAAAATTTCGCCAGTACATGTGATTGTGCAACCGAACGTCAACGATCGGTGTCACCCCACCGAGAGAGTGTGTGTGGCGCCCGCATGCGTTTGTTTCTCATCGAAGCAAACACATGCGAGCGTCACACACGCTCCCTTTGTAGGGTGTCACCGTATGGTCAATGTTTTCTGCACAATCTTGTGCCGTGGCGAAATTTTTGTAATGCTGGCGATTCTGCCAGCCTGGTTGATTCAATTCGATTTTGAAATTCAAAATCGGCAAAATTTGGTGAAAAATCCCAATTTTTGGGTGCCTGGCTTTGATTTGACTTCATATTGTAAAACCGCTAAGAACAGACAAATTGCTACTACTTTATCGGTAGCGGTATCATCATCATCAAGTCAAAGCCGGTGGAGTCGCTATATATCGCAACATCAATAGCTTCACTGATTGTAATAGAATTGACATTTCGGAAATTTATTTGGAAATTAAAGACCCAAAAGCAGGTGATGTCTGCCTAGTAAACATAAAGGCCAATGGCATCTTCAAATTCATACTCGGGTGTGTGTATATCCACCCGGGCACAGCATTAGCAGATATTAAACTCTTAATGATACGATCGTTGTTAAAATATTCCAAAAACATCGCTAAAATTATACCCTATTACGAGCCTGATCTTACTGCACCAGTTATGATAATTGGAGACTTTAATGTTGATGTCTCACAAAACTGTTCATTGCCTGACTTCATACTCAGCGAGTTCAATTTGTTTTATATTGATACTTCTCCAACAGCGTTAGGTAATACCTGTATTGATTTAACGTTTACCAGAAATCTAGATGTATCTTGTATGCCATTTGTGTCGTACTTTTCGTATCACACACCTATAATTAATAAAGTTATATTGTAACAAAATAATGATTTGTTTCCTTGCTTTTGTCCTAAATACATAAATAAAAATATTTTATTCAAGAAATATTACCCGTTACATAAACGTATTCACGTATAACACACGGCCGTGTCCATGACACAGCCACAACCCAGCTTTTCTCTAAATTGAGGTTTTAAGTGCGAGCAGACAAAAGTTTGGAAATATGATAGAATTTCAGATTTTCAATTTTGAACAGTTTTTTGCTCGTAGCGGATAAATCAAGCATTCTAGGGGGTATGACCAACCCCTATTATTTTGTCTTTTCCCAACATTTGGCCATATATATCGTATTTCTGTAAATTATGTTTTAAATGTGGGTCCATACAAAAGTTGGGAAACATGATAAAATTCGGACTTTCGTTCGCGTTCCATAAATATTCGTGAAAGATAACTTCGCGTTTTCTAGAAATAACTGTAAAATTGTGATTTTCCATATTTTTTGAAATAAAATTTGCATATATTTTTATCAAATTAGCAAAAAACAATGGTATAAGTAAACGATGGCTTTAAATTTGTCTGTGGTAATGCATCCATATTATTGTCTGTGGCCATTTGTTCATTCTTTTGGCTTTTGTCTGGAAGAATGCAATTTTATTAGCCAACGGTTGCCTTCTTCCAGGCAAAAAACAAAAAAATTAACATGTGAATATTGTCTGTGATATGGCTGCATTTGCCCCTCACATTATCATTGGCATAGATATTAGGTTTGAGTGAAAAGAATGCACGTATTTGGCATAAATGGTTGTTTATTCAGTCGAACGTATGATCTATGCAAATGATAATGTTACATAAGTATGTTCTATATTTTAATTTTTTCGTAGAGGAATGCAATTATATGTTAATTCTTTTGGTTTGTGTCACCAGTAAAAGATTGATCCATTTGGTTTGATTTTCGACTAATTTAGTACATGTTATGTATCGGGGACACAAACCAAAAATTCACATATGGTTGCATATTTCCAGGCAAAAAGTAAAACATTCACACGCACACATTCTTCCCAAAAGCATCATCTACGCTATACATGTGCTCAATTCACACATACTATCCCATTGAATTTTTTAATTTCAATTTAAAATTAAACTAATTTATAATTAAATTGAAGAAAAAAAATTAGGCGATGCACATAGAGGAAAAACTAATCTTTCGAATGGTATAATTTTTATGCTGGTAATTCCACCTGGTTTCCTTTAAAAGGGATAACAAAAATACGTGTCGCCTATTTATATATAGACTAGGGGGGCGCCCCCTGCTCGCTACGCTCGCCAACCCCCGCCGTACGCTCCGCTCACTCTAATAGCTCTTTGAGGTTTTTCGATTTCTTTTCTTTATCTACCTAAATATAATGCATCGGCGTCTCTGTATATAGAAAAACGGACGAATTAATTCGATTGATTTCATAGAATGCAGTCAATTTTGTTCTTCTGTGATTTTTAAGACCTTGCTAAACATTTCCTTCCCTAAAGGCTATATTTTGCCGTTGAGGCAAGTGACATTCAAGTCGAACTATAAGATATTACGTGACTGGTAATGCATTGGATATCCAACATAGTGACCGGACAGAAAACTATCGATTTCATCTATATAACCTTTGCCATCAACTCCACCTCAAACTGTTCCTAACTGTAATGAGGCACAGTCGTATCCCTTATAAACATATTTGTGCCAAAAACTTCCACATTTATGTAGCAATCAAATTTCGCTAAAAGATATGGATTTTAAGTAACAGCATAACGGTTGCCATCAGAGTGGCCACGAAAGTTACCTGTTATACCATTTACACGACGCATCTAACTTTGGCTAGAGTTGGATTGTAAAAGTCCTTAGAAAAGCTTTTGCTGCATTTACCATCTCTCATACAGAAGAGGATATGACTCAATAAACCACATGGACCGTGGATCATATGGTTTTTAACTAAATTATGAAGTTGTGGGAAATACATATATATTGTAAATAAAATATATCTGGAATTTTCTTACAAACGAACCAACTTTCATTTCCTACCGATTCTTTTTTCTCTAAATTGAGGTTTTAAAGGTGAGCAGACAATAGTTTGGAAATATGATATAATTTAAGATTTTCAATTTTAAACAGTTTTTTGCTCGTAGCGGCCAAATAAAGCATTCTAGGAGGTATGATCGACCCCTATTATTTTTTCATTTCCCAACTTTTGGCTATATATCATATTTCTCTAAATTATGTTTTAAATGTGGGTCCATACAAAAGTTGGGAAACATGATAAAATTCAGACTTTCGCTCGCTTTCCATAAATATTCGTGAAAGTTAACCTCGCGTTTTCTAGAAATAACTGTAAAATTGTGATTTTCCATATTTTTTAAAATAAAATTTGTATATATTTTTATCAAATTAGCAAAAAACAATGGTATAAGTAAACGATGGCTTTAAATTTGTCTGTGGTAATGCATCCATACTATTGTCTGTGGCCATATGTTCATTGTTTCGGCACAGACAATAACTATCCAGATGTCGCGATCCCATACATGACTTCGTACCCAATTTTTTCTGACGCAGTCATGAAATGACGGATGAAAATGACGCTGCAGGGTACGTGTTTTTGGTGACTGCAACGCTCATGACTGCAAACCGGTTTTGAGTGAAATGGGAACCGGTTTTGAGAGAAATGGGTCATAAAGGTACCTACATACAACACTAAATGGACTGTTGGCTGTGTAGTGGTACATAAATTCGATTTTCGAGAATTCGAATCGAATTTTGCTTCCCTCCAGCAACAACAACAATCCCTTTGCTTTGGTAGAAACACTATTTTGTTTCATTGAACCCGTAGCAGGTGATTTTTCATTCAAAATGACATGTAAATTGATGAATTTTATGTTAAAAAACGTCATTATTTTCCGAAATCAAAAATTAAACAACTTTCTTCCGGTTTTTAGGGGGTTTTTCCTTTAAAAATTTGATTTTCAACGATTTTCCGCTCATAGCGGCGAACTAAGCGTCCTAGAGGGTTCATGTGTATGACCGACCCCCATTATTTTTCTATTTTAAAACCTTTTCTCATACATCATTTTGCTCTAAATCAAGTTTTTAAAAATATGCAAACAAAAGTTGAGAAATATAATAAAGTTTAGATTTTGAATTTCTAACAGTTTTTTGGTTGCAGTGGCTAAACTAAGCTTCCTAGAGGTGTAATATGTATGACTGACTCCCAATATTTTGACATTTCCTATCTTTCCTTCATACATCATATTCCCGTATCGTCAGTTGTTAAGGGTGTCTCCATACAAAATTCAAAATTTTAATTTTCTACTGTTTTTTCTCGTAGCGGCTAAACTAAGCTTCCTAGGGGGCTCCTAGGTATGGCAGAACCCCATTATTTTGTCATTCCCTATCCTTTTGCTATGTATCAAATTTCTCTAAATTATGTTTTTAAAGGTATGTCCATAGAAAAGTTAGGAAATATGATAAAATTTAGATTTTTGAGCGTTTTTCGGAAGTATTCGTGGAAGTAAATCTCGCTTTTTCTGTAAATGTGCATAAAATTTGTAATTTTCAATGGTTTTTGATATAAAATTTACATATTTTTTTATCAAATTTACCAAAAACACTAATACACACAAAAATTTGCGTTTTTTATACCAAAAACAGAAATTTTTAAGTGTATTTTCGTGTACGTGAGTAAATTTTACTCGCCAATTGTACACATACACATGATTTTTGTTTGTATTTTTTTATTGAAAATTTCAGAAAATCCAAACATCTATTTGCTCCGCGAAAATTTCTTTCAGCCCCCTTTCCCCTTATTGCGATGACCCTTTGCCATAATGGCAATCAAACACCAGCTACAAGAAAAATTCGCTCTCAGAGCGCATTGTCTGTCCTTCAGACGTTGTAGTCGTTCCAAAGCACATACGTTCCATGCGTCATTTGTCTGCTGTTACGTGTCTGCTGTTGGAAAAAATTGGGTACGATGTCATGTATGGGATCGCGACATCTGGATAGTTATTGTCTGTGGTTTCGGCTTTTATCTGGAAGAATGCAATTGTATTAGCCAAAGATTGCCTTCTTTCAGGAAAAAAGCAAAACAATGAACATATCAATATTGTCTGTGATATGGCTGCATTTGCCCCTCACATTATCATTGGCATAGATATTGGGTTTTAGTGAAAAGAATGCATGTACTTGGCATATATGGTTGTTTATTCAGTCGAACGTATAATCTATGCAAATGATAATGTAAAATAAGTATATTCTATCACAGACAATCCAGATGTCTTATTCCCATACAACGAGTTCGCACCCGATTTTGAAAGCTCTTTTCAGGAGCTTTTGCCAAATCGTTGTTGGGAATGTGAAACTTTGAAGAGCTTGCTCTCTTCAAAGTTTCATTTTTCCTTAGGGTGAAAACCGGTTTTGAATTTCTTTCATAGATCGCAATGTTCTATGAAATAAATTCAAAACCGGTTATATATTAACGTAGCTACACACACTACCAAAGGGATTGTTGGCAATGTGTTGGTACATATATTCAGTAGCGAATTTTTCAAAAATTCGAATTGAATTTTGTTTCCCAACAACAACAACAATCCCTTTGGTCGGGTTGAATGACCTTTTGTTCATTCACCCGTAGCTGGTGCATTTTTAAGGATTATGTTAAATGTTAAGTTTATTTACGAATTACAGATTAGAGAACATTATGGTTTCCGGGAACCATAAATTAATCAATTTTTTTCCGATTTTTAGTGGCCTTTTACGAAAAAAATTTAATTTTCAGCGGTTTTTTGCCCGTAGCGTCTAAACCAAGCTTCCTAGAGGATTTATATGAATGACAGACCCCTTTATTTTTCTATTTGCTAAGTTTTACTCTTACACAATTTTTCTGTAAATTGAGTTTTTAAAGGTGTGGAGACCAAAGTTGGGAAATATAATAAAATTCAGATTTAGGTCGTAGCGGCTAAACTAACGATCCTAGGGGGTTCATATGTATAACCGACCCCCATTATTTTTACATTTTCTAACTTTTTTTCATTTATCACATTTCTCTAAATCGATTTTCTTAAGGTGTGCATACAAAAGTTGGAAAATATGCCAAATTTCAGATTTTTAATTTATAACAATTATTTGCTCCAAGCGGCTAAACTAAGTGTCCTAGAGGGGTCATATCTATGACCGACCCCCATTACTTTCCTTTTTTCTATCTTTTCTTTTCAAACAAATTTTCTCTAAATTGAGTTTTTGAAGGTGTGCAGACAAAAACTGGGATATGTGATAAAATTCAAATTTTGAATTTTTAGCAGTTTTTTGCTATTAGCGGATAAACTAAGCGTCCCGGAGGGTTCATATATATGACCAACCCCCATTATTTAGTTATTTCCTAACACTTTTCCATACACCACCTTTCTCTATTGTGAAAAGTATTTATACAAAAGTTGGGAAATATAACAAAATTCAGATTTTCGATAATTTTCTTATAAATTAATAAAATTTCGTACTAATGATGAATTATTTGAATGAGTTATTCAAAATTGTCTTATGACTTCAAGATATATACTCGTTATCATCATAAATAAAAATTTAAAGTTGTAAATAGTATAAAAAACATAAAATCCCATGATAACAAAAAGTTATTATTAATTAGCAAATGTTAATTAAAGAAATAGGGAGCAAGTCATTTCAAAGTTTAGCTTTTTCCTTAAAAATCTATGAATAACAGATTTGTTTCCCATATGCACAATTTCCTAAATTTTTATATTGCAAATTAATCATTCTTAATCAGGTGTTACGGAAAAATGAACAATAATAACATTACAAAATAATGTATCTATTAATGTAATAATATACGTATATAAATAATGATATATAATGTATTATTTCCAGTAGTACCCAAGATTCTTCAATAACTAGATATTTTTCTAAAATATATAAATAACAGCGAATAGTTATCATTTGCTCATTAACTGCTTATTAAATAGATGTTATTGATAAGGAATTTAAAAATATGCACCATTTTCTATTTTTCTACTTTGTTTTTATATGAATTTTTGATTATCAATATAAATAATCGAGATACTATTTGTTATCGTATAAGATAAGCGGGCAAAATAGTTAAAAGTAGTTATTTTTTAAGTTAGATAGATTTGCATATGGTTCTATCAAATCGATAAATGCAACTATGATAAACATATTTTAAGTTTATCAAATGAAATTTCAACTTACAATCACAAATGACAAATGAATTAATAAATATTTTTGAAAAAAATTTAAAAATCAAACAGTATATATAATGCCCATTAAATGTTATCTATCTCAATAATAAGAAATTTGAAAATGTGAACAATTTTCCATTTTCTTCAATCAGTGTAACCATTTTCAGAAAAATATTATAAAATTATGAATAATAATAACAACAATTAATTATTAATGCAACTTCATTCAAATAATTCAGCAAAAAGTAAATACCATTAATAACTATCAAAAGTTAATTCACAGATTTCAAAAATCTCCCGTTTTCCGGAAATATTCGAAAAATAGTGATTTTTCAATTTTTTTAAAATTTAATTTGCATATTTTATTCCCACAATTAATCAAATTTACCAACACATACAAAAATTTCCATTTTCAACACAAAAAATGGAAATTTATGAATGTATTTACGTGTACGTGAGTAAATTGTTCTCACGAATATACACACTCAAACAATTTTTGTGTGTGTGAGGTAAACGAAAATTTCAGAAAATGAAAATTGTGTCCCACCACCGAAATTTTAGTTTACCCCCTCCCCCCCCTTTCCCCTTATTTCTACGACCCCTTCCCCATATTAAATTCAAACTAGTTGACATCAACTAGCAGACAAATTTCGCTCTCAGAGCGCATAAAATATGCACTCACCAAAAGCTCTTTGTCTGCTAGTTGGTGTCTGCTAGTTTGGAATTTTTGGTGCCGACTCGTTGTATGGGAACGAGACATCTGGATTTGTCTGTGGTTCTATATTTTAATATTTTCGTAGAGGAATGCAATTATAAGTTAATTTTTTTGGTTTGTGTCACCAGTAGAAGATTGATTCATTTGGTTTTATTTTCGACTAACTTAGTACTTGTTATCTATCGGAGACACAAACCAAAAATTCACATATGGTGGCATATTTCCAGGCAAAAAGTAAAACATTCACACGCACACATTCTTCCCAAAAGCATCATCTACGCTATACGTGTGCTCAATTCACACATACTATCCCATTGAATTTTTTAATTTCAATTTAAAATTAAACGTATTTATAATTAAATTTAAGAAAAAAAATTAGGTGATGCACATAGAGGAAAAACTAATCTTTCGAATGGTATAATTTTTAAGCTGGTAAGTCCACCTGGTTTCCAGTAAAAGGGATAACCAAAAAACGTGTCGCCTATTTATACAGGTAACCCTCCTATAACACGGTAGATAGGTTCCTAGAAAATAGCGTGTTGTATGAAATCATGTTATACGAGACTAAGAATCAGTACAAAATGGAGTGATACGTTCCGAAAACTTTTTAAAACAAAATATTTTTTATTATTGAAAGAATATTTATTTATTATTGAAGAATACATGGATATATGTATGTTAACATTTAATTGTTAGGATTTCTTGCAGCATCCGCCTTCTTTAAGAAATCAGTGATTTTGGTCTGTTTGCTGGCCCTTACAAGATCGTTGTAAATCTCATTGTATGGAGATAGACAATTTTCCAGCTCTCTTTTAAATTTACGGCTTCTTTCAGCACAAGGGTCTTTAGTCAAAAAAAATGTTTCAAGATTTTTTGCTAAAGTAAGTTTTTCCAACATGAATTTAAGGTTGATTTTTTTAGTTGTTTTATCGAAAACGATATGATTTCGATACAAGTTTTGATTGAAAATTCTTTCCAAGCCTTCACTAGATCCATTGATTTTGAATCAATTGTGTCTAAAATCCACTGAAGTGATCGTCTTAGGTAGTACGTTTTAACGGTGTAAATAATACCTTGATCTAATGGTCGGATCAACGAAGTAGTATTCGGTGGTAAGAACTCCACTTTGACTTTTGGAAGACTCAAACTCTGTGGGTGACCTGAGCATTATCCAGTAGTAATAGTACCTTGAAGTTCAAATTCTTTTCCTTTAAACAATTTTCAACCTCCGGCACAAAACAATTGTAAAACCAGTCTTTAAATAAATCCGATGTTCGAGTTTCGTGTTAAACATGTTAGAACGAAACCGTGTTGTCCGAGGATTTTCGCAATTTTCAAAACTTGTAAGAGTGAAACCGGGTTATGGGAAACCGTGTTCTAGGAGGGTTACCTGTATATAGATATCCGTCTGTAACAATTTTGCTATACTTTTCTTGTTTTTTTCGCCCTGTCCATTTTGTAAGAACGTCTGTTACTTTAGTTTTTGTTCTAATGAAGGTGTTACGTACTCTGTCTTGTTTTTTGATGCTTAAGAAACTTCTTTCCATGGCCCTTTGATAGCTTTGTAACATGTTTCTGTGGTGTTTTGACAGGGACCGAGTTGCGTAACCATAAGTGAGGCAAGTTAGGATGCAGCTGTTGTAAGATTTCCGCTTAATTCCTCTACTCAGTTTACTAGATTTGATGGCAATATTATTCATTTGAGTGCGCCAACATTGAGTGATGACATTGTCTAGAAATAGCCCAAAAAAACAAAATAAAACATATTTTTAATGTTTTATTTGGTTTTATTTTCAAGAAAATCGAAAAATACATACCTGTACCATAACCTCACATTTGGGGTTTTTGTTTACATTTTTTGACGTAAACACAATTGTTTTGGTTCCGTACAGTGAGCGCTGGGAGCGCCATCTAGATTTCATTTTGACAATGAGCAATGAACTTGATGTGGTTTTTTTTTGTGAAACATTTGTAAGAATGCCGCGAAACTTAAATTGTAAGTAAATTATATACAAAAACGTTCGCAATGAAAGTGTTATTTAGTTATTAAATTAACTCTTGACAAAAACAAACATTTTATTTTATTCAAAAACAAACATTTCGAAATTAGTTTTGTTTTGTTATATACATATTTTGTGTTAAAAGGAATAATGATTATTATATGACAAATAATTAATTTTAAATTGCTACTTCATTTGAACCCTGGTTTCCTCATCCATTTTGCTAAACTTTTAGCGCTTACTAAAAGAAAGGTATAGGTATTTCTTCTGAAAGGTAAAGAGATGAGCAAAACTATGACTCTGCCATGCGCAGTGAAGTAAAATTGTATGGAATTTGCTGATTTAAATGAGATCCATCATAAAATATTCTTCCGAATTATGTGAACTAAATCATCGGGTTTTTGAACAACTCCTAACAAGCAAGAAATAGTCCCAGTTTACGTAATACATATGTGGTATCAAAGTTACAGTTGATGAAAGTAAATTAGGTGGATATACCTGCATGGTTCATCATAGAAATGAACAATTTTAATTCTTAGTTTTAAAAATTACAATCACCAAAATCTGTTTTCTTTATTTACACATTTTCTTAACATTCTTAACTTCATCTTAAAAACTAAAATATTTCTTACATACAACATATATAAAACTTTCTATCCCGTGAAAGATCACGATGTTTACTAGATCTATGGCTGCTGCGATTCGCCCTCGATAGATGACGATCATTTCCTTTTCTCTACTTCGATCTCGATTGCGATTTCTTTCCCGGTCATTTCGATCAGCAGTAGAAAATGATCACTTCTATCACCTGATTTTCGATCATTTCTAAAAAAGTAAAAACTCGTTATCATATTATTTTGAAATGTATTTACCAAAGTTTACCTCTTTCGATGTTTCGAATGGGGTGAAGATGACGGCGATCTAGAGTAGTTCCGTGATTTCTTTTATATTATGCCCTGGCAATATCAATTATTGTGTTGGGATAGTTTATTCCTATGACACAGCCAATTGATTCCTGAGTATGTCTTTGAGTTGTCCATGGCTACAAATTCAAATTTTATTAAAATTGATTTATTGCATCGTAGAGCGCAATAAATATACATATATTCCTTTGGAAGCGATCTTAACTCTGAAGCGTAGCGAGTTATATACTCTACTTTTGGATCTAATCTTCTGGCTACAGATACAATATTAGGCAAGTGCATTTCGTAGAATCATGAAGATTTTCGAATACTCATGAAGATACATCCAGTTTCCCGCGCACACAATTCAATCAGCATCCAAAAGATATTTCAAAAAACATTGGTTGTCTGTAAAGTCGGTTTACGGACGATAATTTTACGTGATAACGTCATAAGAAAACATTGATGAAAAATTGCCTACTTTTATGAATTGAATTGAATTATTTTCACTGAATTATAATATTTTGTATAATACAAAGAAGGAGCTAATTGAAAATGTAATTTTTTCCAATAAATTTTTTTACTAAAATTATGCAGATTAATTATAAGTAACAATATGCTATGTATTAACAATTTATTTATTCGTACATATGCGTATTAGTTTGGATTCATGAGAGATTCTTGAATCCACACTAATACGCGTATGAACGAATCTGTCATGAATCCAAACTAATACGCGTATGAGATTGGATTCATGAGAGATTCGTTCATACGTGCATTAGTGTGGACTCAAGAATCTCTCATGAATCCAAACTAATGTACGAATGTCTCATTCGTCCGCTCAGCTCAGGCGGAACGTGACAATGAGTCACGATTTTTCATTTGTGCAGCCGGCCATCGATTTACAAGACGTTATCACGTCAAAAATGCTTTAATCCCAACTCACAGCGTAACCACAAACTACACCATGTTAAGAAACCGGCCACTGTATTGCACAGTATTGAAACTCGAAAAAGTATAACTCGATACACGAATCTTTTGTGCTAGTTGAAGTCCGAATATTCTTCATGCTGTGTTTAATATGTTCCATAGGAGTTTTGTTCTCAAAGCACTCACTGTGCGCAACCAAAACAATTGTTTTAATTGTACGTCAAAAAATCTAAACAAAAACCGAAAATGTGAGGTTATGATACAGGTATTCATTTTTAGATTTTCTTAAAATTAAACCAAATTTAACTTTAAAAATATGATTTTTATTGTTTTTTGGACTTTTTCTAGACAATGGCATCACGGAATGTTGGCGCACTCAAATGGATAATAGTCTCGCATCGAATTATTTGAGTACCTTATGCAACATCAGTCACCATCACCAACTCGAACACTTATTAGCAAAGTAGCTATAATTATTAATCATCACTGAAGTTGTTTGGCACCCTAGAAATTCGATTTGCTACTTTTCATGAGTTATATCAATCTATATTATTTTTCCAATTTATATTTTATTATTTTCGGATTGAATAATTTGTTTGCTTTATTTTGTTCTTCTATCGACATTCTTTTATTGACATTCCTTGAAATTGAGTGACACCTTTCGATAATTTTTCAAAAAGCATTCGACTGCAAATTATTCATTAATTGCGCATCATTATTTCATGCATTGTAACCAACATGTTTGTTTCACGTATCAATTTATGCTGACTGAGGCGCGTGAGAGATATTTTTACACGATGGACAGGAGAAAATTGTCGATCGGAACGATGTTAGCCTTCCCATAAAACAGGAATTGCTAATTAATACAATGGCGGAGGATTTTCCGTTCCTGTACTCGGAGCATTTCCATTTGGGCAGAAAAAATGCAATTCCAAACAGGAAAGGCATGCTAGAGAATAGGACAAATAAGTTGCTTGTAGCAAAGGATCTTTATTTTTGGGGCACGTTGATTTTTACGGCGAAGAGAATTGTGCAGGTATTTGGTTCGTATAAGAACCTTCTGCAAAATTTCCTTGACATGCTCAATAAAGTTTGTTTTGGGTGTGATGTGTACACCAAGGTACTTCATGGAGCTTTTTAAAGCAATTGGGGTGTTGTCAAGCTGCAGATTGACGTAGTTCCGCGGGCAATATTTCTGGGTACCAGTGAAGCATATTGCAGTTACCTAGGATAGATTCAACTTGACCTTCCATCGGTGATATACTGTGCTAGAATATCTAGATTCTAGATGCTCATTGAGCGAGTTTGAGTGAGCATTCTTAGATGATGCTGTGTATACAAGCAAATCATCCGCAAAGCTGAGCTGCTCAATCAAAGGCGGAGCTCAGGGCAGATCACTGACATATGTAGATGTTGAAGAGAGTTGGACTCAATACAGAGCCTTGGGGAACTCCAGCTGATAACTCTAACTTGGAAGGTTCTGTCCAGTATGAATTGGTAAACAATGCTTCACAGTATTTTTGGAAAACTAAGGGCTAGAACTTTGTGGATCAGGCCCTCTATCCACGTGGAGTTGAACGCGGATATCCAGGCTTACAGCAAGGGCAGGCTGCTTTCTTCTTGCATTGACGCAAATGAAGTTTTGAAATATTTTGAGTGGCATGGTGGTACTATGAAGAGTGCGAAAACCCAATTGGGAGTCTGGTATTATACCATGGTCATCAATAAAACGGAGGATATTCCTAGCTATGATTCTTTCATGTAGCTTGCTTGGATATCGACCTGAAGCTGGTCGCTAAATAAATCGGCTTCCCAGGTTTGGCGGTGGGATACACAATAGCAAGTCTCCAAATTTTAGGAAAATAGACTGCATTGAAGGCGTGGTTGAAAAGAATAGCCAGTTTAAAACAGAACAGTCGGGATAACTTCAGGTGTGAGTAGTTGGAAGTTTTTTCAACTCCTGGGGTTTTCTTCGGGTTCCTGGTTTTGGCAAGGAGACAAAGAGAGGTGGGGCTAGCAAAACCATTTGGATTGGAACAATTGATTCTGAAGCTTGCTGGATTTGCGAGACAGAAATCAACGATGTGTTCGGTGTAGTTTTCAAACTCATTTTTGATACGAGTGTTAACATCGTGGGAAAACCTGGGATCACCTAGGTGAGCTTGTGATTACTTTGAAAAGTTTTACTGATAATGTTGGCTTTAGTAATGGGATTATTTATAAGATTCCCACTGTGAAGAATGGAATCATTGTTGTGTGTGATTCTACTCATTTTTTTACCAGTTTTGAAAACATTTTTGTCGGGCTGGATGCTCTTAAGTCTGTCTCCAAATCGTCGCGAAAGACAGAGATTAATGCGCTGTTTGATGATTGTATCAAGGTTGCGCATGGTGGATCTAAATAATGAAATACGATGGGGCAGTCTAGCATGATAAAGCGCACGTCTAAGGGATAAGACGAAGGGTGATGTCACAGAGACGGGCCTAATAGGTATGCTGAATTTCGTACGTTGGAACAGGTATGCTGAATTTTGTACGTTGGACTGTTGTGGCGAGGAGAATTTCCTGCAACTTTTCAGCAGAATCATTGATTTGGCTAAAGGCGAGAGTCCTATCAGTTGGGAGTATCATCTCGCTAAGCGAGTTGTCAAGGGTGTTATTAAAATTTTACTAATTTGTAAAATCAAGGATACTGTCAGAACAAACTTTGGAAATCTTCAAAGTGTGAAAGGTAGTGACGACAGCTTTGTGATCAGAGGTGCCGTCAATTACAGTGGGGTGAGTCATTTGAGATACTAAGGAGGACGAGACGAGGAAGAGGTCAAGAACGGAGAGTTGCCTGGTTGGACGACGAGGGGCCAGAATTTCAAGATCAAGGAAAACCCAATTTAACTACCGAATTAACCGAATCAACTATGAAGGGATAAGCCGTTGAAACAATTGAGGCTATTGTTCCAAAGTGAATGACAGGCATTGAAATCACCTCCTAAAATGAAAGGTATGGTAGCAGAAATCGTTATTAGAGAAATGAGTTCGAAGTGTCAATATGATTATCTAAAAACTTGAAGAGGTAGACGGAGAACAGATTTAGACAATTTCCATCGTCTAATGGTAATTTGATATCGGACCCTTCAATGGTTTGAAAGAGGGGAAGGTCCACTTCGTTGAAAACAGGATTTTCGCTGTTTATGATGCAAGTCCCGCCTCCAGAAAAGGTAGAGTTTGGTACGACGTAGCGATCCCTACGAACAGTTTTATATCCACTAAGGAAGAACGTGTGGGTAAGGAGAAGTTTAGTTTCGGTTACTAGTAGAACATGTGGCTTATGTAACCGAAGAAAGAAGCTCACGTTTGAAGTGCGATACAAAGGAGTTCGCATTAATGAGTATGATTTTACACCCAAAAGTGGTGCAGAGAAGAGCTTCTCCCCAGGATCCACTTTCAATAAATTTATCACTGTCAAAGAATTTTTTATAGTCGGGGAGAGCACCGACGGATGCACTTAGGCCAGAAGGACAGTAGGAGCGAGATGGAGGAGTTGGCGCTGGTTAAGGAGAGGTAGATGCAAAAGTAGCCTCAGAAATTGGGGGGCTAGAAACAGCTTTCGAGGGAGGAACAAATGCAGAGGCAAATGAAACGCCACTTATGACGTAGTTGTTAAGCGCGGCTTGCTTCTGAGCGGCAAGAGCTACATCGACAGTCTTTATACTTGGAGCATTCGTAGTTTGCTGGGTGCCTTTTTGGTTGAACAGAAAGGGATTGTTTCTTCAAGCTGTTTTCCTGAGGCGTCGAATTGAGCTTTGGAGATTTGACATTCACCAACTTTGTGTCCTTCACCGCTACGGACACAACGGAACTGCATACAACAGTTCTTTTGGTGCATTGGTGCCCGTTGGTGTATTGAGCTGCCTCATTGCAGTGGTACGTTGTACGACAAGGGAATTAATCGCGGCAGGTTTTGTGGTCTTGAGGATGGATCCTAGGTCTGATCCCGCAGCTACTCGGATTTTTCAGATATTACCTGGTGGGATTGATTTTGTTTAATCGAGGAAGGGAAGCAAATTTTCCAATTTGTATAAAGTTGACTTCAGAGAAAGCCTCTTGTAGAGTACTAAAGACATCGTCATGTTCGAAGGTCTTGCAAACTTTTTTTAAGAAGGATGGTTTTAGTTTTATCATTCTTCGTAGTGTGAGTGAAGTGACTAACTTTGAGGTAAGTTAGCACTTCCTGAATAATGCCTAACGACATCTTGTCATAGGCGATTATATGCGCTTTGTTAGAATTAACATTGCGCAGGGTGAAGTAAGAGTGTCCGAGTTTTTCTTTGAGGGTGTTTGTTACAAGCTTCACATTGGCATTGTATGCAATTACTAGCCGGCATAGTAGCAATAGTAATAGCCTCGCCAGTAGAGGATGGAGGAGTGGTTTGAGAAGGAGGGGCAACAGCAAGAGCTTTGCTAGAAACTGTTGGGCCAGTAGTCGCGAGCGGCCACAGTTGGAGCCTTGCCAGTAGAGTGGAGTAGTAATTGGAGCCTTGGGGGCAACAGCCGAGATTTTGGCAGAACCAGGAGTTGTAGAGTGATTGGGAGCAGTCCGAATGCCTGTTTTTGCACGGGTTTGGGCTGTAGGTGGAGTACAACTTGGTTGTACGTTACTGGAAAGTGTGGGCTTTTTTGAGGGTCCAGTCTGAGGTGAATCGGTTAGGTTGGGTCTCTTATGAGCAGATTGAGAAATGTCCATTTGTTCAGATGAACCTTGAGGGGCAGCAACATGTAACTCCTCGCCAGTTGAGATCGAGGGGGTAGGTTGGGCGAAACCGATTTTTGTTCGCAGTGATAGAACTTTGTTACGAAGAGCGAAGTTATCCTGCATTGACTGCTGAATCAAAGAGCGGAGCTCTTCAATGTTGGCATTGGGTGGCAGAACACCCGGCGCCGGCACACTCATTGTGCAAGAATAAAAAATATGTAATTAAATAATAAATAAAGTATAATATGAAGCAATATAATATAAAAAAGAGAAAAATATTCCAAACCACGTGTTAATCTCTCAGATGTTAGTTCTCGGACAGCGAGCGAAGTCCAACGAATATTCAAGAATATTCTGGAAGCGTCCTGTCAAAATTATCACGATTTTTCACACAACACAATTTAATTCGTCGGTCTCGAACCAGTATCGAACGTAAACTGGACAATTAATCAACTTCAAAACAAATACAAAAATAAAAACAAAGATGGCTATGATTTTATTTAAAGTGTTTGTTGAATGGCTGAATCGGCGGAACCACAGGATCTGGAAAAGGAAAGCAGACATCAAACCAAAGTCACGCTTGATCAATGACGCCTCAAGACCAATCCACACTTCAGAAAGCAACTCGTGAATAAAATTATGAAACATCTAGAAAGAATTGATCTTGCGAGGAACCTTCTATAGCATTAAAGAACTAGGAAGCCACTTGAGGCGCTAGGATCAAAAGACTTCTAGAATGCTCACCGGGTGAGACTTTCTCTTTGTTCTCCCAGTGAACGAAATTAAAGGCTTCCAGAATGTTCACAGGTGGATCACTCAGATCTAAACCTGATAAACGCAAAAGAACGGTTCTGGAATGTTCGGGTGGCACACGATAGTCTTAGAACTGCCAACCGAACGGAATCTCAACTAGTCCAGAAGCGACACATACTCGTCTGGAAGCCACTCGTCTAGAAGTCACTCAAAAACCATTCATTGATTTGAATTAAGAATGAACCTAGAAGATTCCTCACAACAATATGCTAATCAAACAACCTTATGTTTAGTATATTCACTTATATATGTTCAAGTAATATCGTATTATTTTGTAAGGGTCACGAGTCAAAATCATTAAAAGCAGCAAAATATAAACATCAAATTAATATTATATGTATAGCACTTTTTATTTTTGTTGATAACAGATAAACCGATCTTGATTGTAGAACTATTCCTTTGTCTCTGCTGTACTGACACCCGATCTTTCATTTTAGCGGGCACAGAGTAGGTTGTAAGAACGGTAAGGCAGAGCTCTACGAACTCCGTCCGTCATCTTCGAAATTTTTGGATTCGTTCTTTAAACAGTGTTCTTATGATGTTTGAAAATATTTAACAGTTATATAGTAACATTGTTTTTATTGAAAAGCTTTTTGAGTAGGGCAGCTGGTCTAAGGATTTAAGATAAGTTTCTTCCGGAAGGTCAACAGAAAATTATAACTTCCATTCCACATTCACAGCATTATCTGGATATTTCACCTCACCCAATCGTGACTAGCTTACACTCGATTAAATATCTGTAGACTTCCTACTTGCATGGTGAGATTACATTGGAGATCTTACAATATTGGTTTTATCTTGTACAAACTTAATACTCATGTTATCTGGTGACTGAACACGTTCCTTTCTAACAGGTTGATGCTAGGGTTTCATTATTTAAGCGTTTGCCAAGTCATATTATAACTATACAATTAAATGATTGGCGTATTGATCAAAAGACATATTGAGGCTCAAGAATGTTCAAAAGTTAAAGGTATATATTGGGGGCGATTCTGGCCACTTTCGTTAAGATAACAGATTTCTGTTGAGAAACGTAACAGATTTGGTTTCTAACAGAATTGTTTAATTGGTATTCTGGGCACAGCTTACGGTCGAATCTGTTACGAAACTGGTTTGAAGCCAAATCTTTCAACTTTTTTAACAAAAAACTTGTAAATATATGCATTGCTCGTGGCCTATTTGCCATGCAATTTATATTAAATTAGTAATAATACGATCTTGCCGTCTTAAATAATCAGTAATTTCATAATTTTGTTTATCCAAGATATAATGTGGTATTAATCAGAGATAAATTTTGAATTTATTTTCATTTGCTTCTAGATGCGTCGAATTAGACTTTTGGGATGGCAAAGGACGAACAGAAGAACCTGTTATAGTCCATGGCTATACATTAGTGCCTGAAATTTTTGCAAGAGATGTTCTTGAAGCTATAGCCGAGAGCGCTTTCAAAACGTCCGAATTTCCCATTATACTGAGTTTTGAAAATCATTGCAAGCCTAGGCAACAGGTAATTCTAATTTAATCTACTAACATTATACTAGTTCCTTTCTTTTGTAAGCGTGAGTTCATATCTATGCTAGGAATCTCACATCACGAAATGTGAGGAGAAAAACAATGTCGCCAAGCCGTTAAAACTCCCTATTGTGTTGTGACGTGGATTTCGGAAACAGATTTCCATCGTGGTTGTGTGTTCGAACTGATCTGATTGTCAACTCCTTTAGCCCACCTCCCAGCTGTGCCATCGATAATATCTCTTACCTTGTGGATTTTAATCATGTTTGGTTGATAGTGAGAAAACATTCAATACGTAGCAAATAGTACTACTGTATCATGAATTCTTATATCAATATTTTTCATTTCACTATGAACAGAAATTTTGAAACACGCATTCCCAACGTCACTCCACAAATTATAAAACAAAAGTGATTCTTTGTAGTGTAAGTCAATTGTACTAAATTATACCCCAGTGCAAAACCCTCCGAATGTGGTAGTGCAAGCCATGAAACGAACTATCTTACTACCACATTCATTGGGCAATGTAGTCCGGTTACCATATCGAAGAACTATCTAATTTCATATGAAGTATGAGATTTTCAAAGCCGCAGTTTCGTATAAATGAAAAAAATTTAAATCACTTTTGTAGATGATATTATTGAGAAAAATCATATGAACATATTAACATATATTTACTTTTAGAAAAGTAGAATATAATTAAATTATTATTATCATAAACTAAGGCTATAAACAAACTAACAACAATATAGGGAATATATAACTATAGCAAGAGAAATCAACAAAATAGAACAAACAGAAATTATAAGGTATAAAAATAATATTTGAAAAAGTTTACTATCTTGCAAATTAGAGAAAAACGCTTTTTAGTATTTTTTCATTCGCTTTTTACTTGTTTTATTATCACAAATTGAAATTGACATTTAATAATATACAAAATTTTTAAAGGTTTTCGTATTTCAAGAAATTGGAAATCCTTTTTAATAAGCTATACAGGGTGTCCGGTAGTTTAGGGCATTTCTTTGGAGGAGCGATTGCTTGACTTAAGAGGAGTAAAAAATTGTATCGGAGGGGGGGGGGGGCAATATGCACTTAACAAATATAAAATAAACGTTGTATTTTAGAGGAGTTATTGTCCTTCCAGTTGGTATACAAAATAATAAATAAAAATAAATTCAGCTTTTTATGATTTTTTGACTGAAAATTTTTCATTTAGGGGAAACCCGGGCAAAGTGAATGCCTTAACATGTTCAAGACTTTATCAGAAAAAGTATAAGAGATAGAAACAAAACAAATATCTCAAATCAGTCTTTATTAATTTCTTTTTCAATAAATATAATCATTTGATGCTAAGACTAAAACAATTAGTAGCTAAACAATAAAATTCAAAAAGGTGTCACAGTATTCACTTTGCCCAGACCTCCGGGTAAAGTGGATATGGTGCTCGGGCAAAGTGAATATGTGCTTTCTAATTGCACAAAATTTGAAGTTACACTTGATAATTAAATAAAATAAACTGGAAAAACTTAAAAGGAAATATATTGTTAACTAAGACTTTCAGTTATCCCAAATATAATCTCCAAAGCCTTCGAAAGCGGAACATTCTTCGTGACACCATCTGAGACAGCTACTACATCGTACCCAATTTTCAATTGGATGGTCATCTTGTTCAATATATATTTCACCGCAAAAAAAAAACATAAAATATGGACCCTGATTGTTTCCAAACGTATAGTTTGTGAATAGTGGTGAAAATTCACTTTGCCCGGGGTATTCACTTTGCCCAGGTTTCCCCTACAACACCATTTGTTACAATACAAACTGCAATTATATGACCTTATTGTTGCTCAAGTAACGAATAACCTGTGCTTTTATGAACAGGAAAAATTTACTCAGTTTTACGAACCCATAAAAGTTTTCTGGCCTCAGGAGTAATCACAGAGGCACAGGCGATTAATGTCTTATGGTGTTTCTTTTAGAAAACATTCATTCCTCCTTGGGAATTTTTACCCACAATTAAGAGATTATTGTGTGAGTCAGTATAAAATAGCAGATATTTATCTATTCATCTAAAAGGTGAAATGCTTCGAAACAAAAAATCGCTTAAACTAATTTTACACGGAGAACATACTGAAAATCATAAAAAGATGATTTTTTTTTCTCTTTGTTTACATTCCCTGAAATATGTAAACTTTTTTGTATACAAATTGGAAGGACAATAATCCCTCTAAAATAAATAAATAAACAAAATGAGACCACATGATGGTTTTTTTTTGTGTCCCTAATATATGGCAAGTACTAAATTAGTCGAAAATCAAACCAAATGGATCAATCTTCTACTGGGGAAAGAAACCAAAAGAATTAGCATATAATTGCGTTCCTCTACGAAAAGACCAAAATCATACTTATATAACATAATCATTGGCATAGATCATACGTTCGACTGAATAACCTACCATTCATGCCAAAATACGTGCATTCTTTTCACTCAAACGTTTTATCTTTCACAATGATAATGGGGTAAGGGGCAAGGGGCAAATGCAGCAATATCACAGACAATAGGCATATGTTCATTATTTTGCTTTTTGCCTGGAAGAAGGCAATCTTTGGCTAATAAAATTGCATTCTTCGAGACAAAAGCCAAAACAATGATCATATGGCCACAGACAATAATATGGATGCATTACCACAGACAAATTTAAAGCCATCGTTTACTTATACCATTGTTTTTTGCTAATTTGATAAAAATATATGCAAATTTTATTTTAAAAAATATGGAAAATCACAATTTTACAGTTATTTCTAGAAAACGCGAGGTTAACTTTCACGAATATTTATGGAAAGCGAGCGAAAGTCTGAATTTTATCATGTTTCGCAACTTTCGTATGGACCCACATTTAAAACATAATTTAGAGAAATAGGATATACGGTCTAAATTTGGGAAATGACAAAATAATGGGGGTTGGTCATATATATATAAACCTCCTAGAATGCTTTATTTAGCTGCTACGAGCAAAAAACTATTAAAAATGCACAATCTGAATTATATCATACATCGAAACTTTTGTCTGCACATCTTTAACACCTCAATTTAGAGAAAAAAGAAAAGGTAGGAAATAAAAGTTTGCTTGTTTGTACGGAAATTAAAGGTATATTTTATTTAAAATATATATTTCCCATAACTTCATAATTTAGTTAAAAACCAAATGATCCACGGTCCATCGTATCCCCGTCTGTATGAGGGATGAAAATTAAGCAAAAGCTTTTCTAAAGACTTTTACCATACAACTCAGGCCAATGTTAGGTGCGTCGTGTTAATGGTATAACAGTTGACTTTCGTGGCCAGTCTGTTGACAACCGTTATGTTGTTCCTTAAAATACATATCTTTTAGCGTTTGATTGCCACTAAAATTTGGAAGTTCTTGGCACAGAAAAGAGACTAAAATATATGTACAAATATGTTCATAAGGGATACGACTGTGCCAAAGTTCATATAGATGAGATCGATAGCTTTTTGTCCGGTCACTATGTTGGATCTACGGAAGCAAATTGGCGCATAAATGAGTATCCAGTGCATTACCAGTCACATAATAAATTATAGTTCGACTTGAATGTCACTTGCCTCACCGGCAAAATGTAGTCTTTAAGGAAGGAAATGTTCAGCAAGCTCTTCAAAATCACAGCAGAACGGAATTGACTCCATTCTTTGAAGTCAATCAAATTGAAGTGTTCCAAAGTGCCAATGCCGAGCAGCGTTCCGCTATTGATTTAGTTTTACAGGAAGTTATGAATAGTAATTCTGATTGTAATATTTTTTGTCTTGCGGCACATGCTGGTTGTTGTAAGACTTTTGCTCAAACCTCAATTATTCGCAGATTGAATTCTTTGAATCTCCAATGTATTGCCACTCTTTTAATGCAATATAGAATTCTTCAAAAAGTTTTTTAATAGCTCATTCCGCAACAAGCCTCTCTGTAAAAAGTGAACAATCTCAGTTCATAAGATCTGCATCTATCATTATCACAGATGAAATTTCAATATGTCATCTAAACTTTACGGACTATTTTACTCTATGGAAATTTTTGACGAACATTGCCAACTGTACCTACCTCATGGTACACGTGCACCACTTTTTGAGAATTGCCTTACTTTATGGTGCGTATTTTCGATATTCCACAAAATAACTTTGACCCAAACCAAGAGAGCTTAACCTCATGAAATAGAATTCGTTTAATTTCTTAATTATTCATTTACACTTCTACCATTTTCTTTTGAAAGAACTCAATGTCCCGTCATTCTGGCTTTTGCAATGACAATTAATAAATCCCAGAGGAAAATGTTTCAAAAAGTAAGAATATCACTAAGACAACCTGTATTTGCTCACGGACAATATTATGTTGCAGCCAGTATAGTAGAGCTATATATCTGAAACACCAGCGCAAGGTTATAGCAGGAGATGCTTGAATTTTTGCAAAAAGTATTGTTTATGAGGAACTTGAAGATCTTTTTGAATTCGCAACCGCATGCGTTAGGTTTTTGATAGTTGTAGGTGGGGCCCCATTCAATAAAGCTGTACATTTACGTGCTGAATGAGCTTAAATGATTGCTACTGCAGTCTGAACTAAATAACCTGTTTACTGACAATGCTACTGTATATGGAAAGCCATGCGCGAGCTATTAGAGTGTAGCGAACGACGGGGGTTGGCGATCGGAGCGACCAGGGGGCGTCCTCCTAGTTAAAATAAAACAACAAAACAACGTTGTTTTACATGAAAGTGACAAATGCAACTAAAACTTTGAGCCCTCAAAATTTTATGCCGGATAATAATTGTCAACTGGTTAAACGTTATAATTCAATTTATTAAAAATAAGATGATTGGTTTCACAATTAAATTCAACAAATTTGTATTCGCGGACCGAATTCTTAACAACCTTGCTGCTGCTGAACTTTTCTGGAAGACTCACTTTCTTTTCGTGTCTCTCTCAAAAGAAAACTTTTCCCACGCGGCAAGGCTTCCTTTTCATTCGTTTTTCCACGACAAAGCCTATTTAAAAAAAAACACTTTCAAACAACAAAGTGGATAATAATTCGTTGGCTTTCCAGTTCCGATACTACAGTAACAACATCATTATTCTCATTAAAATTAACTGAAATACCAAAACATTGTCTTATACAACCTAAATCTTTGACTTTAAAGCTATTACCTAACATTTCTTTCACATTTTCCAATTCAAATTCCTCATTTGAAAGAATAAAAAAATATTCGACATACTCGTACACTGTTACAATGGTGTGCTTAGAACCCAAAATTTTTGTGTATAATTAATTTAGACTTGTTATCGCCATCTGCTATCATACAGTTATCCACCTTCTTGTGCCAAGATCTAGAGGCCTGTTTAAGACCATATATAGTGTAATGTACCAAACGAGGCAGCGCAGCAATACGCGAAACAAATTAAACGTTCTCATCCGGATCGAAGAAAAAATGTTTTATTCCCCTAAGGCACAAAAAGGTTTTATTCCCCTGATCATCCCCTTCCATTTCGTTTCGTTCCGTTCTATGTGTGACTCCGCCTTCAGTCTTCCATAGTTTCCCACGTTGTCCATCGGTTGATCGTCTGGATCCGCTCGCACCTATAATGCAATGTGCAAGCCAATGCAGAACGACCTGACCTCATTAGGTGTTGCCTCATCGAAAGAATTCTGATGAGTAAGTTCGAAGTGACAACAATTTTATTGCTGCGTTAGTACTCCAAAATAAGTATAAGAACTCCGCTAAATCTAGATAGTTAGTCAGTAAGTAACGTATTGCTGTAACGGTAGTTATGTTAATAAAGTTAATTTAAACTTAAGAAATACATAATTCATTCCCAGTCTCCCAGTATTTTCACCTCTCCTTACAATTCCAACGGGATCTGCTTGATCTGAGCGGAACCCCGCGGAACGATCCCAAACATTTTAAATAAACAAGGAGGAATCCTACAATAGCCTTTTCTAGTTTAAGAACTTTATTTTCATCTGAACAAACAAAACCAGAAGGTTTCCGCATATATATAGTATCATCTAGATCACCGTTCAAAAAGGTTGTCTTGACATCAAGATGAACTGTAACTAAATTTGATTGAACAGATAAGGCAAACAATAACCTTAATTTTGTGTGTCTTACTACTGGAGAAAAAGTCGCCTCATAATCTATGCCATATGTAGTAAATATGTTTTGAGAGGTGTCCTTTGGAGAGTTCCAGAGAATATCTGGGCGAAGAGGGAAGGCAAAGGGAGTTGTCCTCACCATTTCCTTCATAGGATCCTGTTAGTGATTCTAATAGAAGTCTGAAACGACGTAGAAGGAGAGACGGCCTAATCGGTGCAGCTCGGGGAGCCTCGTGCGACAAGTTCCTGTCAGACATTGAGCGTCGGACGTGTTCTGGCTGGCCAATGCTAGCTAGTTCGGCTAAATTTGGGGTAGGTTATTGCTCAAGGCTGACCACCGGATCGACTACAGAAAAAAATTAACACGTCCTCTAATTACGTGCCGACGTGCAGTCGCGCTGTTCCCTAAATATGGGGGCTAGAGGGGAGGTAAATCGGAGGGAAGAGGGAGGTTGGGGACACAACGAACCTAGTAACCCCAAAGTCCTCAAAAAGGAAATCTTATTTGAGGGACACACAAACTAGGGAAGTCCTCGGTGTCACAAAACAAGGAAAAGAGGGAGATGGGAGCGGAGGAAGAAGGGTTCAGATACACGACGGCGAAAACCAAAAGGGGAGCGATACCCTAGATTGACGGACCCCCTCCGTCTCGTTGGTGGATCCTCGTGTCGTGGACCCACAGCAGCCCCCCCCCCCCAACCGTGGAAAGCCTCTGCCATCTTGACCGCGATTCGACTTTCCCCCAAGCGTAACCAACGAGCGAAGCTCCGAGGATGGAGGTGAATTAAATTGGAAAGGGAAACCTACCACACACGTTCGTTCACCAACCCATAGCTACTTCCACTAAACCTTTAACGAAATACATACCCGTCTTACGTATGCTTCTCGAATATTGATAGTTTTTATAACAATGTCTAAAAAAGCCGTTTTATATAAAATTTTCTTTATTCGCTATATTTCGTTTAATTATCAACCCAGGAGAAACCTTTAGGCAAAAAAAAATTTAATAAAAAATCAATGGAACTGTACTTTAAAAAAAGATTATTATACAAAGTGTTAATATACTTATAATAATAATAATAATAATAATAATGATATTTATTATATATACATTTTAATTTTAAAATTTAATATTTTTACACGGTACAAATACCTTATGTTACAACTTCATTCATATTCATAATCAAACTTATGCATTTCAAATTTTCTTTTTCTAATATGATAAAAAAACAATTCATTTTAGTATTTAAGAAAAAAATAAAAAAATTAAACTCGTAAATTAAAACTATTAGTGTTCATAAAGTATAACAGAAAAGAAAGAATAGAATTCAATACGAAGTGAGGGAAATAAGATATACATACCATATATTATCTAAAACAAAGATTGTGATAAGTCGAGTTTGATATGTAATATGGAGGTAAATAAAAAAATAAAAACTGTAAAACTGGTCATACATCATTTACTGTGAAGGAAATGTTTCGTTAAGACTATTTATACTTACAATTTATTAACTATAACTAGTTTCATAACCACTAACGATTTATTTTTACTGTCTAGTTTTAAATGTTTCATATACTTTTTTTCATAGTAATATGACTTAAAACTCCTATTTCATTAAACAGAATTATTAATATATGCAATCTACGTGAGTAGATATACAGGCGACGTGGATTAATTGGTACTACCTTCAAGTTAACCACATAAGAAAAGAAAGAAATGTGTAACGAATAAATTTTTTGGATAAATTTTTTTTTCTTCAGTAATTGCTTGCGTGTGTGTGTTAATTTTTGACCTTCCTTTTTTTCATAAACAGAAAAAAATAAACTTGCATAGTTATTAATCAAATATACTTTGCTAACAGTATCTTTGTCAGTATATACTCGTTTATGTTTTCATATATATAGTGTACAAATTAATTTCTACATTAGACCAAAGTGCCAAGTATTTTATTATTTGTGTAAATTTTCATATACACGATGTTTCATTCGTAAAAGCAAAGTTAACAACTTCACTTGGATGTAATGAACCTTGCTTCATGAAATGAAAGGAGCTGAACAATGCAAATATGCAGGTGATACCTATATTTCACTACTACGTTGTTGTTGACAACAAATTAACCAGCATTAGGTGTTCAACCCAAACTACACTCCATTCTTCCTTGATTTCGGAGTTTAAAGAATTATTTATCTGGAAATTGTTTTTTTTTTTTCATTTATTGTTTTGCTGTTTCTTTAGTTTCACTTTGTCACTTTAAAACTTGACCGGTTTAATGTGTATGTCATCTAACCGCTCAGAACCTTTGTGGTGTCGTATTCAAGAACGTGTCTGTAATGTCGGGTGATCTTGTCTCCGGGTTCTTCGATATTTGGGCATCGCTAGGGCTGTGAGCGCTTCAATGCAACGTTTCATTACAGGCATCTCACGCATATAGCCATATATGTATGAATGTGTTTGTGTGAGTACGGACTATTTACTTTTATCGGAAACATGGCTGAACAATGACGAAAGTGTAAATGTACCAAATTTTAATTGTGTCGTTAAATTCACACGTACTTCGGTGAGAGCCGGTGGTGTTGCAATTTACGAAAATCTCAACAATACTTTAGTATGTATCCCAAATGTGGATGTTTTTTCACGTCAAGTTAATACTATTTCTGTAAATTCTGATTTGGCAATGAGAGAAATAGGTTCTTCACAGTTAACTCTAGATAATGGCCTGCAAATTGTAATGATAGCTATATATATATCTCTCCCAATCAAACTTTGAAAAAAATAATAGAGCTTATTTTCCAATCTCTTCTACTTTATAGTTACAAAGTTCCCGATAGCGAGTATATAAATCAGGATATTTCTCAACTACCCATTATTTTAAGTGGAGATTTTAATAGCAATTTCGCTTTAGAGGAGGCGAAACCATTGATAGACTTTTTAGATCGCGAATTTCAACTAAAAATGAATAATGATCGTAATATATCCACTACAAAATCTGGTAGTACAATTGATGCACTCTTTGTGAGATATTTAGATAAATTACGATCGAAAATTCATAGTTCATATTTTAGTTATCATAAGCCTATTGTTTCATGCTCGAAGAATGATTCAGACGATAATGATAATGTAAATTGAATAAATTGAAAAAAAATTTATGAAATTTCAATTCATAGTGTATGAATAATATCATTTAACAAATTCCCTAACCCCTTTCCAGGTATACTTGTAGAATGATGAAAAATTAAAATTACAATTGACATTGTGCAAGTAATATCCTCAATCAAATATTCTAACCTCTTGCCTAGTATGTCTGTGAGTTCAGCTAGGTTTCGCTTCGTGAAAACGTCTTTCTTCTCGTTGAGTATGTACATTGGTAGCCAGTCTAACATTCTTGTGTTATAAAACACCGTCATTTTTCAAACGCTAATAACTACGAGACTTATAATGCGATAACAACGGTTTATGTCACAGTGAATGGAGCATATTTGTACGTATTTATTGTTCGGCGTTTGTTTTGCCAGTGACGTCATCGGGCTAGTGTAAACGCCTTCGCGTGATTAATGTTTTTAGCGTTGCGTGAAGATATTTATCTGTGAAGCGTAAGAACGCGTTAAGCTAAGACGTTCATTCGGGTATCATTGTAAAAAGTATGAAAAAGGCTAACAGGACCTAAAGCGAAACAATAAAAATATCCTCCGAAATATAAGCGAAAACCGGTATCAATTTAAAAATCAAACTGGAGAAAACCCGCATCAAACCAAATATTAAAAACCAAAAATGTTTAGTGCCGAGGAAGTGTGAGAGCTACGGCGGCATCGAAGAAGAAATAAGAAAACGGCGGAAAAAAATAAACTTGTTATTTATCCTTTCTGTAACAGTACTACTCTCGATGACCGTTGTAATTAAGAGCTTGATAATTAAAATACATGTTAGTATCAATATGTTATAATTTTTTTGACGTTAAGACGTCTTTTCGCTCGGTAGGTACACTGATAGCCAGTCAAACGTTCTTGCGGTACAACATACCGTCAGATTTAAATCGGAAATAGCTACGAGGCTAACAATGCGATAACAACTGTTGGGGTCACAATGGATAGAGAACCGTGTAGCATGGTTTTGCGCGTGAAGTCATCGGGTTAGTTCACTTACCCATGGTTGTTGTTAATAAGCGCTACGTAAAATTATAAATCAGTGTAGCGTGAGAAGACGTGTAGCGATCACGTAGGACGTTCATTCGGATGTCATTGTATGGAGTTTGAGAAGAGCTACCGGGACCTAAAGTGAAATAATAAAATTATTCGCTGATGTATAAGTAAAAATCGGTATTAAATGGAAAATTGAAAAATAAATTCAAAGTATCTGCTCATATGAGTCGTAAATATGGGCTGAATTGAATAAAACGCAAACCAAAGAGAGCTTACATCAAATTGAATTCAAAAAAACCTAAAGTGTCCAGTGTCGAGCAAATGCCAGAGCTACGGCAGCATCACAGAAGAAATGGAAACAGGCGCAAAAAAATAAACTTGTGATTTATCTGTTCTGTCACCGTATTACTCTATCAAACCACTGTATAAGAGACATTGATTTAAGTACATTCTAATAATGTATTATTAGGTTTTTTTCTTTTTGATTTCAAATTTTAATCTTTTTTTGTTTTTATTATTTTTTTCTTTTCAAACTTTAGTGTGATGGTGGTTTTCTTTTCTCTTTCTTTTTTTTTCAGTTTTTGGTGTGCTGCGCAATTAACTGAAAACATATATACAAATATATGTACGCAGTACATGCATGTTTGACTATTTATATTATATCATATTTTTCACACCATATATTTGTTCAAGAAACAAAGGAAAAAACACACGCGCGGAAACAATTTGTTGCAAATTTAATTTTAATTTCTTTCTCTTTTTTTCGTTTTTTTACCCGACCGCCCAAAGGAGGGTAATGTCTTTCGCGCGTATGAATGAATGTATGTCTGTTTCTTTCTTACCACCTGTAGCCTAAACGGCTGGACCGATTTTCAATAATGAGGTGTCATCAGATTTGTATTCCTCCCGCGAGTGTCATAGGCTATGTGACGTCAGCAAAAACTCAATATGACGGACGTTACCGCTAATATTCACCTGCTAACATTTACCTCCTGTACCAGAAATGGCTGGACCGATTTTGAAGAATGGGGTGTCGTTAGATTCGTATTCTTCCCCCGAGTGTCATAAACCACGTGACGTCATCAAAAACTCATTATGGCGGACGTGACCTGCTAATATTCACCTGCTAACATTTACCTCCTGTACCTCAAACGGCTGGACCGATTTTGAAGAATGGGGTGTCATTAGATTCGTATTCTTCCCCCGAGTGTCATAAACTATGTGACGTCATCAAAAACTCAATATGGCGGACGTTACCTGCTAATATTCACCTGCTAACATTTACTTCCTGTACCTCAAACGGCTGCACCGATTTTGAAGAATGGGGAGTCATTAGATTCGCTTTCTTCCCCCGAGTGTCATAAACCATGTGACGTCAGCAAAAAATCAATATGGCGGGCATTACCTGCTAATATTTACCTCCTGTATCTAAAACCCCTTGTCCGATTTTAAAGAGTGAGGTGCCACTAGATTCGTGTTCCTCCCCCCAGTGCCATAGACTATGTGACGAGAGCCAAAACACAATATGGCGGACCTTCATCTCTAGAGTTTGCATAAGTTATATGACGTCAGCACAAAACTCCGTGCAACATTATAAACTTGCCTATTTGCTACCTGCTTACTCTCCGACTTCATATTAAACTAAAAAGCCAAAAATAAAAAAAGTTTATTTAAAAAAAGCAAGAAACCCGACTGACTGTAGAAAAGAACTAAAAAGATGTAAACAAGACACCTTCATAATTAAATCTATAAATCAATACTATTAAAATTGTACTTGTGTCATTCTAGTTGTATGCTGATAGTGAGTGCACCTAAACGTATATTGTATTGCTAACATAAGTACTGATATACATAGGTATTTAACTGGTCACTATTTACTACTTACAAAGAATACCTAATTGACAGTCTGAGGCTATGCGTCTACGAAATATGAAACCTTTGTAACCAAACTCCTCCTAGACCGTTTGATCAATCGGTCTGAAATTTTACATACTAATAGTATTTTCGACGGTGAGTGCTAACATCTATTTTTTGTTACCAAATAAATTCGCGAAAAAAAATCACTAGGGGTAGGCTTCTTAGTTAACAATTTTTCTGATTAACGAACCAAAATTAGTAGGAAGGTTTGTGTCATGGAAACCTAAATTTAGAGTTTATGTATTTAGAACGATCACTGTGTTTTTTTCCAAGAATTTCAACACATACGGCAAACAAAGTACAATTTTGACAAAAAGTCGCTGTCTCTTTAACAATAAACCACAATAAACGTTAGTATACTTGCATAAATGAAGCTATGGTATTGATCTTAGGTAATTAGTTTTCGCGTGCTCGAACCAGAATTAGCATTTACATAAAGATCTTAGCTCAGGCACCTGATTGTTTCCGGGCTTTCGCCAATTCGCTGTGGGGAATCGGAAACTTTGAAGAGAAAATTTATTTTGGTTTACTCAAACCGTAGCAAGTGAATTTTTACAGGTTCTTCAAAAATAGTATTTTAATTTATGAATTTTGAATAATGGGACAAGAAAGATTCCGGGAATCAGAAATTGGACACTTTTCTTCAGGTTTTTAGGGTACTTTTCCGATAAATTTTTTAATTTTCAACGGATTTTTGCCCGTAGCGGCTAAACGCAGCGTCCTAGGGTGTTCGTATGTATGACCAACCACCATTATTTTGACATTTCCTGCATTTTTGTCAGACATTATTTTCCTCTACTGTGAGTTTTTAAAAATGTGTCCATATCCAAAATAACGATTCTAGCTAATAATTTTATAAATCATTGAAATCTGATAGTACAGATGAATGAATTATTGAAGAAATCTGATAGTAAAGATGATTGAATGAATTACTGAAAATTGTTTCATATCTTCAATTTATACACTCGTAATCTATATATAAATAGGCGACACGTTTTTTTGTTATCCCTTTTACAGGAAACCAGGTGGACTTACCAGCATAAGAATTATACCATTCGGAAGATTAGTTTTTCCTCTATGTGCATCACCTAATTGTTTTTCCTAAATTTAATTATAAATTAGTTTAATTTTAAATTGAAATTGAAAAATTCAATGGGACAGTATGTGTGAATTGAGCACATTTATAGCGTAGATGATGCTTTTGGGAAGAATGTGTGAGTGTGAATGTTTTACTTTTTGCCTGGAAATATGCAACCATACGTGAATTTTTGGTTTGTGTCCCCGATACATAACAAGTACTAAAATAGTCGAAAATCAAACCAAATGGATCAATCTTCTACTGGTGACACAAACCAAAAGAATTAAAATATAATTGCATTCCTCTACGAAAATATTAAAATATAGAACATACTTATTTAACATTATCATTTGCATAGATCATACGTTCGACTGAATAAACAACCATTTATGCCAAATACGTGCATTCTTTTCACTCAAACCTAATATCTATGCCAATGATAATGTGAGGGACATGTTCATTCTTTTGTTTTTTGCCTGGAAGAAGGCAATCTTTGGCTAATAAAATTGCATTCTTCCAGACAAAAGCCAAAACAATGATCATATGGCCACAGACAATAATATGGATGCATTACCACAGACAAATTTAAAGCCATCGTTTACTTATACCATTGTTTTTTGCTAATTTGATAAAAATATATGCAAATTTTATTTTAAAAAATATGGAAAATCACAATTTTACAGTTATTTCTAGAAAACGCGAGGTTAACTTTCACGAATATTTATGGAAAGCGAGCGAAAGTCTGAATTTTATCATGTTTCCCAACTTTTGTATGGACCCACATTTAAAACATAATTTAGAGAAATATGATACATGGCCAAAAGTTGGGAAATGAAAAAATAATAGGGGTTGATCATACCCCCTAGAATGCTTTATTTGGCCGCTACGAGCAAAAAACTGTTTAAAAGTGAAAATCTTAAATTATATCATATTTCCAAACTATTGTCTGCTCACCTTTAAAACCTCAATTTAGAGAAAAAAGAAACGGTTAGAAATGAAAGTTGGTTCGTTTGTACGAAAATTCCAGATATATTTTATTTACAATATATATGTATTTCCCACAACTTCATAATTTAGTTAAAAACCATATGATCCACGATCCATGTGGTTTGTTGAATCGTATCCCCGTCTGTATGAGAGATGGTAAATGCAACAAAAGCTTTTCTAAGGACTTTTACAATACAACTCTAGCCAATGTTAGATGCGTCGTGTTAATGGTATAACAGTTGACTTTCGTGGCCACTCTGTTGACAACCGTTATGCTGTTCCTTAAAATCCATATCTTTTAGCGAAATTTGATTGCTACTTAAATGTGGAAGTTCTTGGCACAGTTAAGAGCCTAAAATATATGCACAAATATGTTTATAGGGGATACGACTGTGCCTCATTACAGTTTGTAAGAGTTTGAGGTGGAGTTGAGGGCAAAGTTTATATAGATGAAATCAATAGCTTTTTGTCCGGTCACTATGTTGGATCTACGGAAGATAGTTGGCGCATAAATGAGTATCCAATGCATTACCAGTCACGTAATATATTATAGTTCGACTTGAATGTCACTTGCCTCATCGGCCAAATGCAGTCTTTAGGGAAGGAAATGTTCAGCAAGCTCTTAAAAATCACAGAAGAACAAAAGTGACTGCATTCTATGAAATCAATCGAATTAGTTCGTCCGAGTTTCTATATACAGAGACGCCGATGCATTATATTTAGGTAGATAAAGAAAATAAATCGAAAAACCTCGAGGAGGAAGTAGTAGAGATTTTGCTCGATTATTTTATGTTTTATGTTGAGTTGTTCCATTTGAGACTATTTTAGCTTCATCTTCGAGGTCCCATCAGGATTTGGGTACTGTTGGGAACATTATTTACTGCACATTTTCAACACATGCACGAAGTATCGCATGAAATGATGGAGAGTGGCGTGAATATTTATTAGAAGTAAAAGAGTGTAAGTCCTCTCAGCAGTTAAGAGAGTTAGTTGCCATATCCTATTTGTGGTATGAACTTTCCTACAAATGCTTCAGATTTCTGGAATGAATTTAAAATTTTCATGTGTGAAGAATTTTTAAGAAACTCTTCAGAAAATGATTCATAGAACCGTGCTTTATTAGCTATTGAGGAAATTTTGTTCAGTAAACGATTCCTTCGGTACTTCAACTAAACATTTCGGAGGTAAGACTTTTTTAGTCTGTGGAGATTTTTGACGAATATTGCCAGCTATATCTCACGGTACATGTGTACCACTTATTGAGAATTGCCTTAGTTCATGGTCCGAATTTTCAAAATCCACAAAATAACTTTTACCCAAAATATGAGAGCTTCACCTCATGAGATTGAATTCGTTGAATTTCTTAAATCTCTTTGTAATGGAACTTTACCCACATTTCCAGATTACAGCTAAGATGTTATTGAAATTCCTTCCCATTTAGTTAGCTGCAACTTCGTGATTCCAGATACTTATGGCAATGTATCTGAAACCATAAAGTCTAACGATATTCTCAATTCGGTTATATTAGCACCCAAATATGAAGCCTGTACTTTCATTGATGCAGAAATCTTTAACAGCCTGGCCGGAGAGAAACGAATATATTTGAGTTCCGATAAAATCTTGAGTGATGATTATAGAGAGCAAAATAATTTTCCAGTAGAATTTTTGAACTCAGTTTATGTAAGTTGGCTCCCGATCCCACAAATTTATTTTAAAAACCAAATTGCATACTTTTACTTATTCGTAATTTGTGTACAGGACATGACTTGCTTGGTCAATGGTACACCTATTCGTTTAGTTCAAATGCAAAAGAAAATTTTTTGGATTGTGAGATTTTAGCAGGAGTTTTCCGAAACACACGTATTTCGACACGTGTGACGTATTTTTGCCTTTTTCTTTTCAAGAAACTCAACTTCCCGTCATTCTGGCTTTTGCGATGACAATTAATAAATCCCAGGGGCAAACGTTTCAAAAATCAGGAATCTTACTCAAACAACCTATATTTTCTCACTGTTAATTGTATGTTGTAGCCAGTAGAGTTAGATCGTTTAACCGATTGCGTGTTTATATGTATTTCTGAAACACAAAGCCAAGGTCATTTGGCAGAAGATGAAAGAATTTTTACAAAAAGTATTTTGTATGAGAAAATTTTAAGATCTTTTGACATCCGCAACCGCACCCGCAAGGTTTTCGATAATTATAGATAGGGCCTCATTCAATATAGATGTATATTCATAAATAATATAAAACACAAAATACTATAAATCCCATAATAACAAAAAGTCATGATTAATAAGATAAAAAGAAACCAAGTGCGTGTCGGACACGCATAAGCTAAGGGTTCCGTAGAATGCCGCATAAAGTATTGAGTTAAAAAAATCTTTGTAACTTAAAATTTCAAATATCTACATAATTAACGGTAAGACTCTTATTGTTCAAACCAAAAATCGTTTACTGTTTTTATATAGTCAAAAGTTAGAGGGGGGGACACACACTTTTGACGTTCTTAGAAGCGTATGCTTCGCGAACGATTAGCTTAAAGGAAAAAGGTTTCTAACAACATCATTGTCATTTTTGAAGACATATCCAAAAATACCCCACACGGGTATGTGCAATGAAAAAAAAATCTTGTCCCTCAGACACACGTATGGAGTGCCTCCCTTAATAAAACATTTTTCTTTACTTTCACTACTGCAATACTGCACAGGAGACGCCTTACTTCTAAATTGCATTTATATAGTTTCAATAGTTTCCGAATAAAATGGCTGCGACATACGGACAGACGGACATGACGAAACTATATGGGTTCCGTTTTTTCTACGGAACCCTAAAAATGATAATGAGAGTAATGGGAATCAAGTAATTTAAAGTTTCGCATTTTTCAGAACAATGAATAACATAAATTACATCTCTCCTAAATTATCTAAAATTTTGTATCCAAATTTTGTCTGTGACTTTATAACTCGAGATCGGCCGAACCGATTTCAAAAATTATTGATGCGTTGGATTCGTATTTGTTCGTAGATGGAAAAAATTAAAAATCGGTCAACGCGTTCAGGAGGTACGTTGACTTATATCAGCCATCGAACGCACCACATACAAAACTAAAAACGACAAGAAGTATACATGTTTTTTCGTGTGCTGTTGCCTGTTATAGAGACTTCAATCAAAAGTCAGTGCCAATGTGTGAGTGAAGTTAGATCGATAAAAAACGATACCCTATCGACAAAAACCAATCAAATATATCTTATTAAAATCAATTCTAATTTCAACTGTCTAATTGTTTCGAAATCAAAACTGAGTTTTTTTTATGTGAACTTTGATGATTTTTGTTTTTGCTGCTGCCAATGTGTGAATTGATTTTTTTTAAGTTTTTTCACATTCTTTTGTATTCAATTGGAATCCTTTCAGTTTTGTGCATATTATTACATTGAAAATGCCACGTGTACGACGATCAAATATTAGTGGACGGTCTCGTCATTCAGTTATAGCTCAAAGATCGAGAATATCACAAAGCGAACAACAACAAAATAATTGACTTGCACAAGATAGACAAAGAAAGAGAGCTATGAGACAGACCGCCAGAAATTAATCGGCTGATAACCAAGAACCACAAATTAGTCGTGGGCGGATGTCACGCATTGCAGTACAACGAATGGAACGTGCAGCATTCAATTACGACAGCACATTGGATTATAGCATGTATGGAATGATTGGAAGAATGCGTGATGTTTGTCGGCATTGCAATGAGTACAAATTTACGCATGAAGCACCTGGCATGTGCTGTGCTTCTGGCAAAGTCAGATTGCCTACGTTAGAGCAAACCACCAGAACCATTGCATTCATTGATTTTTGGAAATTCGGCGGGATCAACACATTTCTTGAACAATACTCAGAAATACAATTCGTGCTTTCAGATGACATCTTTTGGAGCCACGAATATTATAAGAGATCAATTTATGCCAACGTTCAAGGTGATTACTTCATGTAATTCCAATTTCCAAAATTCTGATCGTTCTTCAACATATATTTGTATGCAATTACAGATTCAAGGCCAGATTTACCATCGAACTGACTCATTGCTACCATTTGCTGATGCAAATTATCAATTTTTACAAATTTATTTCATTGGCGATGAAGATCGTGAAGTGGATCAGCGGTGTGCAATTCATTCAAACACACGCAGAGACATCATTCAACAACTGCAAAGACTTTTGCATGAGCATAATGGATTGGTTCGATTATTCAAAGTTGCTCTTGATCGGATGCCAACAGATAATCATAAAATTGTGATTATTTATTCATGCATCGGAAGGAAAAATGAAAAATATCGTTTATCCTGTGGTTTTGAATTGAATAAATAAAATAAAAGAAACAAAAAAAGGATTCTTTTCATTTTTAAATTATTTTATACAGCGTAGCGAAGCGCGCCGGGTCCGCTAGTTTAACATAAATTCGAGAAGATGAGTAATTCAATAGTGTGGAGGAAATAATAATTTATAAACTATAATTAAATAGGGCTCACAATAGGATTAGAACTAAGATAGAAAATACAGGGAGAGGCATCTAACATGTGGTTGGAATACGAACTACCGTATATTTGGAGTTTGATAGGCATAATGAATTTCATGAGCTAACAGGAAATTAGTCTTATGTTTGAAATTTACAAAATGGGACGCTTTACGCTTGAACAAAGTTGGGAAATATTGAAAACTTACTTCAACACTGCTGAGTTTTCTACGGAAACCATAAGAAATTTACGGAAAAAATTTGCCTTCCAATCAGATCAATCAGTGAAGCGAGTTCGTGAAACCGGTTCGTTATTGGACAAAACAACACCTTCCCGTTTTCGTCCAGTGCGGACACCCGAAAACATTGCTGCGGTTGCGCACAGTGTGTATGAACATCCATCAACATCAATTCGTCATCGTTCTCAGGAACTGAACATTTCTGGTACTTGTTTGAGGAGAATTTTGGCTACAAACAAGAGTCCAAGAATTGGAGCCTCATGACCATCCGATGCGTTTTCGGTTCGCCTATCGCATTGGATGGGCTGAAGATCGTTTAGTCGAAGATGAACAATTTTACCGAAAAATTATCTTTTCCGATGAAGCTCATTCCACCGTGGAGGCTATTTCAATACGCAAAATTTTCGCATGTGTGTATCAAAGAATCCATACGTTAGGGCTAGAATTGCAATGCACATCCACAACAAGTGACTGTGACGGCGGCATAATAGGGCAATTTTTTCGAAAATGAGGAAGGAGCCGCCCTCAGGGTCAATGGCGAGCGTTACAGAGTTATGTTGAATGGATTTTTGTTTCTACAAATTTAAGAGGGTTACATGGACGGCATTTGGTTTCAACAGGACGGGGCGACTTGCGTCACAGCCAACGATACAATCGATCTTATGCGCACCGTTTTCGAACATCGAATGATAAAGCGAAATTCTGATGCGAATTGGGTGCCTCAGAGCTGTAATTTAAACACATTAGACTATTTTTTGTGGGGATCCATTAACAGTCATTCGAATGATGTTGTGTTTCATTCGTAAATGGAAATGTTCAATCTTTCTAATAAAATTATAATTTTGTAGAAATATTCATGAGTTTTTTTTTAATACCGATTCAAATTCCAAATCTTGTATGTCCCACCCTTTATCTCTTGAGTTTCTCTCACTGAAGGTTATGAAGAGATAGAATAACAAACAAGAAATGGCCAATAAATCAGAGTTTAGGGCTAGAATTGTAATGCACATATTTTTATACATTCAAAGCAAGTAAACGCACATTGTATCGATTCACCCAATTGCTACCAAATTTTACATTACCACAGATGACTATGAAGCAGAGTGTCTATATATGGACCGCTCAGCTCAATTTTGTGTGCGGCTTCGCGAACGCCACCTTGTATTGTTTGGTTAGTCTGTGTAGGTAGTCTCCGATTTTCAATTAGTCATTTTTTGTGTGTTTGTTACAAATAGTGACCAGTTATATACCTATGTACATCAGTACTTATGTTAGCAATACAATATACCCTTAGGCGCACTCACTATCAGCATACAACGAGAATGACACAAGTACAATTTTGATAGTATTGATTTATAGATTTAATCATGAATGTGTCTTGTTTACATATTTTTAGCACAGTCAGTCGAATTTCTTGGTTTTTGTAAATTAACTTTTTTTTTGTTTCTGTAAACTCACACATATATGTATATATGTAAGCACATTTTATAATGTCGGTTTATTTGCCACATTTTTTCTTCTTTCTTTAAATATGTGTATTAATTGAGAACAGAAGTAAATAATATTTATTTATGTTAAATTTTTGATATGAAAGAAATTAGCACCACGTGCAAACCAAAATAGCGGTACTCACCATGGGCAGTTTCCAGGACTAATTAAATTACACAATTCTTCCTCTATTTACTAATCGCTGCTCATCTTCGCGCGATGATCTGGGGGATCCCGTTATCCTGGCTTGACTCCACCCACCTGCTTCCGTAGTGACGTTGGTGGTGATCAGGACTTCGCATCGTTCACACGGTGGATGCGTTCAGCAATTTTGAATTAAGTAAGAACTCCATTTACTACACATATTTTTGAGAGCACCCTTTAGCCACAAGTCTCGCCCTATAACGTACACTATTATCGCTTTCATGTTTCCTTTTAACAACCCATTTGCATTTTCCAACACCAACATCACTCGGAATGTCCACTATTTCCCAGGCATCATTCTCCTCGAAGCTTAGTAGCGTTCTTAACAGCTTGCTTCCATTTCTCCCTTTCCGACCCTTGTAGTGCTTCTTCTAGTGTCACTTGCTCAATATTACTTTCATTATTCTCAGTGTACATAAAACTATATCTATCAGGCTTCTTCCTTGTTCTTGGTGGTAAAGTTGCGGGAATGACATTTTCAAAACTTTCATCAATTGTAGTTGACTCTTCATTTACAAAACTTTCATCAGTTCTAGACTTGTTATCCTCCGTATTATCCTCTACTACATCCTGATTTACTGAGCTTGTTTCTGGCTTCACATTTGCTTCCCGCACAGCAACCAAATTTTCTTGATGTACTTTATTTGCTTCAATAATAATGACATCTCTGCTGGTTGTTATTGTGTGATTGACGGGGTTTTATACTCTGTAACCTTTGATATCATCAGGATAACCCACCAGAATACATTTTTTAGATTTCTTGTCCAATTTGTATCTTTTCTCTTTGAGGATGGGCTTCATAACTGTGCTACCAAATATTCAGTTCCCATTTTCTTCAAATAATTATCAAAATCATTATTACAATACTCTCTGCCGTGATCACTGCGTAGAATCTCAATTTTCTTTGATGTTGAGTTCTCAACTTTTATCTCAAGAGCCTCACTCTTATTCTTTAGAAAATAAACCTGAATCATGTGGCTGTAGTCAGCTACAAAAAGAAGAAAATACTTTGATCTTCCAAGAGAAATATTTTCCATGGGCTCGCAGATATCACTGTGTACTATGTTCAACAGTTCGGTACTTCTGTAACCTTCAGAAGGAAAAGGCAGTCGACTATGCTTGCCCTCACAACACAATATACAATTGGTTTTGTTCATATCGGCTTTTTGTTCAACATGCCTCCTTCTATAGCTTCCTGCATGTTATTCATGTACTGATTGTTAATGTGTCCCACCCTACGATGCGAAAGCTCTGGAGACTCCACCACTGCAGCCAATAAACTTGTAGATGTATTTAACTTGCATACTGAAGCAGTAGCTACCATAGTGTTCTTTATGTTATAGATTTTACAAGAATCACTCGTTAATAACACTTTATTACCCAAATTCAAATATTTTGGTTCGGCTTGGAATAAAAACGGTTCCCTTGTTGGCGCTGTTTTTTATTTTTTGTTTTTGTTCAAAACTATACAAATTTCTTTCGACAACCATATGTTATTGGAACCGTTTTTATTCCAAGCCGAACCAAAATATGTGAATTTTGAATTTCGCGCTGTTACAAATACATGTTCCTAGTGAGAACCAACCTAATTTATATCCTTGTTTTATCAGTTTTCTGACGGATAAAAGGTTCGTAGATAGACTGGGAACACACTACACGTTTTCAACCATAACCTGAAAGTCGTTCCTCTTTGCAGTTCAAGTCTTGATTTTCACATTTCCACAACATACAACTGATACTTTATTCTGATTAGCGACCATTATTTCTTTGGTGAATGCAGAATAATGCGCGTCGATCACCCAATGTTGATTTGTTGTTAAATGTGAACTTGCGCCGGAGTCGACGTACCAATCACTTTTATGAAATGATCCATTAAAAAATACTGCACTAAACGCATTAGTGTATTTCCTTTCACATTCTTCCAAACTTTTTTCCTTTGGATTTTTGCACTGATTGCGATAATGGCCGGTTTCTCCACAGCCATAACACTTGACATGTTGTATGTATTTGACAGATGTCTTCTTCTGAGTCATGCCATCTTTTGTTGGCATAAACTTATTGGTTTTATTGTGTTGGTAACGGAAACATGCCAATTAGTGACATCACCATCTTCCGGTTCCATGTCAATTAATTTTTATTTAATGGCGTCGGTTGATATAGATATGCCAGTATGTTCTATGGCCATTATCATGGGCATATATTTTTCAGATAATGCCGCCAGCATGATAGAACCAATCCACTCGTCGCTGATGTCAAACCTCATTCCTCTTAGATTTTTGCCGGCTTCCACTATCTGAGTCACATACGATGTCATCGATGTGCAGTGTTCCAGTCGAATAGATATAAAATTTCTCAATAGAATAATTTTTCTAGTAAATCCCGAGTCATCAAATAGCGCTCTCAACTTTTCCCACAATTCCTTCGATGTACTGACGTTTTTGATGGGAACATAGATAGATGGGCCGATTGTCGAAATCAACTTCGTCTTCGTTCTCGCATCATCTGCATCTTCTAGTGTTGTTCTCGGCACTGGTTTGATGCGTTCCACTATTCGTTCTAACACCAGAAAATTTTCTGCGGCGAAACTCCAGTCACTGTAGTTTTCACGACTTTTAAGTTTGGGTACACTTACTAAATAATTATTAGCCATGATTAATATATGAATCACGCTCTCTTTTACACTTACAGTCCCTGGCCATATTATTAGGCGCATCTGAATTTCTTGGAGTTATCAAATTTCTAAGCTTCATTAACAATTGATTTTTGGTTTTCGTTTTATTGTTTTAGATAAATAATAAGCAACAGACATGAATATAAGAAGTATAACTATTGGGAAAAATATTATACTATATATGTACATAACTGTGAAGAGAAAGTGAAGGTTTCTTAGGCCAAATTTCGCGAGAAGCAGAACCCTGATCCGATAATGATACAAATAATACGCCTGAGATGAGTCATTAATCGTTTCAATCAGGCGAATCTCAGTAGTCACTACTTCCTTTGCAATCTACCTCTTCATATGCTTACAAACATCAAAATCTTTGCAGATAAAGATACGGTAGGATATGGTACACTGTCTTATTACCGTTTATCTAGCAATGTGTCGTGTGAGTAACTGCGGAAGAAAAAATTCTACAATTAGAAGCACTTAGGCCATAATCATAATCTGTAAGCCGCAGTTTTCTTAAGACACGTCGGTGCGCCTAATTATTTGGCCAGGGACTGTATTACGTCACTGTCATATTGCCCAATCACGATACACAAATGTACTGTGTATCAAACTGATAATACTGACAAATAATTAGATATTTCGCGAATAACCGAAGCAGTATGGTCCTGGGCCCGTAACCTAAAATAAAACAACGTATTTATGCATGGAAGTGACAAATGCAAACCAAAACTTTGATTTCAAACCAGGTGATATAAGGCGCGTACAGACGATCATAGAAAAATACATCATATCATATGATATAGTTGTATCATATCATACCTATGACGAATTGTATACACACGTTTTTGAAAATATGACGAAAAATATGATGTAAATTTTCTATGATGAAAAAATATGACAAAGCGATTTTTGCTGTACACATGACACAATTTAATATGACATATATTTCTAATCATTGAATTAATAACAATTAATTAATAATTAAGGGAAAATAAACAGAAACGCCGAAGCAAAATATGCAAATTTCATTTAGTTGTATTTGTGCGCTTACATGTGTTTGTCAATCCAGAGTCGAAACAAATCAACGGGGGTATAATTTTTAAGTTTAGCGCGGGTTTTTCAAATTTGATAAAATTTCTAAATTTTTCCATCACCGTCCTCTTCTTTTTTAACCGGGCTTGGGACCGGCTTTGGCAGAATTACGGAGATGGTTGGGCTTTGTTTACTATTTCTTACGTATTTCCCTCGCTGTTCGTGATCACAATACTTTAGATTTCTATACCCCGCTATAATTTGCACTTACATTCCCATATAATGAAGAGCCTTAGTCAACTTTGGCCGAAGTGTCATTTTTTCAGATTTCTTTTTGGCGATGAAAAAGTATCGTGTACGTTAGTATTTTTCAACGATCAATTTAAGCAAAAGGTTGTAATGAACAGACGCATGCATATGTTGATGAAATTCCGCAAAGAGATTTTTTCCGATGAAGTGTGTTTGAACCGAAGCAGGGATTTTGTTAAAAATTTGTTTGCTCAAAATGTTTTCATCGGAAAGACGGCTGGATATTCTAATCTTTTCGACCTGTAGACAAATTCCTACTACGCTCTTTGATGGAATTTTTAAAAAACTTCTGCTCTTATAACCAATCAAAGAAGTAGAATAAAAGTCGCCCTGCATAGCTTCAACACAAATGGAACATTTTAAGACTTTGCATATTTTGAACACGACAAAGCCTGCAATATAAACTACAACATGCCTTACATAATCCGTCAATTGCGAAACGTAACTATGGTCGTGCTGAAATTGTGGGGCAATTTGCGAAAAGTCCGAGTCTGACTGTTGGCTCGACTCGACCATAGTTGATTGGGAAACAGTTGTGTTAATTTGTCTCAACGGATCTACATTACCAACGTTGAGTAGCGAAATTGGCTCTAAGGGAAGACAATTCCCCATTCCTCCATCCCTTAGTTGGCAGCGAAACACTAACTTCTTATAGACCGATGTAAACTGTTTCACGGTTGGGTTGTTGTTATTACCCAAACCTAGACGGATTGATGCAAAGAACAGCTCAATATGGTCCTGATTGAGATTATAAAGCGGAATGAAAATTAGTCCTCGTTTCAATAAAGCGTTCATACAGCAAGCGTACGTTTCGTAAGCACCGAATGAGCCCCAAGAATCCCAATTTTCGTCTGAAATTTATTAGGTAGTCAGATGTTAGTTTTAATTGACTGATATAGTTTATTGCTCTTGTCGAATATTCAATGAGTTCAGCAGCGTTAGTTTGACAAAGAGCTTTCTTTTCAGAGTCCCAACCAGAGAGGAATGGGAAAATGGTTCCATTTTTGAAAAAGGCGAGATAAGCGTCTTTACAGACGTCTCAATAACGGAAACGGGGACTGGAGTCGGATTATTCTCGGAGATACTAGAGGGCAAGGAGTCACACAGACTCAACAAAGGCTGTAGTATATTGCAGGCGGAAATTAACGCGATAGAGAGAGCAGCAAGACTAAGGCAGCTGACCGACGAAGAAATTCAGAAGGTCACAATCTACAGCGACAGCCAGGCGGCTCTTAGAACACTGGAATCTAAGACAATCAAGTCAAAGGCGGTGATGAGTTGCGGAGAAGCACTATCCTGGATCCGAGACAAAGTCAGCCTCTGTTGGGTGCCCGCACACAGCGATGTGGGAGGGAATCTACAGGCGGATAACCTGGCAAGGATCGGAACCAAAATTCATAGTGCTGAAGAAGCCAACTCTACAAAGCCACCGATGAGGTTGTTGAAAGATACCATCGACAGAGTAATTCGGGAACAACATGGCAAGAGATGGAGCAGCAGAGATGACTGCTTCAACTCAAGGCATTTGTGGCCCAGAACTGAGGAAACAAGAACGGGGGGCTTGTTAAGAGCAAAAAAGGCCTCAGTCCGGACCATCACAATGGTCATTACAGGACACTGTCCGGTCGGGAGAAACCTCCAGAGGTGGGGGCTCGCAAGCGACAGTCTCTGTAAGGAGTGTGACGAGGAAGAGGAGACAGTGGAACATCTTTTGTGCTCCTGCCCAGCATTGGCCGATAGTCGGAGGCAAATACTGAGGAGCGAATCCTTCACAGGGTTGGAGGAAATAGGGGTCATGGATGTTCAACTATTGAGGAACTTTGCCAAGGCGTGGAAATGCCTCAGGACAGAGGAAAAAAAGATCAAGAAAAAGGAGAGCGGGGGGGGGGGAGGATAGCGAAATATAAGGAGCATCACAATGGGCCATCTGGCCACCGAATGGGAGTGGATCGCACAATCGGTGTGAACACTCCATCCTGCTAACCTAACCTAACCTTCTTTTCAGATTGTTGCTCTTGATTTTGCCGACTGTTTAAGATGTCAAAAATATCACTAAATATTCGGATAAAGTTGGATGTCCCCTCGCTCCCAGCAAAGTATTTTAGTTTCAGAACTTCGCGGCAGACATCTCAACCATCAGCCACTGATCTACTTAATGTCTGAACAGCCATTTTTGGTTCTGGAAGAAGATGTGAGCCTTCCTCAATTTGTTAGCCAAATGCAAACCCTGTTTCTCTTGCAGTTCTTGCAAGAGTTCCAAATATTTCCATTGGATTGGTTTGCCATCCCCATCAACAAATGCTTTCAATTCCCCAAATGCAATTTTCACAAGCTTCACCATATGACAAGGGTCAGGGTGAAGAATAAGTTTGTCCAGACTTTGATTTAATTGGATGTACTCTCTCGCTTTAGTGTCACTAACATTTGAACCAAGGTGCTTCGAAACAGTTAAATTAGTCGCTGCTCCGTCAAATGTAACTCCAACCACGCCACAATCCAACAAACTATTCAAAAAGAGTTTTGTCAAGTTGGTTTTTTGTTCGGTATTCAAAGAAACAACGGGGAAATATCCTAGAGGAAGCTTCCATGGTTTGTTCAAACAGACGGCTAAGTATGTATACTAAAATTTGGGTGGCCATAACATTACATTTGCCGCCGTCGCCCATATCAACAAAACCATGGGAATCCACCCCATCCCAGTCAACATGTTGCCTTATACTCATTTCGTCAAACACAAGATTTGCAATAATCTTGCCGTGAGTATTTTCAACAACCTTCTTTAAAGCCGAAAATGATTCCCCTGTGACGCCAGGACCACATCCGATTTTCTGATACCACTTTCGTAACGTTCTACTGTTGGGCAGAGAGTTACTGAAAGTGGTTCGGACATATTCATATGCCCGAGGAGATAAAAAATTCAAATTAAGAGCAAAGGCCTTAATTTGGGAACTGAAGCCCTTTGGCAGAGGTCTTGACTCGACTTTAAATATCTGCCGTTCTATTAGATCTTTACTTGGGCCACCCACTTTTTCCAGCACGCCTTGCACTTCTTCATTTATTAGTTTTTTTCCACTTAATGATTTGTACAATTGGTCCATGGTCGTAATTTTCAGGCAACTGCGTCTAGTTTTTTGCTTCAGAGTTTTTATGATCTTACGTTTTTCTAAAAGTGTCTTTTGTAGCATAGCTACTTTCTGTTTCAACCATATTAATTATTTTAATTCCATCATTGGAACACATACATTAAATAAACATACAGAAACAGTTGAACATACAGAACAAATTAACCGTTTTACTCACTGCCACAGACCGACTGGAATCATCTTGGGGAATATGGGGGTATAGTATTTGGTGGCTTTTTGCATCTTAGGGAATAACCTAAAAGTAAAAAAGGAAATTAGAAACAAACTGATGTCTCAAAATCGTAATATAACATACGTTTTCAAAAATTTCTGCATTATTTTCAGCGAGTTATATTGTTGTTTGGATTTGGGGAATTACCTAAAAGTAAAAAAGGAAATTGGAAACAAACTGATGTCTTAAAATCGAAATATAACATACATTTTCAAAAATCTCTGCATTATTTTGGGCAAAATAAACTGTTTCGTGGCCATTTGCATCTTGGGGAATTATTTAAGAGAAAAAGTAAGTTAGTAAAATACTACGGTCCATATCTAAGTTTTCTTTACATTTCCTTTTTCAATATACTCAACAGTACTTTCGGTTCTATTCTGGTCAATATCCATATGCAGAAATAGATTTTCTACGGGCTCAGTCATCTAAAAAGAAAATAAATCCAGTTCTCATATAAAATATTGTGAACTAACGTTTATTTGTGGAACTGTAGTTTCAGCGAAACACCTCTTATTTCCAACTTGCCGAAAATCACTTAAGGTAAAGTGGGCAGAGCATAGGAATGAAGTCTTGGTTAGTTTGACGTTGCAAAGCCCAAGCGATTCAATCCATAGTGCTCAGACGTCACCAATGGGAAGCCTGTAAATATAAAATAAAATTTAGCTGTCATACTTCATTGCTTAATAGTTATCCATAACTGAAATTTAATTTTAATTACATACTAACCCCTTGAAAAAAGTTTTGTCGACGGTGTTTTCTTGTACTCAAATTGTTCCTCGAGTAAACAATAAAAAACATGGTGAAACAAAACCCTCTACAGTGTGTTTACAAGTAGTACAGAAAGCCATTCAAAGTATTTGTTTCACAAATACTACAGGCCTAGGCCAATAGAAATCGTGAATGGTGGTACAGAAATACCACTACACTAATGAATGACCTCTGTACCACCGCAATACTAAGAAAAATCAAAAACTCTTACCAATCCTATGAAAAAACGGCTACTTACACCACAGTGTATCAGCGGAAAATTAAGACACGCTGTACCACCAATTCTTCAGATGCATGGTTTGTTCAGGGGGGAAAGGGTTCGGAGCATATGCGTCGCTCACGGACACTGTAGGTGAGCGGCAGGGCCATTCATTAGTTGTTAATTAAATGTTTCTAATGTTGTGTGTTGTTCGAAGTTGTCAGAAACAAATAGTATCTCACGAAAAATATAAGTTAGCAAATTGGAAATAATGTGGGTGATAAAAATAAAATAGTGTTTGAAAATTATAAATAAGAACTAAAAATTATAATTTATTTTCCCAATTACCGCACTCCTTTTTATTTACAAAGAAATTACCTGCTGCATAAATATTATTTAGTTTCGTCACAGATAGAAAAATTGAACTCCAAAACTATTTTCAAAACAAACAGTTAAAATTTAAAACTGGCGCCGCTTTTCATCATATATTTTCATCATATATAACATATATTACATTAACATAAATTAAACATATATTCCATCGAAAATGGAAAAGAAAAATATGTCATATATATGATGTACTGTTCACACGATTATATAATATGACATATTTCTGTGTCATGTATATGATGAAACATCATAGATATATGTCAAATTTTTTCGTCATATTCAGCTTCATCATATTTTTTTGTCATATATACGATGAAACATCATAGAAATATGATCGGCTGTAGACACCTATACATCAAACATAGAGGGCGCTATGTGTTACAATATAGATTACATGAGTTGATGAGTAGATGATGTACATCAAAGATGGCGCTATGATTACAATATATAGATATTTTGTTTAGATATATATAATAACAATAATAAATTATATATAATATAGCAAACGAAATAATATTTTAAAACACTGAAACTAAAAAAAAAACATTTCACAGTTAACTTTCACAGAAGTCATAACAAATCACTACAAATTAATTAATTATAAACGATGAAGCAGCACAAACAATGAAATATTTAAAATTAAACAATATTTTTATAGCTGTCACAAATATTCCGGATTTTTCAAGAGGGTCAAATCAAAACAACATGACAGTTTTTACATTAGGTTTTTTTACACATCAGCAGTAGAAGTTTGGGCATAAATTGCAATTAATTCAGTTTCGTAAACGATTTTTTCGTAAAATTCTTGATATTTTCGAAGCCTATTTTCATTTGTCTGGATGCGTCAACAAGCAAAATTAACGCATTTGGGCTTCTGAGAATCCAAGAGCGTTTGTTGCGAAGTCTTCGCATGCTCGACGTGTCACTGCATGGTTCGCTTTGTGGTCTGGAAGCGTTATTGCGCCGTTTTTTTTCGAAAAGTCGGCTGGAAATGCGGTTATGGTCACTGGATTACGCTATTGAGAGATTTTAACAACCCAATTTTGAAAAGTGCATTGATGATATGGATAACACTTACATTTGATTTTGCCAGGACGGTGCCAGAAGTTACACAGATACCGATACAATGAATTTATAAGTCATTAATAACTAAGTTTCCCGATTGCATCTGTTAGAAATGCAGCCGTTGGTTTACCTTTTGGGCGGTAACTGGAAAATGATTGTTCTACGATCGAAGATGTCTGAAGCTGTGTCGTGATGATGACTGCTGTATGGTTATGATGCAGGTTTAAGTACCGCTTCTTGAAGCTGAAACTAAGCGGATGAAGAACCAATGGACCTTATAGCGTAACATGTCAAGAAAGTTCACATAATAGAATTGTTTTTCTGTTGACTAAAGGATTCTGCTGTGACATTTACGAAACTTTCTATAGGACTTGTGAATGTGTTGAGGCGAACTAATTTCAGTTGTCATTATTTTTTTAGTTATTATATAGAATCAAAACCAAACTTAGTTGGCAGTAGTTGCACAAATTCACCATAGGCATACATCTTTTAAAGTTGTTGAGATTTGTAGGACAATGAGAAAAATTCAATGGACGTTTGTATGGCGAAAAGTGAAAGTGTGCTCCATAAAATTGTAAGAAGGAAATTGTCCATCCGACGGAAAAATGTTTGAGTTTTTTTGCTGTGCAAAAAAAACTGGCAAGTTGAATAATACAAAAAAAAAGTTTTTTTTTTAACCTACAATAATAAAACTACCACTGCCAAATTGGTGTTGTTTTTTATTTGTCAAATCAACTGGAGATCATCAAATTTACATCAGAATGTCACGGAACCCTTCAAAAGACTTTACTTGTGAACGCCACGAATCTTTCTGATAACTTTACATGTGACGTCACGAAACTTTCCACTATTCTATTCTAGGTATTTATTGTAAAATAAATAACCCGTAATGATCACAGAAACTTTCTTTGTTTTTGTGCTCGTCACGAAACTTTCTAGGTATTAATCGTGAGATAATAACTGAGACTGACTCACCCAACCAATTTTCGCATGATGTGAAAAACTAAGGCATGACGCGTTCGCCTGCCTACTGAGCTCGTGGATTTGACTGCCTACTAAGTCTATAGATGATGATTCTTACATTGTTCAAAGAAAGCATGCGGCAGGCCAAGACACACCACTTACATGCATAAGTTATAGGAAACAAAATTGTAAAGAGAAAGCCATTGTTTTTAAAATCTCATTGTTTATTTAATAGCATCAATTAATGAAATTCAGCTACAGTCGAACCTGGATAAGTGATAGTTGAAGAGACCGCAATCTCTTTTTCGCTTGTGGAGATTTCTCACTACCTCGAGCTTCTAGCCTATAGAGATGAATAATGATGGAACCAGGCAATTGCTCTCACCTAAAGATTTTTCTCACTTATCCAGGTTCGACTGTATTTACATTTATAAAAGCAGAATAAAATTACATTTTATGGGAAAATATATTCAGATATTCAAAAATATCGTAAAAAACTTAAGATATGAACAAATTATCAGCAAAAAAAATATATACGAAATGCAAAACAATTACAAGAGAAATCAACAAAAATAGTAAAAAATATAAGGTATAAGAATAGAATTTGAAGAATTTTTGTACCTGGAAAATTTGAAAAAAACGATTTTCAATATATATTGGACTTTTCTTTATTACCCTAAAATGATATTGTTACTAGGTTCCGACGCCGGTACCTCTTCGAAGGAGATTAGTCCATTTTCACGTTCAGCTTCCATAATTTATTTAATTTTTATCAAACAACTTTCAAAAATTCTTTCCAACTCTAATTCAAACTTTTATAAAAACTAATTCTAACTTCCAAAAAACTAATTCAATCTTTCAAAAATCCAAAAATGTCGATCCTTCCGCAAACAAAATCAGACTGGTCATCGACCCCAGGTCGTTGTTCGTCTGTTTCACCGCTGGGTCGTCTGACTCCTCCTCTTTACGGGATCGAGTCAGATGGACCACAGGGTAACAATATTTACATTTCATATAAATTTTTTCTCGTTTTTGTGGTTTAAAAATTATTTGTTTTTTGTAACTTATTTATTATTATTAAGAAATAGTCGATTCTGGATAAGTGAGAACTGGGTAAGAGAGAAAACTAAGAGGTAAGAGATTAATTGCCTGGTCCCATCATTATTCATCTTTAAAGGCTAGAAACTGGGGTTAGTGAGAAGCCTCCAGAAGCGAAAAAATGATTGGGGTCCCTTGAACTATCACTTATTCAGGTTCGACTGTATCTCATTTTGAAAATATCATAGTAAACTATCTTTGGACAAAAATTATATTATGAACTACAAAAACATATAATATTTTAAAACGTTAAAAATAAAAACAGAAAAATATCACAATTAGCTTTCAAAGAACCACTGAATACTAATTTATTAACAACAAACGATGAAATACTACAAACAATGATAGAATTAACATTAAACAAACTATTTACAACTGTCACAAATTTGTTTTTATTCAAAATAATATGATTTCACTATTCTAGAATCATAAACCCTAAATTTACTGCTATCACACATCCACAAAATCTACTTCATGGATTGTCAAGCCCAGTACATCCAGGGGGTTTTGTCCAGTGTATTCTAGTATTACAAGTGTAGATGTGAACCAATACCAATACTACGTTTGTTACTTCTTATTGATTAAGCATAAGTCATGTGTTGTTAAATATTCCTCATTACCTTTTCATGTAGTTCACTAGTGTCAACATTTTTCGCTGCACGTCAGCAGTATTTACGCGTGGGAACTAAATATAATAGATTATTGAGCCAATTTTGAGTCATTTTATATATCATACCACCATTGAGAGTATGTTCATATTTTGGACATAAAACTAAGGCGATAGAAAAATTTTGTTCGATTTAATGTTTACTTGAATGTGCAAACGTGCTGAGTAAGAGGAGAGAGCGCACTTATCGTATTTTTGGTGAGTTTGAGTGAGATGATAGAAGAAACGATATAAAAATGAGAACGGAATGCAAGTCACGACTAAAGTGATTTCGTTACGTAAGTTTCGTTACCCAAGTCACAAGAGTTAAAGTTTCGTTACACAAGTCACTGTGACTTTCACATCTTGGCGTGAAGTATTCCTCGACTTTTTCGTACAGATCTAGCAGAGATTGGTGATATTTTACATCACGGTGACAAAATCACAGTGATTGGACCTCCCGTGACAGTGACTGTGACTTATGGGACCAAACTAAAGTGACAAAATCAAATTAGGCGTCACTTCCAGCTCGTTTTTATTTTAATTTCGCTTCTTCTCTCATTGCATCACAATTCTCCTGTCACATAACCAGACTCAATGTTCCATTCCACAACCTGTTTTGTTTTGCTCATTCCTGCACATACTCTCTAGTATTCCTCATGCATGCAACGCGTTTTTGTAGATGGTTGACAATGCAGAACACTATTTGAGGAGATTATGACGGTGTATGACTGTTTACATTACGGAGGCCCATTCCTATTTTCTTATCTCTACACTATTAAAATGTTTAACTATTGACGTTTCTTCCGGTCATTCAACCTCTACTTAATTTGTATTTTTTTGTACCACATTTTGTATACTATGTGATTTTCTATCGCATTTATTTGAGCCACGCCAGTGATTTTTAATCTCAAGTCACAGTCGTGAAAAATCACGTTTTGACCCATGTCTAACGCGTAATGCCCTGTCAATTACGGATCTGTTAATTTTCTGTAGCCTTGAGTTTCTATGTATGGCTACAGTCCTGACTAAACAAGAACTTTTATGTAGACATTTTGGTATGATTGTTTTGCTTCGATATCTGGTTATAGAATAAACTCCCTTGAATTCTTTTTGTTAGATTTGGTGCTTGGTACGACAATTCGTACTTTGTTCTCTAGAATTGGTATTGTAGAACTTCAGTTGAAAGTTATTAACATATAAGAGTGGAATCACTTGAATTTTTCAGTTTTTTTTTTAATTTCCACTTTTGCAAGTATTTTTTCACCTCCCAGCTTATGAGTCATGTAACATGGTGGTCATTTAAAGAAAGAGGTTCATGTATCGTGCGTAGCAAAAGATAAATATGACACTTGTAACGTGATGACACTTTTTACAATGTGGGCGGTGTATAGGTACGTTGTAGGTATACAGAAGTTTTGAATAGCTCAAATATAATTTTAACTAACGCACGACTAGTTCTTATAGATTAAAAGCTAGAAGGGGGGTATCTAATGACAAACTTATATCAAACCAAAAAAGAAGGCTTCATTTATTGCAGCTCGATAAATGGCGTCTTCTTTTGTACAGTACCCCATGCAGAGTCGAAAGATTATCCCTTACTCTTTTCCCTAAATCCTCTTTCAATCTTTATTATTTGCCCCCTGTTACCTCAAATTCCTCCAAGACGTGCCTCAACGTTTCCCTATCTCTGCGGCACACCCTACACTTCCTGGCCCCTCCTAAGTATTTAGGATTCTCCTCCTCCAATACCAGAGTCCCTATCTCCTCCGCGAATCTCGACACCCTAATCTCTTCCAAGCTTTTCTGCCTGCCTAAATCACTCCCCGCCCTTTCTAGCTCTCTCCAAGTCTCCCTCCCGTCTCTTCTCCTATGCCCCCACTCTTCTTCGGACCACCCTCTATCCCTGAGAAACTAACTTCTGTCTTGTACTAACTCTGAGCCTATCTTTTCCATCCATAAGCCTAACATACTCCCTTCTTAAATCCCCTTCCTGCAAATTACGCCACTTTTCCTCACATTTCACCGCTCTTGATGCCAGTCGAACTGCCAGCTTCACCCTTCCCGTTTCCTCCAGCAGTATGTGCGCTGGGGTGGACCTATTCAACCTCCGGCACCACCTAAGGTACCTCTCATGTATTCTTTCGACATCTCGTCTTTCTATCCACCCCCAGATTTCCGCTCCGTAGGACAGAGAACTTGCTACGAGTGCATCAATGAGCCTCATTTTCCCTTCCCATTTTCCCCTGGCTTCCTTTCCCCTAAACTCCAAACTTTGCCCATCAACCCTCTCGCCTTCTTCCCTAAAAATTTGATATGTGCCTCATCCCTATTACTTCTTTCCAGCATATACCCCAAGTAGTGGAATTCCTTCACCTCCTCAACAATTTCCCACCTCCAATGGAACCTCATTTCTCTCCATCTACCCTTCTACCTCCTAAACCTCATCACCTTCGACTTTTCTATGTTTATGCACAGTCCTTTCTCTTCAACATACCTGCCGAAGCCGTTTACTAAACCCTGAAGCCCTTCCATAGTAGCTGACACCAAAGCTGCATCATCCGCGTAAGTGACCGACCAAACCTTTCTTCTGCCAAGAACCAAGCCTGCCTCTTGTTGCCTCCCCATCTTGTCCTCTAGGTCCGCAAAAGCAATATTGAAAAGCAGCGGGCTGAGAGGGCAACCCTGCTTACTCCTTTTCCCGTCTCGGCCACCGTTTTCTCACCCACCACCACCCTATTGATCGTTTCTCTATATATGTCAGCTACCGCGTCCACCAAACTCCTTCCTATCCCTAACTTCTCCATCATCTCCAACCAGCCATATATATACATATATAAAGTTCAATGGTCAAAATTATAGATACAGAAAATACTAAATTCATAACAATAGTTCTGACACTCCCACTATTTTCTGTAACATCAATAATTAACAATTTTAATTAAAAGTTATAAGTCTTCTGCAAGTTTAGAACATATTCTATCGCGATGAAATTCAAGTTCTTCCTGTCCAAGGTTGGTTTCCTGGTTGGTTCTTAGTGTTGATATACTTTAGTTGAAAAATCTTCCCTTCATACTTTTCACGTATATAAGGGTATTGCTGCTGCGTTTGTGAAGTACAGGATTTTTGATCAACTGAAGTGTACTTTGATTATCAACATAGAAACTTGCATTAACATTTTGAGGAGGATAGAGTTCTTTAATCAACTTCAATAACCAAACTATCTCTTTGACTGTTTGGCAAGCTGCGACATATTCTGAATGAGTTGTGGAAGTGGCAACTGTAGGTTGCCTATGAGAACACTAACTAATTAGACAATGATACCAAGTAACAATAAATCCTGTTGTTTATCTTCGTGTTCCAATGTCTCCTGCGTAATCTGCATCGCTGTAACCGCATATGGAAAATGTTTTTGGTTTTTGAAGTGCAAACCATTCTCCATGGTTCCCTTTAGATACTTCTTTATCCTCTTGACTGCATTTCAGTGCAATTTTGTTGGTTTTTCCATGTATCGGCTAACCAGACTAACAGCAAAGGATATATCTGGTCTCGTACCTTTTGATAAATATAATAAGCTACCCACAGCTTCTCTTTAGGGAGCAGTTGTTACTTAAGTCTTGTCAGTTGATTTGGTACTTAGCTGTTGATGCGGATCGGCTGGTATGGTAAGAGTATTTGCTTGATCTAGATTAAATCTATCAAGTATTTTTCTTGTGTAAGCGCTTTGATGTAAGCAAATGGCGCCATTGTTTCGTTTTTCTATCTGTAAACCAAGGTTATTATCAGCATCCCCAGATGTTATTTCGAACTCTTTTCCAAGTGCGCATAAGATTTCATTCATAGTTTTGTTGTCCATTCCGGCTACTAGTCCATCGTCTATATACATATATGCTTACCAGAAGTATTATCTGATTGTTTTTCATTTACATATACATATATACAAGGATCGGCTTTTGATTGTTTCGATCCATAGTTTGTTAAAAACGATTTTATTCTTTGATTCCAACATCTGGATGATTGACGTAAACCGTATAAACTTTTTAAAAGTTTACATACTTTTCCAGTACCATTGGTGAATCCCTTTGGCTGCTTCATGTATACGTGTTCCTCCATTTCTCCATTTAAAAAAACAGTCTTTACGTCAAATTATTTGAGTACCAGATTTTCTTGAACGATTACTGCCACTAACATTCGTATGGAGTCGAATCTTACCACAGGACTGAAGGTTTCCTTGAAGTCGATACCATCTCGCTGAGAAATTTCATACGGTGATTTTTAGGGAATGCTGCTGGTTCCTGTGCAGTTCAATATATAAACGGCAGTGTTGACAGCTTCTGGTCATAGTTTATATTCAAAATTTGCAGCAAGTAGCATCGTACGAGCAGCTTCTACTACTGTTCTACTTTCTCGTTCTATTTTACCATTCAGTTCAGGACAATATAAAACTGTTTTTTGATGACAAATCCCATACTGTTGCATCAACCTTGTAATCTCTTGGTTAACAAATTCTATTCTTTCTTGATATAGTCTTTTGAACATTCCAGTACATCAGATTTTACGCCTAAAAAAATATATGGTTCTATAATGTGAATAATCGTCCTTTAGTAAGAGAAAATATCTCGATCCTTTGATTGATTCTACTGTTAGTGGTCCACAGACGTCTGCGTGAATTATCTGACCAATTCGATTGGTTCTTGTATTGCTTTTCTGAGGGAAAGACAAACGGTGGATTTTGCTCAATGCACATGTCTCACAAATTTCATTGTCATTTCCCTTTGGATTGATTTGATAACTACTCAAAACTCTTTTTATTTGAGTGTAGTTTTGGTAAGCCAACTTTTGATGCCAATCCATGGGAGAATTTTTCTGAGCAACATAAACCTGATAATCCTTAGTACTTTCCTTAGCCCTTTTTGTCGGTATAACCTTAAGTCTCGTTTCGAATATATTGTTTTGTTTCTCACCTACCACTATGGTTTTACCTTCTTTAATGAATCTGCAGTTTCTCCTATCAGCTTCTAAAGTTAAAATTTGTCCAAGGCCACAACACCAGAAAAGAGGTTACATTTCAGCTGAAGTACATACAGTACGTTTGAGAGGTGACATTCTGCCCATTCTTTTCCATTGTAGGCTAAGACGTTAATGCTTCCATCTCCAATTTTTATGTTGATATCATTTTCATTTTGATCATTCATCATCATCATTCATTTTGATTTCCACGCGCTGATAAAATAGTCAAAATTTGGTGGGAAGGTTATCAGGTGTCATCAATCTTTTCTCCCATTGTTTGCAATCTGTGAGACAAATCTTCTATTTTTGAGATATGTGGTGCAATATCATGTAAGGGATCTTTTACTAGTATATGGATTGTTGCTTCTGATTTTAGTTCATATATGTTGATCAACTTTTTCTACATTGCCTCGGCATTTGTAGAGGTTAACATGTGCATCATGGATTATTCAGATATTGTTGTAACATTTAGCTTTTGCGCCAACCCATCTCCTTTGTTCCATTTATGTATAGCTTCATTGTTTACCTGGTTTTCTTCTGCTTTCGCATCTGTCCGCACGGCTTCGAGTTTAGGTTCTGTACCATTTGCTATGTCCCATATCCATTGACTTCAAAATAACTTGAATCTGAAATTTCCAGAGATTCCAGTTTTCGATCCCTGTGAGTTTATTTACCCTGGACAATTCTGAATCGATTTTTTTTATTTATTTTAAAAATTTCTCGAGAGTTACAATTTTCACTTTGCACGTGGCAGGATATAACCTCTCAACTCTTCTATTACATTCACTTTCAATAATAAATTTTACCCAAAAACGTATCTGGGCCCATAACCGGTTGATATTCCGTGGAATTATTTAATTGAAAGTTAAGGATTCCTTATATAAAAACTGATTTAGTATTTCTTTATATGACGTTACAATAATTGATCTCTGCTATTTGGCACACACTCACTAACTAACTTGGATCGAGTAACTCTAGGAATATTAAGAAGAGCATTGCTGCCATATATACACATATATGAGGTTCAATGGTCAAAATTATAGATACCGGAAATACTAAATTCATAATAATAATTCTGACAAAATATGAAACAATAATACGAAAAATTAACAAACAATAATGAAAAAGTAACAATTATTAGGTGTCAAAATAAAATTTTAACAATTTTTGCACCTGGAAAATTGGAAAAAACGCTTTTTAATATTTTTAAAGTTTTTTTGTTGTCAAAAATTGAAAAATGTATGTTACGTTTAAAATTTTACAATTATAAACATTTTGTATAAATTATTACATATTTTCATAATTTCAAAAATTAAAAATAATTTCTTATTAGTAATTTACATATTGTTGTTATTTAGTTTATATTAAAAATATCACAATAAATTATTATTTTTTCTCACAATTTACACTCGATAGAAATGTTGTATTTTTCTCCCATGGTGAACAATATACTATTGTCATATTATTATTAAAAATACCATTATTTCACTGTTTTACAATAACAAACACTAAATTTAATAAATTTTGACGTTTGTTTACCGCCAAACAATATCAAAATGCAATTTCACACAAGAAGACAATATACATAATCATAAAAAGAAACAATGAAAAATGTAAGTAAAAGCTAGAATAGAAAGAAGGTGTTCTACCGAGACAGGAAAAACCGACACAGGCAAGTACACCTCCGTCACACAGACCTTTCAAAGGCGTAGGTCCGGAGGATGGTAACCGCGCTTGTATTGCCACCCTCAGCTAAGAAGAGCAGAGCTACCTGGTTATATTCCCTAAGCATACGAGTAACTGGTTCCATCCTGCCATGTTCCGTGCGGTGAAAGCTAAGGGAGTAAGGTTCAAATGATCTTAGACTTCTACCACAGGTTCTTGGAGCTAGTTGGTTAAGGATGTCCGGGGCGGCAACTTGCCCCTGGACGACACCATGTATAAAGGACAAGTCAGCCAGGGCTCGGTGTTGCGAGAGGGACTGAAGAGCGAGGAACTTAAGGCGATTCGTGTACGGGGGAAGGTGGATGGGATCGGACCAAGGAAGGTGACGGAGAGCGTAGCGAAGAAAACGCTTCTGGATAGCTTCAATTCTCGCGATATGGATTTTGAGATAAGGAGACCAGACTTGGGAGGCGTATTCCAGTATCGGGCGAACAAGGGAGATAAAAAGCTGTTTGTAGACAAAAGGGTCCAAGAATTCCCTAGACCATCTGGTAATGAAACCTAACATAACGCCAGCTTTCCGAACATCGTGGTTCAGGTGCTCATCTTAAAATCGAGATGGACTCCCAGGTCCAAAACACAGTTCACAGACCATTGAGGAAGAAAGTAGGAGGAATAGGAAGCAAAGGTGTTCACATTTAGAAACATTTAACAAGAGGTTGCTCTTGGAGCACCATAGAGAGAAATGATCAAGATCCAACTAAAGCTCTAGAATGTCAGAAGGATGGGTTATGTTTTTAAAAATCTTAGTGTTGTCTGCATATGAGAGTACCTTAGAATGCAGAACAACACTAGATAAATCATGAGTAGTAGTAATGAATAGCAAAGGGCCAATATGACTGCCCTGCGGTACACCTGAAGTTGCATAAAAGCCATGGGAAAGGGAAGATCTAAAACAAACACGGTAGGAACGATTACCGAGATACGAACCGATCCATCTGAGGAAGGAGACAGGGCAACCAATCATTTTTAGCTTCAGGACGATAAGACAGTGGGTTACGCTGTCGAAGGCCTTACTCATGTCAGTGAAAAAGGCTTCGACAACCTCTCCACGCTCAAGAGCATTTTGAGCGAAAGAGCCAAACTGGAAAAGGTTTGTCGTTGTGGACCTACCTTTCAGGAAACCATGCTGATGAGGAGATATAATTGATGAAAGGAAAGGATACAGTTTTTTTACAATGATCTTCTCGAAGATTTTTGGAATAGACGAAAGCTTTGCAATGGGCCTTTAGCTCGGGACCTCCTGCTTGGAACCCTTCTTGTGGACTGGGATCGGAAATCCCGTCTTCCAACAGTCAGGGAATATACCAGACTGAATGAGTGAGTTAAAAAGACCCGACAACGGTCCGGCAAGAAGAGCTGCGCACGGTTTTAGTAAAACAGCTGGTATTCCGTCAGGGCCAGGCGAGATGTCGTCTTTAAGGGATTGGAGCTCAGCGAAGACATCATCCTCCGATATATGAAGATCAGGGAAGGGTGGAAGAAGGAAGACGGAACATGGTTAAGTGAGCAGAAGTAATTGGTATCTGCAACAAAAGGATCATCTGAAAAGGTAGACGAGAAAATGTTGGCGAAATAATTTGCAATAGTTAGGGAGTCATCGCTCGATGAACCTTGGAAGGAAATGGATGGAGGGTAGCAATCCCCTTAACGTTTCCGCTTTGAGTTGACAAAGGAGAAAAACTAGCGGGGGTTGGAAATGACGCAATTTTTGACCATGGAGAGATGCTTGTTATAGCAGAAGTTGGCAAGGGAGGCAAACTCGTTGTACGAGGCAGTGAATAATTCGTGATCGAACCGCGAACCTGAGCGGAGATTTCTGTTCCAAAAGGAGTTACGCCTATTCCGCAAATGTTTGAGTTCTCTAGAGAGCCAACAAGGAGATGAGTCAGGAGGGGTGGGAGAGGAAAATGGGGTCGAGGAAACGATAGCGTGATGCAATGCGAAATAGAGTTTTGAAAAGGCTATCCGAGATGAATGAACAAGGATATTAGTTTCACGGAGGGAGATACTGAGGCTAGCAAGCAACAGATTGAAGTTTGTCTTGCGAAATTGGAACCTGGGGAATAAAGAGGGAAAGGAAGAACAAATGTCACTAGGAACAGATAGACAGATAGTGAGAGGCGGTTGATGAGGATCAACGTTGCAGAGGGCACTGGGACTATGCAAAACCTGCACGTGAAGTGGGTCGTTTGAGAAAACTAGATCAAGCAACCGCGAGTTCAGGTTTTTAATATGGTTAAGTTGGGAAAGGGAATAAACGGTAGTGGAATCAATGAACATGACTTCGGCTGTCGAGGAGGGGGTAGACGGAAAGAGGCTGTTGGAATCAGGGTCAGGAGTCCAACGTAGATGAGGGAGGTTGAAGTCACCTAGGAGGATTAGGTGGTCTTTAACAGATAAGGATTTAAACGTGGATTCAAGAGCAGCAGAAAGACCTAGGAACATATCTACACCAGGAGGAGGGGGGCAGTAACAAGACATGACGATAATGTTAAAGGAGGGGACATGGATCTTTACGGACAGGAGTTCGAGAGGGTCAACTAGGATTAGGAACTAGGGAAGCACTGAAGGAAGAGCGTACCGCAATAAGTACACCGCCGCCCCGCCGATTAGGGTCGCCGGGGCAACGATCTTTGCGGAAAACTGTGAAATCGTGCCCGAGGATCTCTAGGTCATCGATATTACAAGACAGCCACGTTACCGTCAGGGAGATAACATCATGCGGGAACGAATAAGAAGATAGGAAAGTTGAGTGAGTTTTGGTTCGGAGACCCCTCACGTTTTGGTAATAGATGGAGAGGGAGAGGGAGCGGTGGAAACAGAGGAGGCAGGGCCTGCTCTTGTTGAGCTGATGGAGGGAGGACCTCTGGGCAGGAGCTCCTTGATAAATACGTCCCTTGGCCAGTTAGATTTGCAACGGATCAGATCGAAAAGGTAGGGAGGGACTATGATCTTGAATGAAGAACACCGGCTCTCCGAGAGTTTGATCACCTCAAATTTATTAAGTTGTATGTCCACCCCGATAACGTTAGCGATATGGTGTATAATATCATCTGGGGACGTCGATGGAACAAGCTCCGTCACAAATATAGACCGAGCTTTAGGTACAGTCCTCAAACTGCAAACCGGTATATTATCAGACGACGGAGAGGTAAGGAGTAGGGTGGGGGACGAGGTAAGTGAGGCAGACGGGAGGACAGTGGGGCGATTACACGAGGGTTTGTTTAGTAAGGGTACTGAGTGAACATTGTTAGGGATGAGTGAAATGGTTAATTGCCTTGCGGGATTAGGACTGACTAGATTTATCGAGTTACAGGACCCGGAAGAAGCTAGGGTAGCCACTTGAGGAGCCGTAGGCACGGACGACAGAGGTGGAAGAGATGAGGGCTCCCTGGAGGAGGATTGCTTAGGAATAGGAGTTTCAGGATTTGTAGGGGGGAAGGGAGAAGGCGGTTGGGGGGGAGGCCTGTGGTAGGGATGACGATGATTTCGCAGATCTAGTAACTCTAGTAGATGTAGATACTTTATGCCCTATTGGAGGTGGACCCAATTAAAACAATAAAAAAGAGTTAACGTTAAAAGTTTGTATTATATTTTATATAAGTCCTTATTGATAATCCAGATAATCCTATTAAAAAAACACTATCCTTAAGATTATAACTAGGTAAGACAATTTGATCCTCGTTATTGATCGTTATATCTTTTGATCTTCGAAAACATTGTGCCGCACTGCATACACAATTTGTAATCTCGTTGGGTGTGTGTAGAGGATCAGAGCCCCTAAACGCGCAGCATACACATATGCAGCTCAAAAACAGAACCGTTAACGTTGGTACCATTTACAAAATAAGAGTGATGCCGTATACGCAATTGTTCTAATTACACTCTGCTTATTTGTGTTAAAGTTAGTAAACTCGTAGGTTTTTTAGCAACAGATTGTTGTAACTGGTTAGTTGCCAGTAATATTGCTCGTCAAAACCTTACTGTGTGTGCGGGCACTGAATCGCAGACGGTACTATTCCGTTTATTGATGTTTGCCAGCCTCAAAAAGTAGGGGAAACCCACATGTGCCTATCCGGAAATTTTGTAACACAAAAGGCGCGTTCTTTTGGGACTCGCTATCGAGTGCAAATCCAAAGTTGCAAAATAGAAGTTACTTTGTTTTCACTTTATTTTTAATTTTTCAGTTTAAAGTAAACAAAAGTTTTAATTAAATTTTAATTTTCTGGAATTTCGCCGAATGAGAGACTCGTTGATTGATGAGAAATTTAGCGTAGCACCATCTTCAACACTGGATGGGCTTTTATCGTGTGGTGTAATTTCTAGCCCAAGTTTTGTCGAGTGTTAAATTTGCACTAGATAAATTTATGGGATTTGATATTTGTACACCATACCATGTTTCAAAAGAACGCTACTAATATGAATTTCGGTCCTAAAAAACTAGCTACTAGTTACAGTTCCTTATCAATCTGTGTTGTTCCTTTAGATATCCCCAATTTTATTAATTTCATACATAATTTCACCCTAACTTCTACAATGCTAAGTTCATTAACCTTCGGGGAAGCTCATAACTTACCAGGATAAAAATTATATCAGTCGAAAGTTTCTATCTTCCTCTACCTGCAGCAATTATTTTTTTTTCTTAAATTTAATTATAAATACGTTTAATTTTAAATTGAAATTAAAAAATTCATTGGAATAGTATGTGTGAATTGAGCACACGTATAGCGTAGATGATGCTTTTGGGAAGAATGTGTGCGTGTGAATGTTTTACTTTTTGCCTGGAAATATGCAACCATATGTGAATTTTTGGTTTGTGTCCCCGATACATAACAAGTACTAAATTAGTCGAAAATCAAACCAAATGGATCAATCTTCTCTGGTGACACAAACCAAAAGAATTAACATATAATTGCATTCCTCTACGAAAAAATTTAAATATAGAACATACTAATTTAACATTATCATTTGCATAGATCATACGCTCGACTGAATAAACAACCATTTATGCCAAATACGTGCATTCTTTTCACTCAAACCTAATATCTATGCCAATGATAATGTGAAGGTGATGTGAGGGGCAAATGCAGCCATATCACAGACAATATTCACATGTTCCAGACAAAATTGCATTCTTCCAGACAAAAGCCAAAACAATGAACATATGGCCACAGACAATAATATGGATGCATTACCACAGACAAATTTAAAGCCATCGTTTACTTATACCATTGTCTTTTGCTAATTTGATAAAAATATATGCAAATTTTTTTCAAAAAATATGGAAAATCACAATTTTACAGTTATTTCTAGAAAACGCGAAGTTATCTTTCACGAATATTTATGGAGAGCGAACGAAAGTTTGAATTTTATCATGTTTCCCAACTTTTGTATGGACCCACATTTAAAACATAATTTAGAGAAATATGACATATGGCCAAAAGTTGGGAAATGAAAAAATAATAGGGGCTGGTCATACCCCCTAGAATGCTTGATTTAGCCGCTACGAGCAAAAAACTGTTAAAATTTTAAAATCTGAAATTATATCATATTTCCAAACTTTTGTCTGCACACCTTCAAAACTGCAATTTAGAGAAAAAAGAAAAGGTAGGAAATGAAAGTTGGTTCGTTTGTACGGAAATTCCAGATATATTTTATTTACAATATATGTATATGTATTTCCCACAACTTCATAATTTAGTTAAAAACCATATGATCCACGGTCCTTGTGGTTTATTGAGTCGTATCCCCGTTTGTATGAGAGATGGTAAATGCAGCAAAAGCTTTTTTAAGGACTTTTACAATACAACTCAAGCCAATGTTAAATGCGTCGTGTAAATGGTATAACAGTTGACTTTCATGGCCACTCTGTTGGCAACCGTTATGCTGTTCCTTAAAATCCATATCTTTTAGCGAAATTTGATTGCTACTTAAATGTGGAAGTTCTTGGCACAGTTAAGAGCCTAAAATATATGTACAAATATGTTTATAAGGGATACGACTATGAGGCACAGTTTGGAAGAGTTTGAGGTGTAGTTGAGGGCAAAGTTTATAAAGATGAAATCGATAGCTTTTTGTCCGGCCACTATGTTGGATCTCCGGAAGATATTTGGCGCATAAATGGGTATCCAATGCATTACCAGTCACGTAATATATTATAGTTCGACTTGAATGTTACTTGCCTCACCGGCAAAATGTTGTCTTAAGGGAAGGAAATGTTCAGCAAGCCTTTAAAAATCGCAGAAGAACAAAATTGACTGCATTCTATGAAATCAATCCAATTAGTTCGTCCAAGTCTCTATATACAGGGACGCCGATGCATTATATTTAGGTAGATAAAGAAAAGAAATGGAAAAAACCTCAAAGAGGAAGTAGTAGAGGTATTGCTCGATTATTTTATGTTTTATGTTGAGTTGTTCCATTTGAGACTATTTTAGCTTCATCTTCGAGGTCCCATCAGGATTTGGGTACTGTTGGGAACATTATTTACTGCACATTTTCAACACATGCACGAAGTATCGCATGAAATGATGGAGAGTGGCGTGAATATTTATTAGAAGTAAAAGAGTGTAAGTCCTCTCAGCAGTTAAGAGAGTTAGTTGCCATATCCTATTTGTGGTATGAACTTTCCTACAAATGCTTTAGCTTTGTGGAATGAATTCAAAATTTTCATGTGTGAAGAATTTTTAAGAAATTCTTCAGAAAATGATTCATATAACCGTGCTTTATTAGCTATTGAGGAAATTTTGTTCAGTAAACGATTGCTTCGGTACTTCAACTAAACTTTTCGGAGGTAAGACTATTTTACTCTGTGGAGATTTTTGACGAATCACGGTACACGCGTACCACTTATTGAGAATTGACTTACTTCATGGTCCGAATTTTCAAAATTCCACAAAATAACTTTTACCCAAAACATGAGAGCTTCACCTCATGAGATTGAATTCGTTGAATTTCTTAAATCTCTTGGTAATGGAAATTTACCCACATTTCCAGATTACAGCCAAGATGTTATTGAAATTCCTTCCCATTTAGCTAGCAACTTCGTGATTGCAGGTACTTATGGCAATGTATCTGAAACCATAAAGTCTAACGATATTCTCAATTCGGTTATATTAGCACCCAAATATGAAAACTGCACTTTCATCGATGCAGAAATCTTTAACAGTCTGTCCGGAGAGGAACGAATATATTTGAGTTCCGATTGCATCTTGAGTGATGACTATAGAGAGCAAAATAATTTTCCAGTAGAATTTTTAAACTCAGTTGATGTAAGTGGGCTCCCGATTCCACAAATTTATTTTCAAAACCAAATTGCATACTTTTACTTATTCGTAATTTGAGTACAGGACATGACTTGCTTCGTCGATGGTACACCTATTCGTTTAGTTCAAGTGCAAAAGAAAATTGTTTGGATTGTGAGATTTTGAGATTTTGACACCACAAATAAACCTTAATTATACAAGTACACTTCTGTCTTTTTCCTTTAAAAAAACTAAATTTCCCGTTATTCTGGCTTTTGCGATGACAATAAATAAATCCCATAAATCCCAAACGTTTCAAAAAGAAGGAATCTTACTCAAACTACCTATATTTTCTTACCGTTAATTGTATGTTGTAGCCAGTAGAGTTAGATCGTTTGATCGATTGCGTGTCTATATGTATTTCTGAAACACAAGGCTAAGGTCATTTGGCAGAAGATGAAAGAATTCTTACAAAAAGTATTTTGTATGAGAAAATTTTCAGATCTCTTAAGATCCGCAACCGCACCCGCAAGTTTTTGATAATTATAGATAGGGCCTCATACAATATAGATCTACTTTGACGTGCAAAATGAGCTGAAATGATTGCTACTACAGTCTGAATTAAAAAACCTTTTTACATACAATGCTTCTGTATATATAAATATTCGAAAAATAGTGATTATTTAAATTTTTTTTTAAATTTAATTTGCATATTTTTTCCCTTAATTAATCAAAATTACCAATACATACAAAAATTTCCATTTTCAACACAAAAAATAGAACTTTTTGAATGTATTTACGTGTACGTGAATAAATTGTTCTCACGAATATACACACTCAAACAATTTTTGTTTGTGTGAGGGAAACGAAAATTTCAGAAAATGAAAATTGTGTCCCATTGCCGAAATTTTAGTTTACATTGAATCATTTTTGAGTATCAAAATTATAATATTTTTCTTAATAAAATAAGCATATTTGAATTATCATACCTTTAACACATTAAAATATATTAGGACTGTAAACTTTTTTCCATTTTTAAATAATTTTATTAAAAAATATACAAAAATTCGTCGCATATTTGGAACGATCTCGTCGCAGCCATCTGTTGGAATCGCTCCGAAAAACATCGTATTGCCACTCCAGCGTGAAAATAGAAATAGATCCTATTTTCAATCCACGCTGGGCCTAGATTGCACGAAAGGCACATATAGCGGAGTGCGTGTGTGCGACACGAGCGAAACATGTCAGCCACTCCACTCCACTCCAAGCTGGCATTGGAAACGCGCCTTAAAGCGAGAGGAGAAAAACAACGCGTTCACTTTGGTACTGACAGTCACAGAACTTTATTGGTAAACAGATAAACAAATTTGTATTGCCATATGAGAACTAGTGCTGTCATAACATAAAAATGGAAAAAAGTATGGAGTTACTGTTGTCAAAACTAGACGAGAAATTAAATGATCAAACTAAAACAATCATTGGGTTGGTGACAAAATGCGTTATGGAAGCATTAGACGGAAGGCTTAAAACAATAGCGGAAGAAAACACTCAACTCAAAGCCAATTGAGCTTCTACACTTGAGCAGAAAATCAGTGAATTGGAACTGAAACGGAAATATAATCTAGTGTTTTTTGGAAAAGAAAAGAAAGTCAAATCAGAAGCAGAGTTGGTAGACCACATAAAAAAATCAGTAACTGAGACAGGAACACACCTCCATAGAAACATATATAGGATTGGAAAGAATAACACCAGCAAAAATGAACCTGCTGTAGTGTGCATCACATCTATGTAGAAAAAACATACCATACTGAAAAATAAGAGTAGATTCCCGCCCGGAACATACGTGAAAGAAGATTTTCCCAAAGAAATTCTTGAAAAGCGGAACCAGCTACAAATGAAGCCTTCCTAAAATAACACAAAATAACAGTGAGGAAACCAACGGACAAATCCAGGGACAAAGGAAGGAGTTAGATTTACCTAACAAGTCAACCCAGAAAAACCAAACACGAAATACATTTCAATACTCCGAAATACTAAGGGAACTCCAAAAAAAATTTCAAAAAACCAATATCCTAAATTACGTTGAACGAGGTAAATCAGCTTCACTGGCTTAGACCCCAAGCCGTTCTAAAAAAAATTGTGAAGACCGCCGGCAGCCGAAGTCAAACCAAATCTCATACCACAACTTTATTCAAACCAACTTCGGACAAATACACCCCAAGCCAGCTGGTCACCGTGGGAGAAGTTGTCCGTCACCCTCCAATAAATATAACAAAGGAAACAAAACAAGGAAGGCCGAAACAAAACGTTTGTTGTCTATATTTATGTACATTGAACACACGAACCCTGAGAACACCAGAGAGTGTGCATGGGCTAGAGCTAACTAGCTATCGAAAATATAAAATGGTTAATCCTAGACATTAGCGAGATGCGAAGAATAGGTGAAGGGATAGAACATAGGAGCCATTATATAATGTACTACAAAGATGAAGTTGCTGGACAAAGGGGAGTAGGCTTTCTGATAAACCCAAAGCTTAAAGGCATATAGGATCGAATAACAGCAATTCACATTAACATACCAGAGTATACAAAACATTGGACGATCATTCAAATTTATTCACCGACAGAACAAGCCACCAAAACAGACATAGACAAGTTTTACAACAATCTTAGCGCAGTAACTGAAAAATACGCTGAAAACAATGTAGTAGTCATATGAGACTTCAATGCTCTAGTGGGTGCTCAAAAAGCTAGAGAGGAGCATGTAATAGGGTAATTTGGAAGCGGCAATAGAAGCAAAAATGGTCGAGTTTCTGCTAGAACATAACTTAACGCTGCTCAACTCCATATTCCGCAAAAAAACACAAAACTAAATGGACTTGGAAATCTCCAGATGGAAAGTTACGAAACGAGATAGACTACATCATGATAAACAAAGTAAGGTTGTGCGCATAAAGCAATGCGAGCATAGTACAAAACCTAAACTTCAATACTAACCTCCGTATGGTACGTTGTTGTCTATCTGAACGTGGTCCAAAAAACGCAAGGACAAAAGCAATCCAAGCGAACTACTTACAATTGTTTACTAACAAAAGGGTCCCAAACGACTGTACAGAAGACCTGATGGAAGTTGTTACTTCGAATAAGAATCAACGAAAAATATGTCAGAGTAGAAAGCAAGCTCAAGGAACAGATAAGAACACTAAGAAATAAAAGAAAAGAATTCTATCTAAGCCAAGAAACCCTAAAACTAATTGAAGATAGAAGGAACTTTATATCAAGAGAGAACAGGAAGGAAAACCTTAAATGAATATCGAGCCCAAGCAAACGAATTAGGGAAAATATGAGAAAAGACGGGAAAAGCAGAAGAACCAAAACCCTAGAGAACCACATTATCAAAACGGAAGGCACAAGAAAAGCTTTCAAGGAAGTTTGTGAAAAAGGAAATGAATGGATACCAAAGTTGAGAGATAAAGAGTGGCCAACCACTTCACACAGTGCAATCCTGAACATAGCAACGAACTCTGTAATACTCAAAGCAGCCAACTTTCGTCTGTAATACTCAAAGCAGCCAAACGTAGCGTCGCCCGTTGGAGGACCTAGACAGGAAAATACGACAGAAGATATCAGGGATGTACCAGAAATACTGCAATCGGAAGTAGAAAAGGCTATAAAAAGTCAACAGATGAAAAATTCATCGGGCCCAAATAGAACCCCATTCTGGAAAGAATATCAATCAGGCTCGACGAAAATCAACCAGTTGAACAGGCAGGATTCAGGAAAAGCTTCAGCACTATTGATCATATCGCACCATCAAACAGCTCACACAAAAATAAAATGAGTACAACAAACCCATCTATCTAGCCTTCATAGATTATTCCAAAGTATTCGACAGCCTCAAACATGAATTCGTATGGCAAAGTTTTGTGTAGCAGGGGATTTAAAATGGTTATGTAAACAGCATTAAAAACATTTATAGCGAAAGTAAAGCGAGCATCAAGCCGGAATCTATAGGGGATACTTTTCCAATTGACAGGGGAGTCAGGCAAGGTGACCCACTCTCACCAAAACTATTCTCAGCAGCACTGGAGGAAATGTTTAGGAAATTAGAATGGGATCATCTAGGTCTAAACATTAACAAAGCGCGATTGAATCATCTAAGATTTGCTGATGACCTGGTAGTATTAGAAGAGAACCCAAGAGTACTGGAACCCATGTTACAAAATCTAGTGATGCCTCCGACTGCGTTTATGAACACTGTCATCCATGATGATTCAAATTCCAAAAAACTGTTTAATTTTACAACTTTTTTTCAATAACATTTTTATTTCTATCTTTTCAGTTCATTTATTGACTAAGTTTGAAAATTTTAACTTCACAATTTTTCACTTTACACAGTCGGGTTTTTTTTCAATAATATTTTTATTTCTATCTTTTCAGTTCATTTATTAAAGAAGCTTAAAAATTTTAACTTCACAATGGATATAAAAACCAAATTAAATCTTGTGAAAGTTTCCTTGTGTTCACCTTAAGGCTTTAAGTCTCCCATATACGTCAATAATAACGTTCAAATCTACTATTAGCAATACAATAATGTTATCTATCTTTTGCACACATAAATAAAATCTACTAGATAAAACGGCCCGTAATACCGGGCAAAAAATAAAAGTTATATTTATGACGTCATATAGAAAATGAAATTTCGCCGCTTGAGTGAATCCCATTCTCCGGTGAATGAAATTCATTTCCAGGAAGCGGAGAGAAATTCATTCTGCGTTTGATCTACATAAAATGAATTTTCCCTGCTTTCAGAGACCGAATCCTAGTCTCCGGTGAAGGAAATTCATTTCCAGAAAGCGGAGAGAAATCCATTCTGTGTTTGATCTACACAAAATGAATTTTCCCGTTGAGTGAGTCCCATTCACCGTCGAATGAAATTAATTTTCTGCTTCACGACCATTAAAATTTTATATATTAAGAGGCTGTAACGTTTAATATTTTGTTGTTGTTTTTTTAGCATTTTGATGTCAAATTACATGTAAACGTACAAGTTTCGTGAATTTATGCGAACTCTTTATGAAACCCTTTTTTTGATATCCCACTCATTAGAACTTAACAAAAAAAAAAAACGTTCATCGCAAAAAACGTTATCGCAAAAGACATTTATCGCAAAAAATCGGTCATTTTAATTTTTATAATTTTGATATATCCAGTGTCACTCTCACAGTTGAGGCGAATCTGACGACATGTCTCAAGCTAAATTCCATCAAGCGGTTTATGCTACAGAGCGTGCCAAAAAATATACATACATACAATCCAAAAACATAACCTTCCTTCTGGTGCAGTCGGGTAATAAAAGGAGATTTATAATATACTACAGCTACTACCTGCACTCCTTACTATTATCTATAGCATGCGCCTCACATTTTTCGTTTGAAATCTTACAAGTATTTTCATAGCTATTAAAAACTCACAATCCCATATTTCCAGGACAATCTGTATGGGACACGGGATCTGTATAGTGTGATAAATCTCTATGGGGCTAGGAGAAATTATTTTATACTTTTTAGTCCATTTTATAAACGTTGTATATCAAAAATCTTTTTTTATTTCAATAATTATTTACGTCAATTTTGCCTACTATGTGATATCACTAAAGAGTTCTCAATTCTATTCCTATAACCCATGCTTACATCATATTGGTTTGAAGCTATTTCTGTATGTTTCCCTTTCTGCAAAGACATATTGGGCCATAAAGTTGACACAAAATCGCATTTTGGACCACATCGTATTTGTTTGCAACGTTTATGAGTCATGTTCCCCGTTTTGCGAGGTCAGCATTTTGAGCCATGATGTTGACATCATCTTTGTTTGGTGCATTCCGATCTGATCCACATGGTCTTTGTCTGGAGCTTTTGTTTGCAATAGTGTCAAATATCGAAACACATGTGGAGATGCGTTACGGCGAATATCGCCAAATTGCAGTGTCAGATGGTCGCCTACAAATTGAAATTGTTGGGCAAGGGCATGGTTTGATGGTCATTGGGGGTATTGGGGAGCAGAGTATTAGGTGGCATGGTTTGATGATTTTAGGACCCTTGGGAGGCAGAGCATTTGGTCGCACTTTAATCTCATGCTTCTTCAGATGAAAAATCTCATGCATCTTCAGACGGACGAAAAACAATCATATGATCGTTGACCACGATGTTTCCGCGATTTTTTTCTACCATGAAAAGTGTCATTTCAATACTTAGTCATTAGGGCTTGAAGAAGTGTCAGAAATATTTGCTGTCATTGGAAATTATATCGATATATCTAATGAGTATCGTTGTTTGCTATTTGGAGTACATGTCTGCTGAAAGATTTTATTTGTTTCTCGTACATATGTAGTTGCTTAGACAGTCTCCTTCTCCACTCTACGCAACTGCGTTTTCGGCATCATTTTCTATTTCTTTTAGACTTGAAACAGTGAGTTTATGAGTACTGAGGTAGGAGACGACCATAACTGACTCCAATGAATTCAAGTATCTTTGAAATACGGCATCGATCGTGGTATCTTGACGCTTTGTGTGCACATTTTTGTTTGTGTTTATGGTACGCTGCAATTTGTTTTTCTAAAGCTGTACTGAGAGTTGTATTTCTGCTTTACAGATATCGACGCGTGACCTGACTGATACTGATAACCCAATGTTCTGTCTCAAAGCGAAGTTCTTGTACGGTGTAACCACCTGTTCTCACATCTTCATGGTCCTGTACAGTTGATGACACAGCTGTGGTGGCAGTTGATGGTGTTTGTCCATCGTTGATTGCTGCTTTTTTTCGAGCTCTACATTCTCTCTGTTTTTCTGGACCATTCACGCTTGTTCGTATTCTACTGTTTTGCAATTACATTTTCAGCTCAATTCTTTTTGATGTTAGCTTGTGCGACATTTGGTCTGCAACTTCTCTGCTGCTCTTTTAGCACTCAATCGTTCAACAACAATTACCTCACTGGAAGATGCGGTGGTAAATGGGAGGAACGACGCCGTGATAGTTGATGGTGCTTCTATGATGTGGATCGCAGCTTTTTTACGCGCTCTATATTGTCGTTGTCTTTCCGCTGCACGAGCTTCTTTACTAAGTAATTTCGACTCATTTGTACTCTCTACAATGCTTTTACAATGCCCCATTCTCGAGTGTTTCATCACTTTGTACTTCCAACACGGAACCTTGTCGGCTCTGAGCATGTGAATTTTGTGCGTTACCAATGTCCTGATGATGAAATCTGGATTTTATCTTAGTTCCGTGAGGGAATGAGTTGTGTGCGGCATTATCACCTAAAACATGAAATATCAAAGATGACCTGAAAACATTGATATTATTATTAGGTTATTTTTTATCGACGTACCAATTTCAACAGCAGGTATGCGGGTAAACATTTCACGTTTTCTGTTATAACAGAAATTTCGCTTTAAAGACGATATTTTAGGGCTGCTTCACTAAGACCATACTAAGTAATTCCAATTTTTGTGTTTGCTTATTGGTAGTTAAAATTGTAATTTACTGTCCATAATAGTATAGCAAGATAACTATATCATCACTCTGCAAACAGTACATGACAATACGTTCATTTCCGAACCTCTCATTTGCCGAATAAAAACGAATTTAGATCCAGGCAGCGAACACATGTCGACACATCGATAAGAGAGGTTAACACAATCATCAGATTTCCCGAAAATACGAAATAAGCAGATGAAAACTTATCCTGTACACTGAATGTCCTTCAAGAAGGATCAAAACCAAGGATAGAAAAACAAGCGTAACCATTCGAAATAATAAAGCTGAGAAGAAAAACGCTAATAATCGTCGTTTCTTATTCATCCAGCACTCTTCGGGATTCGGACAAACGATTCGATACCCCTCCGCTCCTCCCCGCAGCCCCATAGATGCCACAATGGCTGTCCTAGCATGCTTACAGCGCTCGTTGCACTCGGCCTCTAATGTGGTAGGAAGTGTGACAGACCCAGCGTTACATGACGAAAAATTTATTCTAGTCCTAGATTTTCGTATGCCCGTGCGTAAAGATGTTTCATATCAATAAAATGTACAGTTTGTGTATAGGGAAGGGAATTTCAATTGATTTCAATACTAGACTTAAATTTCACAGTTCGCAACCGGTTACAATCCAATGTGGTTTGGCAAGATATTGTTGTAACATTGTAAACTTACATACAAATTTTTCGGTTTTCTTATTTCAATATTTAAACACAGGCCAAAATAGCTAATTACTGCCGTGACATATTTGGAGACATGCTATTAGAAAAACCAATAGATTCACATCCACTAGAACCAAATATTGAACTTCCACCGCCTTCATTCCTCAAACGTAAAATTATAATTAAAAACAAGAAGAAACATCATCATCATCACCATCACAAAAGAGGAACTTTCGTTATTCCAAACCAATTGACGGCAACAAATTCAGGTTTGTACGAAACCCTAAGTTACAATTAATTAAGCATACGAGTGCTAAAAAAAGGAAGTGTGGCCAAACTCAAATCATATTTACTCGTTGAATACTTTTGGTTATGGTATCACAAACTGATATGATCTAATTTCCACTAGGCACATTAGATGAGAGCGTACACAATTATTCACCTCAAATTTTGCCTGCTGGAAATGAGGAAAGTTTTCCTAATCATGCTCCAATATTACAGGTTGGTATTCGTTTGTTTTTGTCACCTAATTGTACATAAATTAATAGTATATTACGACACGGTGTGTATAGGATTTTTTGTCATACATGCAGCGAAAGTTCAGTTTTGCATGCACGAAGGTAGCACGATGATTACTCGACTATTTACACAGTTGGTCTATATGTATATAAATCATTGTTCGTTTGTGTGTGGCTTATAGACTCCTTAACTACTAAACCTATTATGCTCAAATTTTCAATGAACTTCAGATGTGATCCCGAGATGTTTTCTGTGACATTAGGTCAAAATCGGCTGTGTCCGTTGGGTACTCCCCTAACAAAAACTTGTTTTTTTTTAACATTTTTCTGGCTAAAACCCAAAAAGGCTTGACCGATTGAGCTCAGATTTTCGGGCAATCCCAGATATAGTCCAGGGAATATAATCGGCTTAGTCGTTAGGTTACCCCGCCTACAAAAATTTATTTTTTAACCATTTTTTGTAGGACTCGAAGGGCCTGGTTTAGGTTCCCAGTGGCCTAGGTTCCCAGACACAAGAAAAATTATAAATTTTTTCTTCAACCTACATGTAGGGGACGGGAGAAGACAGCAGAAAGAGGTAACAGACGGGTGGAGACAGAAACAGCCGGGAGGCGGCAGGAGGAGACCGGAAGAGACGGGAGAAGACAGGAAGAGATGGGATGAGACGGGGGGAAATGGCAGGAGACGATAAGAGACCGGAGAAGGCATAACATTCGACGTTACAAAATCTTAGCTAATTATTGCCAAAATAAAAAAATTATAGTCAAAGGAGGTTAACCCTGTCAAATTTGTGAATTTTTTATTTACTGGGGGGGAGGAAAGAAAGGACAGCGGAGAAACAATAGAAGCCCTTCCAAAAAAGCATTCTTATACAAAAAAAAGAAAAGTCACACCAACTGGCGACGTAATGCTTCATGATTGTTTAGTTTAATCTGTCACTGTTATCTGTTATCTGTTTCCATTGCTGCGGAGAAGACGAGCTAACATAGGTCGTCGAAGTCAATGAAATGTGGGACGCGCTACCTCACGTGCTAATTTCGTACCTGATACGAAATTCCCGGGCGAAGTTCGTTCGGGTCAGCTAGTGTATGATAAAAAAATATAAAACGCGTTCAAGCGTCCAAAAATAAGAGATAATTCTTGTGTGCATATGCATAATTCAGAGGACAACGCGCATATCGTATCAACGTAATGTTCGTGTTTTGCACGCAAAGGAAAGTGCTACTTTCGTGCATGCACAGAGGCATGTAAAACTGTTGTTTCCCTATGACCAAAAATATTTATTAAAAAATTAACACTTTTTCCAGACAATTCCAGGTTTGCTTGGAAATCCATTTTTTGTCATCGCTGCAGCGAAAGTGCACTTTTCCATGCCTCTGTGCATGCATGAAAGTGGCACTTTCCCATGCATCCAAAACAAAAATATTACCGTGGTGCGATATGCCCGCATGCGCGTTTTCGTTAAGATAAGCATATGGTCACAAGAATTTCTCCGGTTTCCTTTTTGCTGGCTTGAACGCGTTTTGTTATTTTTCGTTTTTCTCACATTTGATCGTCGAGTAAAATCTGCTTATCGCTGCAGGCGACATGCGGGCATGAACTGTGCCATTTTGATGCACACACAGACGCATGTAAAATCTGCTTATCACTGCGGGCATGAGAAAATATCGTATACACACGTCGGACACGGTGCGTAATATACTATTTTCAATTTTGACACAAAGATACAGTCAATTTAAAAAGATATATAAATATATTTTCAAATGACACATGCTTTATGCTTTTATTGAAAATGCATTTTACTTCTTGAGCATTTACGGCAGAGTTCTAAGGATAGTTCAGCATCGTCTGACACTGATAGTTCGACTGACGACGAATCAATGCAAGCCACTACACTCAACCCTCCTATGGATGCTGAGCCTCCGGCCGAGAAAACTCCCAAAGAAACGGAGGCTGGAGCAGAAATATCAGCATTGGTGAATTATGTGCAGCCTGTCCACTTCAGTTCTTTTGAAAACGCCGAGAGTATATGTTAAGAATGGCTATAACTAGAAATATATATTTTAAATTTGATATTTCCAGAAAAGGGGCGATGCTATGAGATGTCTTCTTTTGATGAAAAGCAAGCTACAACATTGCTCAAAGAAAGGCCTATTGAATTTGTTAATTATAACAAACATCAACTGTCAAGGGTATACCCTGCAGGCACACGATTCGACAGTTCAAACTTTATGCCTCAAGTAAGTATTGAAATTTTTATGTAAAGCTGCTCTCACACTATTAAAAATTCCATTAAGCTATTTTGGAATGCTGGTTGTCAATTAGTGGCGCTTAATTATCAAACTTTAGACTTGGCAATGCAACTTAACATGGGAATTTTTGAATATAATGAACGGTGCGGTTTCTTGTTGAAACCTGAATTTATGAGAAGAACAGATCGCCGTCTTGATCCATTTGCAGAGAGTACAGTATGGTTTGGGTTTTGCCTTTGAAAGTAAGGTTGCAAATAAATTGCACTTTCAGGTTGATGGTATTATTGCTGGTACCGTTTCCATAACCGTTTTATCTGGTCAATTTCTTACGGATAAAAAGGTTGGTACGTATGTAGAGGTCGACATGTTTGGTTTGCCTGCTGACACGGTTCGTAAAAAATTCCGAACCAAAATTGTTCGTGATAATGGAATCAATCCAGTCTACGATGATGAGCCTTTTGTTTTCAAGAAGGTAACAAACTCGATTTGGGAATTATAACATAAGTAATTGTTATCAATCAGGTAGTATTGCCGGAACTAGCAAGTATAAGGGTAGCGGCATATGAGGAAGGAGGAAAGTTTGTGGGTCATCGAGTATTGCCGGTAATTGGTCTCTGTCCTGGATATCGCCATGTTCATTTAAGAACAGAATGCGGTCAACCACTGCTATTAGCATCCTTGTTCCTTTGTATTATTGTGAAGGATTATGTACCAGATGATTTATCTAATTTTGCAGAAGCTTTAGCCAATCCGATTAAATATCAAAGTGAACTTGAGAAGCGGGACAAACAGTTAGCCGTTTTCACGGAAGATATGGAGCCTACAGCAGAAGAAATATCGAACCCATGTAAGATAAATTTAACTATTATTTAATTAATCTAGTCTTTATATAGAATTTTTGGAAATAATTAGTTCTGTTTCGATAGATCAAAGGAAGGAATTGCGTCCAATGCACTGTTCAACTAGCAGCCCAAAGTCTAGAACTAATGTTCAAACGACTTCTTCTATAAGTTTAGATATAGCAACCGATAATCAGCAAGACACTCCGCGGACATATTCCCATAGTATGCCCAGTCAATTTTCTACAGAACAATCACTGCTAACTTCTAGTGGAATACAAGTCAAACTGCAACAGCAGCAGTCCCAACACCAGGGAGAAATCATTCTTGAAGCCGATGAAATTTTTGCTGAACCATTGAATAAAATTTTGAACCACAAACTTGTAACCGAAAAAATAGCAGAAATGCAAAAAAAATTAGAATCACTGAGAAAAAAGCATGATAAAGAAAAAGTGAAGGTTTCCTCATGTGCAGCGGAGGGATCAAAGAAGACTAAATTTTTAATGACTAACAGACTCGTGAAAAGATTAAGCAACAAAACATTGTAAGACTCACTTTTGTCGCAAAAATAGCTATACATGTTTTCATTAAATTTTATGTTCCACTATCTTCCAATTATTTTCCGATTTCCTTTTCTCATTGAAAAATACATACTGATTGTAGCTGTAGCTTAAAAAATTATATAAAAGTCATACAATCGTTTGGATTTTTCGGCAAAATCACTCATTTTTTCAGAGACGTAAGGTTACAAGTTCCACCATGTTCAAATGAATTGGAAGTACCTGACAAAGAGAAAGAAGAAGATCAAGCTAGCAATCCAGGAATGACGAGGAGTCAATCAGAACGTCTTTTGTCTGTATGCAAAGAATTTTCAACGGGTTATCGTGAAATTCAAGAAAAGTATCATGAAATTATTTATTCAACTGCTGAAAAGGTGCTGAAAAATTCTCAAGCGAACCAAATGAAACAATTGAAAACATCTTTGGATAGGGTTACAAACGAAGTGATGCAACAATTACAAATAGCAAGGCGAAATGAAGTTAAGACTTTATCTCTTATACATAGAGATCGGGACGAGTTTGTGAGGTAACTTGAGAAGTACGGACCCATAAACAAACTTAAGAATATTAATTTAAACGTTTTCATGTGAAAATATGAATACAGAATGAAGCGAGAAGTTGCCAGCTCTGTTGTTGAAAGAGGTGTTGCGGAGCGTGTGAGACTGCGGCAGGCGTATGATAAAAAAACCGAAGAGCTGCAAAGGCAACATGACAATGTACGGGCTGCGCTGGCCGAACATAAATCTAAAGTAATGAACTCTTTGACAAAAATTAAACAGAATATATATACGTACTTATATTTTATAAGGCGCGCTCCTTCCTGGACAAGGATTCTGATTCACGATCATGCGTTTCTTCGGACGGGTTTCTAGTGCTTTTAAAATCACCTGTGAACTTTGAGTGTGCAGGAAGTACTACTTTGAATGAATCTTCGGCATCAAGTTGAATGGCTAATAGTTCGTAGTCCATAACTTCCGAATTATACGGCGTGTGCGAAACTATGCTAATTCTAAATCTAAATCTAATTCATGGGAATTTCACTGGAATTGTTCCAATGAGTTTTCAATGAATTAGACAGGCTGTGCAAATTGTGCGAATTTGATGTAGAAATTCGTTTTAGGAAATTTTTATATGTTTAAAATTAAAATCAAGATGAAATTCCTATGTTTGAAATTATTTACATTATTATTGATTGAATCTTTTTTAAAAAACGTTTACTTAAATTTATTTACAAATTCAAAAGACGCGCCAATCTAAATATTCAAGAGAACAACAACAAAATTTCGACTCCTTCGAATGAGTTTAGCACTAAATAGCCGCGTTTTATTATGAACAAGATCTATATGGATCACGAACGTAATAGATTTTTCAAATGTATTCCAACAACAACACGTGATCTTGGTAGCTATCCGGATCACGTGTTGTTGTTGGAATACATTTGAAAAATCTATTACGTTCGTGATCCCTATAGATCTTGTTCATAATAAAACGCGGCTAATGTAATCACTAAATGTAGAAGTACTAGAATTAGCTAATTCAGCTCCATTTAGACCGTTTCGCACATGCCCATAGATTCTAGTTTTGAGTATTTTCTGTGAGGATTTAATATCGAGCGTTAATCCTAACTCAGAATATTAATTTCATTTCTATCTTTTGATTTTTCAGAAAACATTCAAAAAAGACAAAAAATATAGATTTACATAACACATATATGTTTGTTATAAGTCATATATAATACATACGTTAAGTTTAATCATGTTCAACAATTTACATGAAAAGCGAGAAATGATTAACTCGTCGAATCTTATTTGTGTTAAATTTCTTTGTATGTCATTGCTTAAGTTCTAGTTTTAAAAATAAATAACTATGGCCGGTTTCACGAACGATGGATAGATAAATTTAACCCAAAATATGAAGATAAACTGGATAACTCATTTTTGCGTTTCACTGACGTCAAGATAGATAAACTGTAGGATAAACTAAGGAATAATTTATCCACGCGATTTTTTCGAGATAAATATTTATCCATTTGGTAAAGCAACAGTTCGAAGTAATTTTGAATTATAACTTTAAATCTCTGAAATAGTGCTTATTTTTGTAAATAAGTAATAAAATAAATCAATGTCAATCGTTAACCCGTGGATAACTCGTAATGCTTTATGAAACGCTCGAAAAATTTATTCGCTGGATAAATGTTATCCATGGATAGATATCTATTGGATAACTTATTCTTTGTGAAACCGGGCATAAGTGATATATTCTAATCATCTAATGCCCGGTTTCACGAAGAACAAGTTATCCAATAGATATCTATCTATGAATAATATTTATCCAGCGAATAAATTTTTCGAGCGTTTCACGAAGCATTACGAGTTATCCACGGGTTAACGATTGACAGTTGACATATTATTAAATCAAAGAGTTTTTTACTTATTTTAAAATATAAAATGAGTTTATTTTAATGAAATGAACTCTTATTTACAAAAATAAACACAATTTCAAAGATATAATACTATAAATCCAAATTACTTTGAACTGTCACTTTATCCAATAGATAAATATTTATCTCGAGAAAATCGCGTGGATAAATTATTCCATAGTTTATCCCACAGTTTAACTATCTCGCCTTTCGTGAAACGCGAAAATGAGTTATCTAGAGTTTATCCACAGATTTTGGGTTAAATTTATCTATCCATCGTTCGTGAAACCGGGCATATGATATGTTGTACGTGCCAATAACTTATTACAATTTTTTCGAACTATACGGGCTATTATAAAGAATTTTTACTTTTTAATTCATAGAGAAAGTGTAATGTAATACCTTACTTATGGAAAAAGTTTAATTCATTGTAAATACCAGTTGAAATGCATTTGCTGTGTGCATATTTTACTTAATAAAATTAGATGGACTGTTCTTGACAAATCGAAACCATGATCACCAATTGTAACACCACGCGTGTCATAGCCCTAGCACAAATTATTTAAGAGTATTCGGGTCCTTAAAGTAGATATAAAATGGATAGTGTTTTAGCCGTTTACCTGATACCGAATACCCGAAATATATATTAAAATGGCACAATGTCCTGATTAAAATTTTGCTCTCGATTCTGATGACACGTGGGATTGTTCAATGAAGTGGCGAACAAAAACAGCAATTAATGTCACGTTCAACAGACCGGATAATTACCGAATATCCATTTCATCACTAAATTAAAGTGCTAATCATTATAATACTATGACATTTATATTTTGTTTAACACAACAACTATTAAACTTTATCACAAAATAAAGCTGCGATTATATTTAACAAAGTTACTATGATTTTTTTTTTCTTGAATTATTTCATTCTTTGGCTTATAATTTCAGTTCTGGGAGATTATGATTTCCGAGGATAAATCGCATTATACCACTAGCGCTTGACTCGACGTCTTGGTATGAGATCTTCAAGCTTTGTGACATCATGAAACACGCTAACAACAGTACAATGAACATTTAGTTTACGGTTTAGAATTTTCATTACGTAATTTATTAATTAATTTGAACACTTGTAAAATGCATGAGTTTGAATGAAACTGATTTCACTTTACTCAGTTCTTCATTGTATTTAGGTTTTTGGTAACGATCTCTTCCCTTATGTAAAATTTAACATATCCTAGCAATAACTTCCATAGTCCGGAAACACAAACAAGTGGGTACTCCTGTAAACTTAGAATTGTTAAGTACACGTAAGGAAAATATTTTGCAAGTAACAAATAACAAATGTTTTCTTTTTAAGGGTAATTTCGTCTACGAATAAATTAATGTATATAAAACTGAAATTACAGCTCAGTTCAAGCCAGTTCATAAAGAGAACTACAGAATCAAGGCAATACCGACACATAAGGTCTGTTTACGTACCATATTGCAATATATTGCAATATATTGCAATATGTTTCAACATCCAAATTGGCGTTTTCTTACTTTCTCGAGTAAAATTTTCGAGAGAGTTTGGCGTGACGTCATGGAGGGGAAATGTGCTGGACATTACTTGACTTTACTTGACAAATTTGGTCGAGTAAAGTCTAGTAAATTCAGAAATTCTGTCAAATGACATCAATTTTGTTTACGTTCGAATGATTTTACTAGACTTTACTAGATGTTACTCGAAAGTGTTTTCTTACACTTCGAGTAAGCAGAGAGGACTTAGACAAATCCTCTCAAACTTCTCATTTTTCTTCGAGTAAAGTCTAGTAAAGTCTAGTAAAATAGTAAAGTACGTAAACAGACCTATAAATTGTCAGTTGGAGAAATTTTTGAATACGAAAGCATGTTATTCCTCATAAATCCTTAAGCTTCAAAAAGCTCCTTTTTATTGTTTAATGATGAACCAACATAAACATCCTCATCTAAAAAAGAATAGAAGCATTTTTACCAAAATTAACTGAAATATGGAATTAACGCCGAAATTTGGCGGTTTTTATTTCTAGTAGATATTAATATTTTAGGGTAGAGTACACTTTAACTAATTTTTTGTTAGTGGTTTTTTTTCAAAACAAAGCACATATTTAGGTAGATGTGATTATTATCTATATGTTTAGGGGCGGAAAACAAGGTTTTTCCGCACCAAAACACTAAAATTTCAATTTTATTCCGCGAGACTTTCATACAAAAATTTGACATTTGTCAAAGTTCTAGTACAAATCATACAATTCTGCCTTTTACAAATGATGCGGGGGGTGCGGGGGGTCAAAAAATTTACCGCCCCTAAAAATGCACAGAATAGTCTAATATATGTAAATAAAAAAGAATTTTTGGAAAAAAACCACTAATAAAAAATTAGTTAAAGTGTACTCTACCCATATTTTAGTTTTTTTATTTTACAAACGAATATAATTAATAAAAATATGACCTTGAACAATCGTTATCATTAAATTATAAGCATCATCAAATTTAATAATCACTCGTAAAATTTATAAAACTTCCGCCAATGACCTATAGGTGTCACGTCAACCAGTAGTGACAATACTGGCACTTGCCCACGTTTTATTCTTTAGTGTTGTCAAAAACAGAAATAAGGCATATGTATCAATAAATACTACTAAAAATCTAGTTTTACAATTTTAATTTAAAATTTTAACTTGTTTTAGTTTTTGAAAAATTAACTGGACCCTCACTAAACAAACAAAACAAATTTTGTTTTGACACTTGACAACAAAGAAGTTTCACCAATGTTAAAGCAGGAAACTGGATCATCTCGTGGCGTTTTTTATTCGCAACTTGATCCGGATCAGTAAAAAGAACACTGTTAATACCTCACAGAAAATCAAATTTAGTGTTGGCAATTACAACGAGTGATGTTAGTTCCCTCAACGAACAATTATCTCGATTCTAGAGCTGCAAAAAAAAAAAAAAAAAACCCGAAAAAAGGTACCCGTATGTAACCGTATAAAAACGAACTCGTACCTGTTATGTTCGTATCGTTATTTGAGTCGTATCTCCACGTGAGTTGGTCAATTCATTCAAAATTATAGCAAGAGAATATAGTGAAGATATTCAGAAGAACAACCAGTGGCGGATTTACACATTTGCCGCCTGTAGTCTATTTAAATTTCGCCCCTACCGACATCTACAACTTCTCTTTTTATGCAATGAAATTGTAACTTAGAAATTGTACACTATCGTCCGAGTTAAACCACATTTTCCCCGCAATAAGTTCGATTATGAAATTAGGGGACGATGTGTCAGTTTCTAGATTATTTTTACAACCCAACGACTTAATTAAGATTGCACAAGAAATAGTTTTTGGGTATATTTCGGAGCTAATAAAAGTTCAGAAATGACTAGTACTACTAATAAGGCAGGGTAAGGTATGCGCCAACACTACTTACACTATAATGAACATTCGGTGAACGTAATTAAATAATTTTTATTGCGATATTGATAGTGTTATGTTTTCCATTAAAGCATTTTATATATTTCGTACAAATCATTTATTACAAAAGATCTTACAGTAGTCACGCTTCTCTGACAATGGCTCAGCATAGACTGAACTTTGCCACAATCCATGTCCCATATACACGATAGTGTTTTGCCAATTCACCGCATACATCACATTCCTCCCCCTTTAATTCATGCAATACACCATTACAAATCCAAAACGTTTCTTGGTTTCACCCTTCGACTCGAACGTCTGCAACCAACAACTTCATGTTCCTTTGACTTCTCAGTTACCAACTCTGCTGAATCCACTTCAGAATTCTTATGACCTTGATCTTGAACAGCCTTGTTGTTATTATTCAAATGCGTCGAGTTGCTCACCACCTTATCTGTAGCCTCTTCAAATTCATTTCTCTCGACATCGCGACTCTCCGCACTGTTCAATTTACAGGAAACAAGTTGATCAGCATGCCGTTTAATGATACCTTGATTCAACGTTTCCACTCTGTAAGTAACCGGACCTAAGGGTTTTACAATTCTAGCTTTTTCCCATTTACCCGTTGAATAATTCCTTGTCATTGCCATTTCGTTATGTTCAAAACTCACTCTACGATTACCCGTACTACACTCACGTTGCTGTTCTTGCTTTTTGTCGACTGAATCCTTCACTTTCAATTTTAATAGATCCCAAGAAGTTCTAAATTTCCTGCTGCTATTCGGATGGTTACACTCCCGTAGTACAATGAAGAGATGATCGATAATGAAATGAGAACTTCTGCACCGCCATTTCTGAGCTCATTGAATTAATTAATAAGCAATACTTATACTTAAACGTCTTTACCGCATTTTCAGCAGCACCATTGGATGACGGATGATAAGGCGCTGATCTGATATGACTAATTCCTCTCTCACTCAGAAAATCTTCAAATTCCTTCGAGCAAAAACTAGGTCCATTATCTGATACAATTTTTAACGGAAACCCCCATGTACCAAAATAATGTAAATTTACTCGTGGTGGATTCCTGGCATTTTCCGTACATGATACACATTTTGGGAAAGACTTATAATATCTTTTTGCACGATTTTCTACTCACAAAATCATCAGTTATATCGTCGTATGAAATCTTTGTTCATTAGTTCTGATTCTATGCATAAAAGAGCTTAAATAGAAAACGAGAGATCTCCTTATCTCCAACAGGACCTTGTCAAATGAGGAATTCGTAACCACCGATGCCAGAAATATCATAGTACCAGCAAGAACGGTGAAATGTGTGGAAATGACCACAGAAAGAGAAGGGGAATACCTAACGGAGGGGGAAGAGATAATACCGGGAGTATATGTTAGCAATGCGCTCGTGCAAGCAAGAAACGGGAAAGTAAAATTGAGCGTGCTAAACGTTAACAATCACCAAGTAAAAATTAATAATGTGATAGTAAAACTGAGGCATTACGAAGAAACGACAGCACGGGGAAAAAACAGTGAAGACGCTGATCAGAAACTTGTTTACTGTACAACGGCCGAGGAATCAGAGCAAGAAAAAAGGGAAACTCGAATTAGGAAATACATAAGTATGGAAAAGGACCTGAATACTGAAGAAAGGAGGGAAATAAATAAAATAATTAAAGAGTTTCAAGATGTATTCCATTTACCCGGAGAGAAACTAGGGCACACGACTACCGTACAGCACGAAGTGCGAATACAACCCGGAAAACAGCCGATCAAGTGTAAAATGTATCGACTGCCAGAAACACAGAGGGATATAATAACCGAGGAGATACAAAGATTACTCGATGAGGATATAGTAGAGCCAAGCTGGAGTGAATGGAACGCACCACTGCTAGTAGTCCCTAAAAAACCGGGACCTGATGGAAAGAAACGATGGCGGATAGTGGTCGACTATAGGAAATTGAACGAAGTAACCGAGGGGGATGCATACCCACTGCCCAGGATTGAAGACATCCTGGACCAGTTAGGGAATTCCCGATATTTTTCGGTACTCGACCTCGCCAGCGGCTATCATCAGATAGCGATGAAACCAGAAGACAGAATCAAGGCAATACCGACACATAAATTGTCAGTTGGAGAAATTTTTGAATACGAAAGCATGTTATTCCTCATAAATCCTTAAGCTTCAAAAAGCTCCTTTTTATTGTTTAATGATGAACCAACATAAACATCCTCATCTAAAAAAGAATAGAAGCATTTTTACCAAAATTAACTGAAATATGGAATTAACGCCGAAATTTGGCGGTTTTTATTTCTAGTAGATATTAATATTTTAGGGTAGAGTACACTTTAACTAATTTTTTGTTAGTGGTTTTTTTTCAAAACAAAGCACATATTTAGGTAGATGTGATTATTATCTATATGTTTAGGGGCGGAAAACAAGGATTTTCCGCACCAAAACACTAAAATTTCAATTTTATTCCGCGAGACTTTCATACAAAAATTTGACATTTGTCAAAGTTCTAGTACAAATCATACAATTCTGCCTTTTACAAATGATGCGGGGGGTGCGGGGGGTCAAAAAATTTACCGCCCCTAAAAATGCACAGAATAGTCTAATATATGTAAATAAAAAAGAATTTTTGGAAAAAAACCACTAATAAAAAATTAGTTAAAGTGTACTCTACCCATATTTTAGTTTTTTTATTTTACAAACGAATATAATTAATAAAAATATGACCTTGAACAATCGTTATCATTAAATTATAAGCATCATCAAATTTAATAATCACTCGTAAAATTTATAAAACTTCCGCCAATGACCTATAGGTGTCACGTCAACCAGTAGTGACAATACTGGCACTTGCCCACGTTTTACTCTTTAGTGTTGTCAAAAACAGAAATAAGGCATATGTATCAATAAATACTACTAGAAATCTAGTTTTACAATTTTAATTTAAAATTTTAACTTGTTTTAGTTTTTGAAAAATTAACTGGACCCTCACTAAACAAACAAAACAAATTTTGTTTTGACACTTGACAACAAAGAAGTTTCACCAATGTTAAAGCAGGAAACTGGATCATCTCTTGGCGTTTTTTATTCGCAACTTGATCCGGATCAGTAAAAAGAACACTGTTAATACCTCACAGAAAATCAAATTTAGTGTTGGCAATTACAACGAGTGATGTTAGTTCCCTCAACGAACAATTATCTCGATTCTAGAGCTGCAAAAAAAAAAAAAAAAAACCCGAAAAAAGGTACCCGTATGTAACCGTATAAAAACGAACTCGTACCTGTTATGTTCGTATCGTTATTTGAGTCGTATCTCCACGTGAGTTGGTCAATTCATTCAAAATTATAGCAAGAGAATATAGTGAAGATATTCAGAAGAACAACCAGTGGCGGATTTACACATTTGCCGCCTGTAGTCTATTTAAATTTCGCCCCTACCGACATCTACAACTTCTCTTTTTATGCAATGAAATTGTAACTTAGAAATTGTACATTATCGTCCGAGTTAAACCACATTTTCCCCGCAATAAGTTCGATTATGAAATTAGGGGACGATGTGTCAGTTTCTAGATTATTTTTACAACCCAACGACTTAATTAAGATTGCACAAGAAATAGTTTTTGGGTATATTTCGGAGCTAATAAAAGTTCAGAAATGACTAGTACTACTAATAAGGCAGGGTAAGGTATGCGCCAACACTACTTACACTATAATGAACATTCGGTGAACGTAATTAAATAATTTTTATTGCGATATTGATAGTGTTATGTTTTCCATTAAAGCATTTTATATATTTCGTACAAATCATTTATTACAAAAGATCTTACAGTAGTCACGCTTCTCTGACAATGGCTCAGCATAGACTGAACTTTGCCACAATCCATGTCCCATATACACGATAGTGTTTTGCCAATTCACCGCATACATCACATTCCTCCCCCTTTAATTCATGCAATACACCATTACAAATCCAAAACGTTTCTTGGTTTCACCCTTCGACTCGAACGTCTGCAACCAACAACTTCATGTTCCTTTGACTTCTCAGTTACCAACTCTGCTGAATCCACTTCAGAATTCTTATGACCTTGATCTTGAACAGCCTTGTTGTTATTATTCAAATGCGTCGAGTTGCTCACCACCTTATCTGTAGCCTCTTCAAATTCATTTCTCTCGACATCGCGACTCTCCGCACTGTTCAATTTACAGGAAACAAGTTGATCAGCATGCCGTTTAATGATACCTTGATTCAACGTTTCCACTCTGTAAGTAACCGGACCTAAGGGTTTTACAATTCTAGCTTTTTCCCATTTACCCGTTGAATAATTCCTTGTCATTGCCATTTCGTTATGTTCAAAACTCACTCTACGATTACCCGTACTACACTCACGTTGCTGTTCTTGCTTTTTGTCGACTGAATCCTTCACTTTCAATTTTAATAGATCCCAAGAAGTTCTAAATTTCCTGCTGCTATTCGGATGGTTACACTCCCGTAGTACAATGAAGAGATGATCGATAATGAAATGAGAACTTCTGCACCGCCATTTCTGAGCTCATTGAATTAATTAATAAGCAATACTTATACTTAAACGTCTTTACCGCATTTTCAGCAGCACCATTGGATGACGGATGATAAGGCGCTGATCTGATATGACTAATTCCTCTCTCACTCAGAAAATCTTCAAATTCCTTCGAGCAAAAACTAGGTCCATTATCTGATACAATTTTTAACGGAAACCCCCATGTACCAAAATAATGTAAATTTACTCGTGGTGGATTCCTGGCATTTTCCGTACATGATACACATTTTGGGAAAGACTTATAATATCTTTTTGCACGATTTTCTACTCACAAAATCATCAGTTATATCGTCGTATGAAATCTTTGTTCATTAGTTCTGATTCTATGCATAAAAGAGCTTAAATAGAAAACGAGAGATCTCCTTATCTCCAACAGGACCTTGTCAAATGAGGAATTCGTAACCACCGATGCCAGAAATATCATAGTACCAGCAAGAACGGTGAAATGTGTGGAAATGACCACAGAAAGAGAAGGGGAATACCTAACGGAGGGGGAAGAGATAATACCGGGAGTATATGTTAGCAATGCGCTCGTGCAAGCAAGAAACGGGAAAGTAAAATTGAGCGTGCTAAACGTTAACAATCACCAAGTAAAAATTAATAATGTGATAGTAAAACTGAGGCATTACGAAGAAACGACAGCACGGGGAAAAAACAGTGAAGACGCTGATCAGAAACTTGTTTACTGTACAACGGCCGAGGAATCAGAGCAAGAAAAAAGGGAAACTCGAATTAGGAAATACATAAGTATGGAAAAGGACCTGAATACTGAAGAAAGGAGGGAAATAAATAAAATAATTAAAGAGTTTCAAGATGTATTCCATTTACCCGGAGAGAAACTAGGGCACACGACTACCGTACAGCACGAAGTGCGAATACAACCCGGAAAACAGCCGATCAAGTGTAAAATGTATCGACTGCCAGAAACACAGAGGGATATAATAACCGAGGAGATACAAAGATTACTCGATGAGGATATAGTAGAGCCAAGCTGGAGTGAATGGAACGCACTACTGCTAGTAGTCCCTAAAAAACCGGGACCTGATGGAAAGAAACGATGGCGGATAGTGGTCGACTATAGGAAATTGAACGAAGTAACCGAGGGGGATGCATACCCACTGCCCAGGATTGAAGACATCCTGGACCAGTTAGGGAATTCCCGATATTTTTCGGTACTCGACCTCGCCAGCGGCTATCATCAGATAGCGATGAAACCAGAAGACCGGGATAAAACTGCGTTCAGCACGCCCTACGGGCATTACGCCTTTAAACGAATGCCTTTCGCGCTTAAAGGAGCACCAGCAACGTTCCAGCGGCTCATGAACCACGTGTTGACTGGGTTACAAGGACTGCAGTGTTTCGTATACCTGGATGACATAGTAGTGTACGGTAGAAACTTAGCAGACCATCAAACAAAATTGCGGGCGATATTACAGCGGTTGAGAACACATAACCTCAAATTGAACGTGGAAAAATGTAACTTCCTCAAGAAAGAGATTATATATCTTGGCCACAAATGTACGACAGAAGGAGTGGAGCCGGACCCGAGTTTAGTGGACAGTGTCAGAAATTTCCCGACGCCCAAAACCGTCCGCCAAGTGCAGTCGTTTCTAGGGCTAGCAAACTACTACAGGCGATTCATATCAGACTTCTCAAAAATAGCGGCACCTATCAACAAACTCCTAAGGAAGGACGTGAAATTCATTTGGGATGAGAGTTGCGTAAAAGCGTTCGAGCACCTCAAGGAGAAATTGATAAGTCCACCGGTACTCAGGTACCCAAATTTCAAAGAGCCGTTCAAGCTATACACGGACGCCAGTGGGGAAGCGCTCGGAGCTGTACTGGCACAGGGACCACCCACCGAGGAAAAACCAATAGCCTACGCGAGTAGAACCCTAAATGCGGCCGAACGAAATTACTCCACTATAGAGCGAGAACTACTGGCAATAGTGTGGGCCGTAAAGAATTTCAGGTGTTACCTGTATGGACGACCATTCAAAGTCTTTACCGACCATAAACCACTAAAAGGGGCGATACGAATAAAAGACCCCACAAGTAGGATATTGCGATTATGGCACAAATTGTCCGATTACACGTTTGAAATACAATACAAGGAGGGTCGCAAAAACAATAACGCAGACGCTTTGAGTAGAATCCCCTACGACGTGTTAATGACCACACGAAGACAGGCGAGAGAACAAAGGGAACAATTGGGAGAAGAAAAAGGGGAGGACCCAGTAACGAATGACCAGAATGAGCTTGCATCACTAAACAGAGCACCTGAACCGGATAAAGAAAAACCACATATCAGAACGCTAACGGATCCTCAGGATAAAGAAACAATATTACGAGACTGTCACGATGCACCGCTAGGAGGCCATCAGGGGGTATTTAAGACCTACCATCGTTTAAAACGAGAATTTAGTTGGAAGGGGATGTTGAAAGACATCAAAAAATACATAAGAAAATGCAAGAAATGCCAGCTAAACAAATTGAGCAGAGAACATAGGGAACCGATGATCATAACGGATACCGCCCGGCAACCGTTTGACAAGGTCTATATGGATTTAGTAGGACCGTTACCCGAGACACCCCGCGGAAATAAATACATATTAAGTTTTGAAGACGACCTCACCCGATTCATGGATGTGGTACCATTACCAAACATGGAGGCGAAGACAGTAGCACAAGCCTTCGTGGAGGAAATTATAAGCCGGTATAGGATCCCGAAAAAACTTATTACCGATCAAGGGGCTAACTTCACTTCTGAGATGTTCAGAGAAGTATGTAAACTATTCCGAATACGGAAACTGGAGACAACACCATATCACCCACAAGCCAATGGTGCATTAGAAAGATCCCACAGGCCACTGGTAGAATATCTACGAAATTTCGTGGACGACAACCAAACGGATTGGGATGAGCACTTGCGGGCGGCCATGTTCGTCAGAAATAACAGCATGCATGCCACCACGAAGCTAACTCCCATGGATTGTCTCTACGGGTTCTCTGCAACATTGCCGAACAACTTAAAGAAAGAGCCACAGCCGGTGTACGACCATGAAAACTATTATTTACATCTAAGAAACAAGCTCCAAAGAGCCTATCAAACAGCCCGGAAGAACCTCGAAGAGGGTAAACTCCAGTCGAAGGAGTACTATGATCAAAAGACCAACCCGCTGAAAATTCACCTAGGGGACCAGGTACTACTGAGAAACGCGGCTCGAAAGAATAAGTTGATACAACACTGGGTAGGACCATACAAAGTGGTAGCCATAAACAGCCCGGTCAATAGTACTATAATGATAGGAAAACGAAAACGACGCGTTCATAACAACAGGTTAAAACTGTTTCACTAAAACCAGCTCTGTCTTTCCAGAAATGCTCCTTCTAATCATGCTACTGACATTGGGAGTCACAACTCAACCAGCACCGGTCGAGATACATCCGATTACTCGTAAAGGAGTAGTGTTCGAGCCTCTCAGAAAAGTACGGATTTATCGCGACCATTGGACCATCGTAACCCGTTTACCAACACCAACGTGGGAACTACACCTGAAATACCTAACAGAATGTGTAATCGCGATCCATCACCTTTGCGACAACACGGGCCTCCTAGTCGGGGAAGAGTATTGCTCTCACTGGCAAACTGAAATCAGGAAACGAACGAAACAAATACGCGAGCTTATGGACAAGGCAGATTATACGCTGACATCGCACGAGCGAACTAAGCGAGGACTGATAAATTTAGGGGGAAAAATAATAAAAGGCATCTTCGGAACTATGGACAGCGAAGACTCGGAACACATACACCAAAAATTAGCAGAGTTGGAGGAGAACACGAAAACCACTCTGGACTTGGCAAAACAACACGTGACCGTTATGAAAACCACCCTAAAGGCTATGAGTAAAGCCAACGAAGAGATGACGGTAAGACAAAACAAGTTGACGCGAAAGGTCGAGCTTTTCAACTCCAAGATAGGGGAAATAGACAAGCATTCCGACCAAATCCACGTAATACAAGTACGCCTAGACCTCAACGAAGTAATACTATTCATGATGGCGGAACTACAGCAGATGTATTTAGAAATAACGGACTTATTTACAGTCATGGAATCACTAAACCGACGGGAACTGAGCCCCCTGTTACTACCAACCAGACAAATTCTGGAAGTTTACGCCATGGCCCTTGAAAGCCAACAGGGAAGAAAAAAATTCATGGACCAGATCACGCTACAAAAGATTGCCAGAGTAGAGTATGAACGAAGCTCGGGAGGCACCCTCATACAGGTCCAACTACCGTTACTGGAAGCTCAATTATATACCTTGAATAGGATATACACGACACCGATAGATTCGGGGCACAACTCATACTACGTGTATGACATCGGGACCACATATTTCTTAAACACCAGTAGGTCCCAACAGAACTTCGGATTAACGGAGTTAGACTATCAAAGTCAATGCATCCAAGTGAACACTACCTACAGCGTTTGTTATCATGGCGATCCAGTTCTAGCGAAACCAACACGCACCGATTGCACATCAGCATTGTTCCGAGCCACTGACCAAATACCGACTGGTTGTCAGATACGCGTATTGATAAACGCCGGACCCGTCCTAATCCCTATGCATCAGGATAACGCTTGGCTTTACTGGGTACAACAACCGACACCACTCATAAGCCAATGTGAGAGCCAAGAACAGACCTATCAACTAACTGGGTTGGGCATAGTGGAGTTGAAGAATAGATGTGTGTACCACCTAGCTGAATACACGCTACCATACCGAATTACGGAAATACAGCCACTAAACATGCATCATCCCGGAGAAATTCTACCGCCGACCGTAGACTTTTCCAAATACCGGGTACCGACTAAACCCCGAAAAACGGAAGCGCGGATGGAAATCTTGCATCCAGTAGCGGTAAATAGCCATTTCAAAGGCATTAGTGAGACGCTAGACGACTTGGACACTAAAATCACGGAAAGCCAACAGAACCGGCACCAAAAAGTCCAACTACACACCACAACCGGAGTAACGGGAGGGTTAGTAGTAGTCATAGCTCTAATCGTGGTGACACGCAACCACAGGAATTGCAGAATTAGGAGGCGTCAACCGCCACCTCAACCCTCACGACCTAGCCCACGGCGAGTGCAAATTGTATCAATGCCGATAACGATCCCCAGAAGAGATCAGATCCTCGCAGAAAAGGAACAGGATGACTCATCCAACCCAGTAACCAGCTCAGCGGACAATCAGACGCACCCGCGAGAACCCTAACTACGACGATAGAATACGCAAAAGAAAAACTAAGCCCTAAGACCAATAGAAAAAAAAAAAAAAAAACTATACGTAACTTAGCCAAATATACCAAGAAAAAAAAGGAGAGAATGAAAAAAAAAGAGAGGATGAAAAAAAAAAAACTTAACTAACACCTTAATTACTAATTACCAGGTTCCCACGATGTCCGGAAATAACCGACGAGCAGGACGTGTAGACAAAAAGGAGGCGACAACCATCATAATCAACGCCAATAACATCGGCGAAGGCAATTCCATCCACATAAAGTGGTTTGGAGCATCAAAATACATGAGCATCAAAATATGTAACATGGGTATGTCCATCGAGGGTGATATCAATCGTCAACCTACAAGAAGCAAAGGAACCCAGACAACTCCGATACAAAATTATGGAAACCTAAAACTCGAGGAAGACCCGACCACCAAAGTCGAGGTAGATGAGCTGGGGCTGACTCCCTCCACCTGGGATGACGTACTTCGGGAGGCCGATGAATTGTATCACCACTTGAAGTTAGACAAAACACCGGTCGAACAACATGGTCCAGACCAAGTTTTGAAAGCGAAAATTGCTAAAATGAGAAAAAAGTTAGCAAGAGAAACACTAGTTGGAGAACCACTAACGTTACCGGTACGGAAAAACTCAGATTTATGGGAAAAACCAACCTACCCATATCCAGCAGGAAGGCCGAGAAGGACATCAGACGATCCGGACCAGTATTTGTCGGAATCAGCCACCAAGAAACACTACATCCTCAACACTAAAAGAGATAAAAAGGTAGATTTAAGCAAATACTTAAAAAATTGTAAACATTTGCAGTATAAACAAAACATTTGTAAAAAAAGGGAAGTAGATTTAAGCAGACATTTAAAGTCTTAAACATTTATAAACAAAACATTTGTAGTTATAAACAGAACATTTGTAAAAAGCCAATATGGTTAAAAGTAGATTTAAATAAAAGAATCGAACAGAGAGTAATGAAAAAAAATTGTAAACGTTTGCTAAAGCAATAAAAACATGATGTAAGAAAAATAAATGTAATGGATAACACGAATAAACATAATTGTAACAGAAATATGTAAGGTAAAATAAATGAAATGGTAGATAAAGGTCGCATGACCACAAGAAAGTTAAGAGAAATGTAATAGATAATGCTAACACGTAAAACGAATAGGTTAAATTAGATTAGTTTAGGGAGTTAGAGAAATTAAACGACATAGGAATTAGTTAGGGGATGAAGAGATTTAGCTAACACTATTGTAAAACTAAGACAGAAATAAGTAATACCGAACGTCGTTCACACCTGCAACCACCCTCAAAGTCTTGCACCAGAGAAACCACCAAGCAGTAGGAAATCATGTAACTCCACTCGCATTGCCGACAACATAAGTCCGCGTAAACACCAAGAAGATATTGAAATCACCTGAAAAAGAAACAAAACACTTCGAACAAAGGAAACCTCCGTCAAAGAATTACTAACCTTCAGTAACACCATGCACCAATTTCAATTAAAACAAATAATCACGACACCCACCACAACACTTTTGTCCATGGGGGAGTTCTCCAGAGAGGGGAGGAATGTGATGAATTGTCCGGGCCAGGACGAGGAATCCTAAAAAGAAAGGAGATTAGAAATAAATACGTCAAAATACTCACCTAGATATCACAAAACACCACACACGCCATGACACATGTCAGTCACCATGCCATGTCACAAGTCGCGATCGTCTAGTACAAATCTAGTACAAGTCGCGATCGTCTAGTACAAATCTGTACTAAAAAAGGCGTCTCCACTAGACACCGCTAGATGGCGAAGCAAGCGATCAACGTGCCGAGCAACGTGACGCGAAATGACCCATTTGTTGAGGAATGCGCAGTGCGCGCGAAATACGAAATTTCGACATGAATTTGAACGACAAAATGCACTTGCCGCGAATTTCGAAATTGGGTCGAAAAATCAATGCGAAGAATGACGGAGTAGGGACTGCTGCGTCAGGGAAAACTAAGAATAAAGGGACTGGAAAAATTAGGGAACAGTCAGTCCTACTCAGGGAGGCAACCAGACACCTTAGGCAGTCAATCACCAGCAGACGTCGGGAAGAGCCAGTTATCCAGGAAGACCATCCCAGCAACTCAACTACCATCACCAGGAAGACCAGCCAAGCAGTTCAACCGGGCAGCTTACCAGTGCAACCGAATAAGAAGTGAGTATTAAACACTCGTCGTTAACAAAGTACTAGCGGATGAGAGCTCTTAGCCTCTCCGCTTAAGCCTCGACCACGGTTCTTTGAACCTATCGAGCTTAAATACATCGTAATCACTGGGTAACTCTCCCCCAGTGAGCGACAAGAAACAACAGCTACAAGAGGAGCTCAGTAACCCCAAGGTTGGACCCCGGCCTCTCACAATAGAAGAATACCGGGAGAGGATAAAGGGGCAGACGCTACAGAAGACCACTCCGGAGGTACCGAAATTACCCCAGAGGAAGCGAACGGGCAAGGAGGCGCCATTCCGGGCGGACATCGAAGAGACGCCTCCTTCTGGCTGTGGGTCGGGAGCAGCGAGTAAGGGTGGAGCAAGAACTCCAACGGCTCTACAACGAGCGAAGACGATATCGCCAGGAAAAGAAGCTGGCCAGGTATAATCCAACTAGCAGACATTAACGGTCCAGCTTAGTTTAAGGGAAGAATGTATTTGTTAGTAGTAAGAAAAATAAATGTATAGAAAATAAATAGTAAAATTGTCTAACAACCGACTAGTTAATGGTGTTCAGGAGTGTACTCTTCTCTTAGGAGTGTTACTGTGAAGTCCTCTCCTCCAACGACACATAGAGTCGAGGGAGAATCTTCACAGTGCTGACTATGCGCAAATTCCTTCTGCAGCCAAACAGAACCCAAACCAAGGTCAACAAACAAGCGATATGGCTCAAAAAAAAAAACAGCAGAGAAGTCAAAGCACACAAGCACCTAAAAGAGGAAAACCATACTGAAATAGAAAAATACGAGGGTGGTCCGACAAGTACTTAGCCTCACAGCCCGATGGCGCCACTGTCGCAAGAGACATCTACTATCCTGTAGTACATTTTCGTAGACGGCTACTGTCAAAATTTCCCCCGAATCGGACTCGTAGTTTTGTTTTGACAGCGTGTGTAAGCGAACGTGTTAGCGAATTTTATAAAAATGGAGAAAGAACAATATCGGTCAGTGATTCGATTCCTGTTTTTGGAAGGTAAATCGCGCAGCGAAATCAAGGAGCGCTTGGATGCTGTGTACGGTGACTCTTTCCCTTCGATGGCGACCGACAAAAATTGGTTCAATGAGTTTCAACGTGGTCGCACGTCGGTTTTTGATGAGCCACGTCCAGGTGCTCCGAAAACGGCTACTACCGAGGAAAACGTGACAAAAGTCCACGATCTCATATTGGCAGACCGGCGATTGAAGGTGCGTGGGTCATATCCTGCATGAGATTTTGGGAATGAGAAAGCTGTCGGCGCTATGGGTGCCGCGTTTGCTCACTCCAGACAACAAGCGCAACCGTGAAACCACTTCAGAGCAGTGTTTGACGCTGTTTAGGCGCAATCCAAGGGAGTTTCTGCGTTGTTTCGTGACTGTCGACGAAACATGGATCCACTGGTACACACCAGAGACCAAGGAACAGTCGAAACAGTGGACTTCACGAGGCAAACGTGCTCCGAAGAAGGCGAAGACTGTTCTATCGGCCGGAACGGTGATGGCGACCGTTTTCTGGGATTCACGAGGCGTGATCTTCATCGATTACCTGGAGAAGGGCAAAACGGTCACAGGACTGTATTATGCCGAATTATTGGGCCGATTCGACGCGGAATTGCAGAAAAAACGGCCCCATTTGGCGAAGAAGAAAGTGCTTTTCCACCATGACAACGCATCGGACCACCCTCGTACACCCTTACATTAAATTACGTCCTACTGTTTCGCTATTTAGATACTATATCTTTGTACGTACAAATGGTGATGTTATGTTATAACATTGTTCGTACAATCCACAAAACACTTTGAAAAATTACAGTTTACAAGCAAAACAATTTGCCAGAGAAATATTGATATGTATTAGAAAAAGCAGGACGCAATTAACCGCGGTCCTTTTCTTTTGTTTTTGACATTGACTTTTCTTCCGTAAATACCGGACGGGACTTCCCCATTTTTATCACCGGGCTGTATCTATCTTTCTCGACCCGCTTCGTCTTTCACGATCACGGTCACAGTCAATGCCCGTGCAGTCAATTCGCTCAGACACAACTAGCGAACGATCATGTCCTGTTGTGATACAAGAAATCCCCCCCTGTTCCCGAACACTCGCAAATATCTCCAAACAACTCCAACACACTGAGTGTTCCTAAATGTCTCTGACCATTCCTGAATGGGTTTAGATACACCACAATAGTCCCAAATATTCCCAAAATACCCAATTCACCCCGAAAATACGCCCAGTATAGCCCAAAATACCTCAAATCCATTCTGAATGACCTTGACCAACCTCAACAAACAAATTCATTCAAGTCAAAATAAACAAACACAGAAAACGTAAATAAAACTTACCTACCCCAACATGTAATCCGAGCCGCTCGCAAGCGATAAACAAGTACGCCACTACTCGCGCCACATCAACAAAATATGCTGACTCGGCAGAATGGCCAGAACAGAAGAAGCGCACCAACACTTACGCCAGTCAACATAAATTGCTGACTCCACAGATTGAACGTTCGGGCAACAACTGTAATCAGACCCGGACCAAATGACTTGGTCGATTACAAATGTTTTGATTGCAGGTGAAGACACGTGCCTAGAAAGGTACATTCCATTGTGACCGAGGGAAATGACACGAAATATGGAATGGAATGTGCAACCTACGGGAGAATGGCATGTAGGAACATTGGAATGCAGGTAAATGACACGAAATGTACTTCGGAAGGCGCAAGTTACAGGTGAATGGCATAAACGGCCAATTAAACAAAGAATATGACCTGAAAGTAGATGGACGATCAACCAGACGCTGATCTAGGCAATATTGGCGGGTCATCGGCTGCTCATTCAGCAGAAAAATAATATAAAAACCGACCCAAAATACAGAAGGAGTCAGTTCTGGAGCCCGATCTGAGGAAGACGTTACTTATATCGCCAGAAGCCGAAGACACCGAAGACGTGAAGACCACGGAAGATCCCGAAGACGCCGAAGATCCCGAAGACACCGTAGACACCGAAGACCTCTGAAGACACCGAGGACGCCGAAGACTCCCAAAGACACAGAAGACTCCGAAGACCCCGGAAGACCCCTGAGAACGCCGTTGGCCCCCGAAAGCTTGTGGGAAGCATCAAGTAAAAATAAATCATAAAAAAATCGGTGGACAGGTTTCCGACCTACCTTGTGCTCAAACCGACCGACGTTTAAATAACAATCACTTAAATCAAAGCAATAATACGTCAAACTAATAAGTAAATAAAATTAATACAAAAACATCGTAATAAAAATAAAAACTAACATATAACAATATTATAATAATAGAGTAATTTAATAATATAGCAATCCGGTATAAATCAATAACCAAACTACTTCCCTAATAAAACGCGAATATAATATCTGTAAAAGGGGTAGCTAACGCGACACCAAGTCACTAGAGTATCACCGAACAGGTCTGAATGAAGGAGATTGGATTGAAAGAGGCACTCAAAGATCCCCGGGCTGGTCCGCGTCCAATATCGCTGGACGAGTATCGACGGCGAAATCCAGCGCCCCATCAATTCATCGAGGCTCCAGGACAACCACGAAAGAAGGAGAAGACAGGCGTAGAGGCTCGATTCCGTCGAGAAATCAAAGAGGCTATCAGGAGCTGGGTGCTATCCCCTAACAAGGAGGCGCGCATAGCCGCTAGCAGAAAGATTGACCAGTTGAAACAGGACCGGCGCAACTACAGAAACCAGAAGTTGAAGCAGAAGAAGATGTTGGCAAAGAATGGAAACCAAAAGTAATTTATGTATAAGAGTCAATAAATAAATGTACAAGTAACAAAGAAATATTGAATTTTAATGCCCTTGGTCACCCACGATTCCCTAAAAGAGGGAAAATACATAACAGTCCTACGTCGCAACCAAACGCGATTACGCAAATTTTAGAAACATTGATCTAAATGGTGAAACGTATTACATGTTGAACGTATTACATGTTGAATTGTGGACCAAATAGCATTTTGGTATATATAATAAATATGAATTATTTTAATTTTTATAAGACATAAAAATAATGTTTGCCCCGAATTTGCCGCTCCTAAAATCTGCCGCCCTAGGCTCCACCTTACTCAGCCTACTGGTAAATCCGCCACTGAGAACAACAGATAATGATATAAAAATTTGATAAGAAAATCTGTGAAATAAAATATTCGGGGCAATTCTGTGCGCACTTAACAGATTCCGTTAATTTAACAGCCCATGTAATTTGTTGTTGGATTTCGAAAAGTTTAGTTACGGTCGAAATTGGTATTCTGGGTGCCAAAAGTTAACAGATTTTTGTTAAAAATCCTTTACCGTAACATGCCCGAAATTGTTCGACTTAATCGTAACAGGTTTTTTGTTATGAAAGTTGAGAGATTTGGAACAAAACCGGTATCGTAACAGATTTCAGAGTAAATTTTGGCCAGAATACCAACTCAAAGAATTCTGTTAGAAACCAAATCTTTTAACTTTCTTAACAGAAATCTGTTAACTTAACGAAAGTGGCCAGAATCGCCCCGATTGACAAATTACAAAAATTAAAATTGGAATAAGAAATAAAAAAGTTTACAAAAAGCGTGGAAAATTACCATATTCCGACAGTCCTGGTTTACAAGTCCACATGCCTGATGAAGAGCCGAACCGTGTTACCGTAACACGGAGTGTTATGTACGTAAAGTGCCACTCCTCCTCCATTGGTTTTCCGATCTTGTCTAACCAAAGTAAATCCTTTTAGGGAACAATGGAGTCTGGCACGATCTGTCCAAGCTTGGTTTCAGAGATAGCTATTAGATAGAAACCAAGACGCTTAGACGTGAAATAGCGTAACTTTTCAATGTGCGCCCTCAGCGTGTTAACTCTGAGTCTAACACCAATGTCCCTATTAGTGTTTAAGAGTGTCGTACTTTTGAGTTGTGGCCCCGCAAGCCTCGATCTTGGTCCTTTAATTCCCGTAGTTTTCCTAAAAAATCGTACGGATCATCTTCCGTGCATATATACAGCCGTTCCGCTTGATAGTTAGGAAACAGAGCTCCTTGTCTTTTGATTTTTTGTAGACAAGGCGTATGGGGTTATAGTGGAACCTTGGAAAAAACTTATTGACGTTTATTGTGGTTGGGCGCTCTGGAGGTGAGATGCCTGCCATTTGCACAAGATGAGGAATGAGTTGTGCTGTTGTAAGTTTCTTGAACTTGATCTTCGCCGCAATAATTCTCTTTGCAATTGCTGCAGTCCTTAGTATTACCACTAAAGATCCGGTGTCCTCATTGCTTGACATTGTGCTCCCGACTAGTCCTACCGTGGTTTGAGTCGAGGCAGTTGGAGAAGTAGAGAGCTGTGTCGTGGTTATCTTTTTCTGCAGTCGTCTGACGCCTAGAATATCGACACCGCTAAGATCAGGATCTATCGTTTTGAGGACGCACATAGCAGCAAGTTTTCAAATTTGTGACTCCCAGTAGTGGTGCACCGCCGATAACTATTTCTGTCGCATGAGTTAATAGGCGTTGCTTCACCTGCAAATTATGAATTAAAGGTTGTTAGAGCCTTATTTTTTGATTCTAGATTTTGGAAACGTTCGTTTCCCTTGTTATTCAATGACCGCTCATCCCTTTTCTCATTCAAACGATGTTCTAGTACTATTTGTTTATTGATAATGTCCTCAAGTTTTTGGGTCGTTGTCTCCGTATATTGATTTAGACCCTTCCTTACCTCACTCGCTTCCAACTCTACAGCCTCTAGACGACTGTCTGCCGTACCCATGCGAGTATATATCTCGTCGACTCGATTCTCAATAGTGGTTAAGCGACAACCGATGGAGTTCACCGTGGTGATTATCCCATCTGCCTTCGCTAATTATCCACTTGCCATCTAATTTATCCACTTTATCGAGCAGGACGGATGTAATAATAACAGAACGGATGTTAATAAACCAACCTGATTGTTGACAGGAGTCGCTGGTCGATTTAATGTTGGAGTAGTAGGCCGAGATTCAGAAACACCAGAGTAGTTTTATTTAATATATTGGCTTAAATATAAAGAAAGTCTTTTAATTTAGCAGCACTTTGGCGTTCACCAGCGATTTATCAATGATTATTATATCTTGTTATTAAAAAGTTTTTGTTGCTCAATTTTAAATAACGCACTTCAAAGAAATAATAATCTTTAGAAGGAAGAAGATCAAGGTGGGTCACATGTCATATATGAAGACAATGAAAGTTGCATTATCCTTGCACTGAATGGACGTTTCAGTGGTCAAACTAAACACATTGATTCGAAACATCATTACACACGTGATCAAGTTAGAGCTGGGAACGTCAAGCTTGTATACTGTCTGTCAACCGAGATGATAGCTGACATACACACGAAACTTTTAGGACCCGAGAAACTAATGAAGTTGAGTATGGAATGTGGTTGGAGGGATCGTCGTTAAGTAGGGGTGTTGGGAATGACAACTAGCGATGCTAGTTCCCTCTATGAACAATTATTTCGATTCCCAATTGTATAATAATCTTGCACTGAATGATAAAATGAAGTATACAAGATTTGTGTTTCAGTTCAACTTAATTCAACAAACATATAACAATTTTATAAGTATTATAGTTCTAGCTGAAAGAAGTTCGAACACAATATTTAATAAAAATTAAGCAAGAGTACACTTGCTTGGTGTCACTAAACTAATTAAGCAAGAGTTCGCCTGCTTTGTCTTACCAGCTAGCGTCACGCAGGAATGTCGCGTATAAACAGCCCCAGTTGTCCTTAGCATTGACCTTAAGTAAGTGCGAGCACCTGACCTTAAATTCATCGTGTCGCATATGGTAGCATCGGCTTCTTTGATTCCAGATGTACAGCCGATGACAATCAGAATTCCCAGATATTTGGGTTTATCACTGTAAAACATTAAAAAACCCTTCAAAAGGATATATTAATTACTCCTTCCTGGAACCATAAACAGCATTTTTAAGGAAAGTGCAATACACGTAATTTAGGCTTTTTAAAATTACTAGGGGGACGCCCCCTGCTCACTACGCTCGTCAACCCCCGCCGTTCGCTACGCTCACTCTAATAGCTCGCGTATAACGCTATATATACAGTAGCATTGTAAGTAAAAAGTGTTTTTAGTTCAGACTGTAGTAGCAATCATTTCAGCTCATTTTGCACGTCAAAGTACATCTATATTGAATGAGGCCTTATCTATAATTATAGAAAACCTTGCGGGTGCGGTTGCGAATCTTAAAAGATCTGAAAATTTTCTCATACAAAATATTTTTTTTAAGAATTCTTCCATCTTCTGCCAAATGATCTTGGCCTTGTGTCTCAGAAATACATACAGACACGCAATCGATCAAGCAATCTAACTCTACTGGCTAAGACATACAATTAACGGTGAGAAAATATAGGTAGTTTAAGTAATATTCCTTCTTTTTGAAACGTTTGGGATTTATGGGATTAATTTATTGTCATCGCAAAAGCCAGAATAACGGAAAATTGAGTTTTTTGAAAGGAAAAAGACAGAAGTGTACTTGTATAAGAAAGGATTATTTGTGGTGTTAAAATACGTGTGTTTCGGAAAACTCCTTCTAAAATCTCACAATCCAAACAATTTTCTTTTGCATTTGAACTAAACGAATAGGTGTACGATCGACCAAGCAAGTCATGTCCTGTACTCAAATTACGAATAAGTAAAAGTATGCACTTTGGTTTTGAAAATAAATTTGTGGGATCGGGAAAGCACTTACATCAACTGAGTTTAAAAATTCTACTGGAAAATTATTTTGCTCTCTATAATCATCACTCAAGATGTAATCGGAACTCATATATATTCGTTTCTCTCCGGACAGACTATTAAAGATTTCTGCATCGATGAAAATGCTGTTTTCTTATTTGGGTGCTAATATAACGGAATTGAGAATATAGTTAGACTTTATGGTTTCAGATACATTGCCATAAGTATCTGCAATCACGAAGTTGCTAGCTAAATGGGAAGGAATTACAATAACATCTTGGCTGTAATCTGGAAATGTGGGTAAAGTTCCATTACCAAGAGATTTAAGAAGCTCTCATGTTTTGGGTAAACGTTATATTGTGGAATTTTGAAAATTCGGACCATGAAGTAGGCAATTCTCACTAAGTGGTACACGTGTACCGTGAGATATAGCTGGCAATATTCGTCAAAAATCTCCACTGAGCAAAATAGTCTTACCTCCGAAAAGTTCAGTTGAAGTACCGAAGGAATCGTTTACTGAACCAAATTTCCTCAAAAGCTAATAAAGAACGGTTATATGAATCATTTTCTGAAGAATTTCTTAAAAAGTCTTCACACATGAAAATTTTGAAGTCATTCCACAAATCTTAAGCATTTGTAGGAAAGTTCATACCAAAAATAGGATATGGCAAATAACTCTCTTAACTGCTGAGAGGACTTACAGTCTTTCACTTCTAATAAATATTCACGCCACTCTCCATCATTTCATGCGATACGTCGTGCATGTGCTGAAAATGTGCAGTAAATAATGTTCCCAACAGTACCCAAATCCTGATGAGACCTCGAACATGAAGCAAAATTGTCTCAAATGGAACAACTCAACATAAAACATAAAATAATCTAGCAATAGCTCTACTACTTCCTCTTCAAGGTTTTTCGATTTCTTTTCTTAATCTACCTAAATAAATTTCATCGGCGTCGCCGTATATAGAAACTCGGACGAACTGATTCGATTGATTTCAAGGAATGCAGTCAATATTGTTCTTCTGTGATTTTTAAGAGCTTGCTGAACATTTCCTTCCCTAAAGACTACATTTTGCCGGTGAGGCAAGTAACATTCAAGTCGAACTATAATATACTACGTGACTGGTAATGCATTGGATACTCATTTATGCGCCAACTAACTTCCGTAGATCCAACATAGTGGCCGGACAAAAAGCTATCGATTTCATCTATATAAACTTGGCCATAAACTCCACCTCAAACTCTTCCAAACTGTAATGAGGCACAGTCGTATCCCTTATGAACATATTTGTACATATATTTTAGGCTTTAAACTTTGCCAAGAACTTCCACATGTAAGTAGCAATAAAATTTCGCTAAAAGATATGGATTTTAAGGAACATCATAACGGTTGCCAACAGAGTGGCCACGAAAGTCAACTGTTATACCATTTACACGACGCATTTAACATTGGCTTGAGTTGTATTGTAAAAGTCCTTAAAAAAGCTTTTGCTGCATTTACCATCTCTCATACAAACGGGGATACGACTCAATAAACCACATGGACCGTGAATCATATGGTTTTTAACTAAATTATGAAGTTGTGGGAAATACATATACATATATTGTAAATAAAATATATCTGGAATTTCCGTACAAACGAACCAACTTTCATTTCCTACCTTTTCTTTTTTCTCTAAATTGCAGTTTTAAAGGTGTGCAGACAAAAGTTTGGAAATATGATATAATTTCAGATTTTAAAGCGGCTAAATCAAGCATTCTAGGGTGTGTGTCCAACCCCCATTATTTTTTCATTTCCCAACTTTTGGCCATATATCGTATTTCTCTAAATTATGTTTTTAAATGTGGGTCCATACAAAAGTTGGGAAATATGACAAAATTCAGACTTTCGCTCGCTTTCCATAAATATTCGTGAAAACTAACCTCGCTATTTCTAGAAATAACTGTAAAATTGTGATTTTCCATATATTTTAAAATAAAATTTGCATATATTTTTATCAAATTAGCAAAAAACAATGGTATAAATAAACGATGGCTTTGAATTTTTTTGTGGTAATGCATCCATATTATTGTCTGTGGCCGTATGTTCATTGTTTCGGCTTTTGTCTGGAAGAATGCAATTTTATTAGCCAAAGATTGCCTCCTTCCAGGGAAAAAGCAAAAGAATGAACATAGGAATATTGTCTGTGATATGGCAGTATTTGCCGCTCACATTATCATTGACATAGATATTAGGTTTGAGTGAAAAGAATGCATGTATTTGGTTGGTTATTCAGTCGAACGTATGATCTATGCAAATGATAATGTTAGATAAGTATGTTCTATATTTTGATTTTTACTTATTCGTAATTTGTGTACAGGACATGACTTGCTTGGTCAATGGTACACCTATTCGTTTAGTTCAAATGCAAAAGAAAATTTTTTGGATTGCGAGATTTTAGCAGGAGTTTTCCGAAACACACGTATTTTGACACGTGTGACGTATTTTTGCCTTTTTCCTTTCAAGAAACTCAAGTTCCCGTCATTCTGGCTTTTGCGATGACAATTAATAAATCCCAGGGGCAAACGTTTCAAAAATTAGGAATCTTACTCAAACAACCTATATTTTCTCACCGTTAATTGTATGTTGTAGCCAGTAGAGTTAGATCGTTTAACCGATTGCGTGTTTATATGTATTTCTGAAACAAAAAGCCAAGGTCATTTGGCAGAAGATGAAAGAATTCTTAAAAAAAGTATTTTGTATGAGAAAATTTTAAAATCTTTTAAGATCCGCAATCGCACCCGCAAGGTTTTTTATAATTATAGATAGGGCCTCATTCAATATAGATGTACTTTGACGTGCAAAATGAGCTGAAATGATTGCTACTACAGTCTGAACTAAATAACCTTTTTACTTACAATGCTACTGCATATATAACTCCATGCGCGAGCTATTAGAGTGATCGGAGCGAACGGCGGGGGTTGGCGAGCGTAGCGAGCAGGGGGCGCCCCCCTAGTCTATATATAAATAGGCGACACGTTTTTTTTATCCCTTTTACAGGAAACCAGATGGACTTACCAGAATAAAAATTATACCATTCGAAAGATTAGTTTCTCCTCTATGTGCATCACCTAATTTTTTTTCTTAAATTTAATTATAAATTAGTTTAATTTTAAATTGAAATTAAAAAATTCAATGGGATAGTATGTGTCAATTGAGCACACGCATAGCGTAGATGATGCTTTTGGGAAGAATGTATGCGTGTGATTGTTTTGCTTTTTGCCTGGAAGTATGCAACCATATGTGATTTTTTGGTTTTTGTCCCCGATAAATGGCAAGTACTAAATTAGTCGAAAATCAAACCAAATGGATCAATCTTCTACAGGTGACACAAACCAAAAGAATTAACATATAATTGCATTCCTTTACGAAAAAATCAAAATATAGAACATACATACTTATTGAACATTATCATTTGCATAGATGATACGTTCGACTGAATAACCGACCATTTATGCCAAATACATGCATTCTTTTCACTCAAACCTAATATTTATGTCAAGGATAATGTGAGCGGCAAATGCAGCCATATCACAGACAATATTCATATGTTCATTCTTTTGCTTTTTGCCTGGAAGAAGGCAATCTTTGGCTAATAAAATTGCATTCTTCCAGACAAAAGCCGAAACAATGAGCATATGGCCACAGACAATACTATGGATGCATTACCACCTACAAATTTAAAGCCATCGTTTACTTATACCATTGTTTTTTGCTAATTTGATAAAAATATATGCAAATTTTATTTTAAAAAATATGGAAAATCACAATTTTACAGTTATTTCCAGAAAACGCGAGGTTAACTTTCACGAATATTATGGAAAGCGAGCGAAAGTCTGAATTTTATCATTTTTCCTAACTTTTGTATGGACCCACATTTAAAAACATGATTTAGAAAAATATGATATATGGCCAAAAGTTTGGAAATGAAAAAATAATGGGGTTGGTCATGCCTCCTAGAATGCTTGATTTAGCCGCTATGGGCAAAAAACTGTTAAAAATTCAAAATCTGAAATTATATCATATTTCCGAACTTTTGTCTGCACACCTTTAAAACCTCAATTTAGAGAAAAAAGAAAAGGTAGGATATGAAAGTTGGTACGTTTGTACGGAAATTCCAGATATATTTTATTTACAATATATATGTATTTCCCGCAACTTCACAATTTAATTAAAAACCATATGATCCACGGCCATGTGGTTTATTGAATTGTATCCCCGTCTGTATGAGAGATGGTAAATTTAGCAAAAGCTTTTCCAAGGACTTTAACAATATAACTCAAGCTAATGTTAGATGCGTCGTGCTAATGGTATAACAGTTGACTTTCGTGGCCACTCTGTTGAGTTGACGACCGTTATGCTGTTCCTTAAAATGCATATTTTTTAGCAAAATTTGATTGCTACTTAAATGTGGAAGTTCTTGGCACAGTTAAGAGCCTAAAATATATGTACAAATATGTTTATAAGGAATACGACTGTGCCTCATTACAGTTTGGAAGAGTTTGAGGTGGAGTTGAGGGCAAAGTTTATATAGATGAAATCGATAGCTTTTTGTCCGGTCACTATGTTGGATCTACGGAAGATAGTTGGCGCATAAATGAGTATCCAATGCATTATCAGTCACGTAATATATTATAGTTCGACTTGAATGTCACTTGCCTCACCGGCAAAATGTAGTCTTTAGGGAAGGAAATGTTCAGCAAGCTCTCAAAAGCCACAGAAGAACGAAATTGACTGCATTCTATGAAATCAATCGAATTAGTTCGTCCGTGTCTCTATTTACAGAGACGTTGATGCATTATATTTAGGTAGATAAAGAAACAAAATGGAAAAAATCTCAAAGAGGAAGTAGTAGAGCTATTGCTAGATTATTTTATGTTCTATGTTCTGTTGTTCCATGTGAGCCTATTTTGCTTCATGTTCGAGGGCCCATCAGGATTTGGGTACTGTTGGGAACATTATTTACTGCACATTTACAGCACATGCACGACGTATCGCATGAACTGATGGAGAGTGGCGTGAATATTTATTAGAAGTAAAAGAGTGTAACTCTTCTCAGCAGTTAAGAGAGTTCTTTTCCATATCCGATTTGTGGTATGAACTTTCCTACAAATGCTTTAGATTTGTCGAACGAATTCAAAATTTTCATGTGTGAAGAATTTTTAAGAAATTCTTCAGAAAATTATTCATATAACCGTGCTTTATTAGCTATTGAGGAAATTTTGTTCAGTAAACGATTCATTCTGTACTTCAACTAACCTTTTCGGAGATACGAATATTTTACTCTTTGGAGATTTTTGACGAATATTGCCAGCTATTCGTGTACCACTTATTGAGAATTGCCTAATTTCATGGTCCGAATTTTCACAATTCCACAAAATAACTTTTACCCCAAACATGATTGAATTCGTTGAATTTCTAAATCTCTTGGTAATGGAACTTTACCCACATTTCCAGATTACAGCCAAGATGTTATTGAAATTCCTTCCCCTTTAGTTAGCAACTTCGTAATTGCAGATACTTATGGCAATGTATCTGAAACCATAAAGTCTAACGATATTCTCAATTCGGTTATATTAGCTCCCAAATTTTAAAACTGCACTTTCATTGATGCAGAAATCTTCAACAGTCTGTCCGGAGAGGAACGAATATATTTGAGTTCCAAAAGCATCTTGAGTGACGATTATAGATAGCAAAATAATTTTCCAGTAGAATTTTTAAGCTCAGTTGATGTAAGTGGGCTCCCGATCCCACAAATTTACTTTCAAAACCAAATTGCATACTTTTACTTATTCGTAATTTGAGTACAGGACATGAGTTGCTTGGTCAATGGCACACCTATTCGTTTAGCTCAAATGCAAAAAAAATTGTTTGGATTGTGAGATTTTAGCAGGGGTTTTTCGAAACACACGTATTTTGACACGACAAATACACCTTAATTACACTGGCACACTTCTGTCTTTTTCCTTTCAAAAAACTCAATTTCCCGTCATTCTGGCTTTTGCGATGAAAATTAATAAATCCCACGGGCAAACATTCCAAAAAGTAGGAGTCTTTCTCAAACAACCTGTATTTTCTCACCGTCAATTGTATGTTGTAGCCAGTAAGGTTAGATCGTTTGATCGATTGCGTGTCTATATGTATTTCTGAAACACGAGGCCAAGGTCATTTGGCAGAAGATGAAAGAATTCTTACAAAAAGTATTTTGTATGAGAAAATTTTAAGATCTATTAAGATCCGCAACCGCACCCGCAAGGTTTTCGATAATTATAGATAGGGCCTCATTAAATGTAGATGAACTTTGACGTGCAAAATTAGCTGAAATGATTGCTACTACTATACCGTATTGTCACTGTTCTTTTTTTACCTACAATGCTACTGTATATATAGCTCCATGCGCGAGCTATTAGAGTGAGCGGAGCGAACGGCGGGGGTTGGCGAGCGTAGCGAGCAGGGGGCGTCCCCCTAGTACATATAAACACGCAATCGGTTAAACGATCTAACTCTACTGGCTACAACATACAGTTAACAGTGAGAAAATATAGGTTGTTTGAGTAAGATTCCTGATTTTTGAAACGTTTGCCCCTGGGATTTATTTATTGTCATCGCAAAAGCCAGAATGACGGGAAGTTGAGTTTCTTGAAAAGAAAAAGGCAAAAATACGTCACACGTGTCGAAATACGTGTGTTTCGGAAAACTCCTGCTAAAATCTCACAATCCAAAAAAATTTCTTTTGCATTTGAACTAAACGAATAGGTGTACCATTGACCAAGCAAGTCATGTCCTGTACACAAATTACGAATAAGTAAAAGTATGCAATTTGGTTTTTCAATTGCAATTTAAGAATTTCTTAAAACGTCTTCACACCTGAATATTTTGAATTCATTACACAAATCTAATGCATTTGTAGGAACGTTCATACCACAAATAGGATATGGCAAATAACTCTCTTAACTGCTGAGAGGACTAACACTCTTTTACTTCTAATAAATATTCACGCCACTCTCCATAATTTCATGCGACACGTCGTGCATGTGCTGAAAATGTGCAGTAAATAATGTTCCCAACAGTACCCAAATCCTGATGGGACCTCGAACATGAAGCTAAAAAAGTCTCAAATGGAACATCTCAACATAAAACATAAAATAATATAGCAATAGCTCTACTACTTCCTCTTTGAGGTTTTTCGATTTCTTTTCTTTATCTACCTGAATATAATGTTTTGGCGTCTCTGTATATAGAAACTCGGAAGAACTAATTCGATTGATTTCATAGAATGCATTCAATTTTGTTCTTCTGTGAATTGTAAGAGCTTGCTGAACATTTCCTTCCCTAAAGACTACATTTTGCCGGTGAGGCAAGTAACATTCAAGTCGAACTATAATATATTACGTGACTGGTAATGCATTGGATACTCATTCATGCGCCAATTAGCTTCCGTAGATCCAACATAGTGACCGGACAAAGAGCTATTGATTTCATCTATATAAACTTTGCCCTCAACTCCACCTCAAACTCTTGCAAACTGTAATGAGGCACAGTCGTATCCCTTATTAACATATTTGTGCATATATTTTAGGCTCTTAACTGTGCCAAGAACTTCCACATTTAAGTAGCAATCAAATTTCGCTAAAAGATATGGATTTTAAGGAACAGCATAACGGCTGTCAACAGAGTGGCCACGAAAGTCAACTGTTATACCATTAACACGGCGCATCTAACATTGCCCTGAGTTGTATTGTAAAAGTCCTTAGAAACGCTTTTGCTGCATTTACCATCTCTGATACAGACGGGGATACGATTCAATAAACCACATGAACCGTGGATCATGTGGTTTTTAACTAAATTATGAAGTTGTGGGAAATACATTGTATATTGTAAATAAAATATATCTGGAATTTTCGTACAAACGTACCAACCTTCATTTCCTACCTTTTCTTTTTTCTCTAAATTGAGATTTTAAGGGCGAGCAGACAAAAGTTTGGAAATATGATATAATTTCAGATTTTCAATTTTAAACAGTTTTTGGCTCGTAGCGGCTAAATCAAGCATTCTGGGGGGTATGACCAATCCCTATTATTTTTGCATTTCCCAACTTTTGGTCATATATTATATTTCTCTAAATAATGTTTTAAATGTGGGTCCATACAAAAGTTGGGAAACATGATAAAATGCAGACTTTCGTTCGCTTTCCATAAATATTCGTGAAAGATAACTTCGCGTTTTCTAGAAATAACTGTAAAATTGTGATTTTCCATATTTTTTGAAATAAAATTTGCATATATTTTTATCAAATTAGAAAAAAACAATGGTATAAGTAAACGATGGCTTTAAATTTGTCTGTGGTAATGCATCCATATTATTGTCTGTGGCCATATGTTCATTGTTTTGGCTTTTGTCTGGAAGAATGCAATTTTAATAGCCAACGGTTGCCTTCTTCCAGGCAAAAAACAAAAGAATGAACATGTGAATATTGTCTGTGATATGGCTGCATTTGCCCCTCACATTATCATTGGCATAGATATTAGATTTGAGTGAAAAGAATGCACGTATTTGGCATAAATGGTTGTTTATTCAGTCGAACGTATGATCTCTGCTAATGATAATGTTACATAAGTATGTTCTATATTTTAATTTTTTCGTAGAGGAATGCAATTATATGTTAATTCTTTTGGTTTGTGTCACCTGTACAAGATTGATCCATTTGGTTTGATTTTCGACTAACTTAGTACTTGTTATGTACCGGGGACACAAACCAAAAATTCACATATGGTTGCATATTTCCAGGCAAAAAGTAAAACATTCACACGCACACATTCTTCCCAAGAGCATAATCTACGCTATACGTGTGCTCAATTCACACATACTATCCCATTGAATTTTTTAATTTCAATTTAAAATTAAACTAATTTATAATTAAATTTAAGAAAAAAAATTAGGTGATGCACATAGAGGAAAAACTAGTCTTTCGAATGGTATAATTTTTATGCTGGTAGTTCCACCTGGTTTCCTGTAAAAGGGATAAAAAAAATACGTGTCGCCTATTTATATCTTACCAGGGGGACGCCGAGGAATTCAATTTTATCCAGTTAACCAAATCCTATTCTGATGTATAGTAACAATTGTAATTTTATTAACTTGAATTGGAGCCCGACCCGTAGAAGATCCCTATATTTTAATTGGCCAAATTTTAACTATTTTATACTTTTTATACTACTTAATTAACCCTTTAATTATTAAATGATGAGACTCTCTTCTCATACAAAATACTTTTTGTAAGAATTCTTTCATCTTCTGCCAAATGACCTTGGCCTTGTGTTCTAGAAATACATATAGACACACAATCGATCTAACTGTACTGGCTACAACCTACAATTGACAGTGAGAAAATATAGGTAGTTTGAGTAATTCCAGCCTTTTGAAACGTTTGGGAATTATGGGATTTATAAACTGTCATCGCAAAAGCCAGAATGAGGGGAAATTGAGTTTTTTGAAAGGAAAAAGACAGAAGTGTACTTGTATAATTAAGGTTTATTTGTGGTGTCAAAATACGTGTGTTTCGGAAAACTCCTGCTAAAATCTCACAATCCAAACACTTTTCTTTTGCATTTTAACTAAACGAATAGGTGAACCATTGACAAAGCAAGTCATGTCCCGTACTCTAATTACGAATAAGTAAAAGTAAGCAATTTGGTTTTGAAAGTAAATTTGTGGGATCGGGAGCCCATTTACATCAACTGAGTTTAAAAATTCTACCGGAAAATTATTTTGCTCTCTATAATCATCACTCAAGATGTAATCGGAACTCAAATATATTCGTTCCTCTCCGGACAGACTGTTAAAGATTTCTGCATCGATGAAACTGCAGTTTTCTTATTTGGGTGCTAATATAACCGAATTGAGAATATCGTTAGACTTTATGGTTTCAGATACATTGCCATAAGTATCTGAATTCACGAAGTTGCTAACTAAATGGGAAGGAATTTCAATAACCTTTTGGCTGTGATCTGGAAATTTGGGTAAAGTTCCCTTGTCAAGAGATTTAAGAAATTCAACGAATTCAATGTCATGAGGTCCCATGTTTTGGGTAAAAGTTATTTTGTGGTATTTTGAAAATTCGGACCATGAAGTAAGCTAATTCTCAATAAGTGGTACACGTGTACCGTGAGATATAGCTGGCAATATTCGTCAAAAATCTCCACAGGGTGAAACAGTCTTACCGCCGAAAAGGTTAGTTTAAGTACCGAATGAATCGTTTACTGAACAAAATTTCCTCAATAGCTAATAAAGCATTGTTATATGAATCATTTTCTGAAGAATTTCTCAAAAGTTTCCACACTTGAACATTTTGAATTCATTCCACAAATCTAAAGCATTTGTAGGAACGTTCATACCATAAATAGGATATGGCAAATAACTCTCTTAACCGCTGAGAGGACTTACACTCTTTTACTTTAATAAATATTCACGCCACTCTCCATCAGTTCATGCGATACGTCGTGCATGTGCTGAAAATGTGCAGTAAATAATGTTCCCAACAGTAAAATAGTCTCAAATGGAACAACTCAACATAAAACATAAAATAATCTAGCAATAGCTCTACTACATACTTCCTCTTTGAGGTTTTTCCATTTGTTTTCTTTATCTACCTAAATTTAATGCATCGGCGTCTCTGTATATAGAAACTCGGACGAACTTATTCGATTGATTTCATAGAATGCAATCAATTTTGTTCTGCTGTGATTTTTAAGAGCTTGCTGAACATTTCCTTCCCGAAAGACTGCATTTTGCTGGTGAGGCAAGTGACAATCAAGTCGAACTATAATATATTACGTTACTGGTAATGCATTGGATACTCATTCATGCGCCAATTAGCTTCCGTAGATCCAACATAGTGACCGGACAAAAAGCTATCGATTTCATCTATATAAACTTTGCCCTCAAATCCACCTCAAACTCTTCGAAACTGTAATGAGGCACAGTCGCATCCACTATAAACATGTTTGTACATATATTTTAGGCTCTTAACTGTGCCAAGAACTTCAACATTTAAGTAGCAATCAAATTTCGCTAAAAGATATGGATTTTAAGGAACAGCATAACGGTTGTCAACAGAGTGGTCATGAAAGTCAACTGTTATACCATTAACACGACGCATCTAACATTGGCTAGAGTTGTATTGTAAAAGTCCTTAGAAAAGCTTTTGCTGCATTTACCATCTCTCATACAGATGGTGATACGATTCAATAAACTCTAGCTTTTAATTAAATTATGAGGTTGTGGGAAATACATGTATATTGTAAATAAAATATATTTTGAATTTCCGTACAAACGTACCAACTGTCATTTCCTACCTTTTCCTTTTTCTCTAAATTGAGGTTTTAAAGGTGTGCAGACAAAAGTTTGGAAATATGATATAATTTCAGATTTTAAAATTTTAACAGGTTTTTGCTCGTAGCGGCTAAATCAAGCATTCTAGGGGGTATGTTCAACCCCCATTATTTTTTCATTTCCCAACTTTTGGCCATATATCATATTTCTCTAAATTATGTTTTTCAATGTGGGTCCATAGAAAAGTTAGGAAATATGATAAAATTCAGACTTTTGCTCGCTTTCCACAAATATTCGTGAAAGTTAACCTCGCGTTTTCTAGAAATAACTGTAAAATTGTGATATTCATATGTTTTATAATATTTATTTTTATCAAATTAGCAAAAAATAATGGTATAAGTAAACGATGGCTTTAAATTTGTCTCTGGTAATGCATCCATATTATTGTCTGTGGCCACATGTTCATTGTTTTGGCTTTTGTCTGGAAGAATGCAATTTTATTAGCCAAAGATTGCCTTCTTCCAGGCAAAAAACAAAAGAATGAACATGTGAATATTGTCTGTGATATGGCTGCATTTGCCCCTCACATTATCATTGGCATAGATATTAGGTTTGGGTGAAAAGAATACATGTATTTAGCATAAATGGTAGGTTATTCAGTCGAACGTATAATCCATGCCAATGATAATGTTAAATAAGTATGTTCTACATTTTGTTTTATTTTCGTAGAGGAATGCAATTATATGTTAATTCTTTTGGTTTGTGTCCCCAGTAGAAGATTGATCCATTTGGTTTGATTTTCGACTAATTTAGTACTTGCCATTTATCGGGGACGCAAACCAAAAATTCACATATGGTTGCATATTTTCAGGCAGAAAGCAAAACAATCATACGCATACATTCTTCCCAAAAGCATCATCTACGCTATACGTGTGCTCAATTCACGCATACTATCCCATTGAATTTTTTAATTTCAATTTAAAATTAAACTAATTTATAATTAAATTTAAGAAAAAAAATTAGGTGATGCACATAGAGGAAAACCCAATCTTTCGAATGGTATAACTTTTATCCTGGTAAGTCCACCTGGTTTCCTGTAAAAGGGATAACAAAAAAACGTGTCGCCTATTTATATATAGATATATATAAAACAAGATCTTTTTACAAAAGTTTGTCGCGGCAAAACTCCGGATCTACTGGGACAAGTTTTATGAAATTTAGTAGGATTTATTCTTGTTAGAAAGAGAATGTTTTTGTGAAGTTTCAAAGAAATTCGCCGAAAACTTTACGAGATATGGTAGTTTTAATGTTTTGGTCGTTTTGATTTTAAGAAAGCATCTTCCTTCCGTGCGAAAGCTTGAAATAAAGAAATTAAGAGCGATCGTTTCTCTCGAGTACAAATTTTTACCGATTTCTCTCACTCTCTTGAGCATGAACTGTATTCGCGAGAACAATTCGGTAGTTTGATTTCATAATATCTCTTAATTTTAAGTAGAGTTCTCTTGATATGAAAACAATGATTTGTATCCATGAATAACTCTCAAGAGAAAATCTACTTTAGAATATAAGAGAGATCGTGCAATTATTGTCGCTCCGTCACGCCAAATATTTCTAAGAGAGAAACGAAGAAGATCATGAAAACGGGAATCAAATCGTGGCTCTCGAATACATAGCATCCAAGAAGAAGTCGACTTTAGCGCTTAAGCTTAATAAATGAAGAGAGATCGTGCAATTATCGCATTGTTAGCGATTACTCCCTCTCTCTTAAATATGAGACGTATTCGAGAGAACATTTCGGCATTTTGTTGATTGCACGATCTCTCTTCATTTATTTTTCTTAAGAAGCAAAGTACACTTTCTCTTGATATGAAATCCATCCATGGATTCATACTAGAGATGAATGCGACTTCATGTCATGTGGTTTTCGATTAGGAAATGGGGATTGATTTATTTTTGGATCTTCTTATGCCCATCTCGAATACGAAAACGTCAACCTTTACTTGCGTATTAGAGAACCGTTACTTTTCGCTTTTGCAAATCGGAACAAAAGCTCTCTCTCAAGAATTCTCTATGATTTGACACTCTGTATTTCCGTAGAGCCGGTTTTAATTGTTTTCTACAAATTTTTCTCGGGTTATTCAATACAATTTTGGTTCATTAAAACCGTAGCAGATAGATTTGTTGAAATTGGTGGAAAATGGTAAATATATTTTTGAGTTTCAGATTGTAGGACATCATAGTTTCCGGGAATCCCAAGTTGACCGATTTTCTTCCGGTTTGAAGGGTTCTTTTCCGGTAGAAATTTGAATTTTTAACGGTTTCTTGCGCGTAGCGGCTAAACGAAGCTTCCTACGGGGTTCATATGTATGACCGACCCCCACTATTTTGACATTATTCTACCTTCAGTTCATACATCATTTTTCTCTACATTAAGGTTTTAAAGGTATGCATTCAAAAGATCGGAAAATTGATAAAATTCAGATTTTGAATTTTTAACGATTTTTTGTTCCTAGCGGCTAAACGAAGCGTCCTACGGAATTCATACGTATGACCGACCCCCATTTTTTTTAAATTTCCTAACTTTGAATCTCAAGTTGACCAATTTTCTTCCGGTTTGAAGGGTTCTTTCCCCGTAAAAATTTGAATTTTTAACGGTTTTTTGCCCGTAGCGGCTAAACGAAGCGTCCTACGGGATGCATATGTATGATCAACCCCCACTGTTTTGACATTTCCTACCTTCCCTTGATACATCATTTTTCTCTAAATTGAGGTTTTAAAGGTGTGCATTCAAAAGATCGGAAAATTGATAAAATTCAGATTATGAATTTTTAACGATTTTTTGTTCCTAGCGGCTAAACGAAGCGTCCTACGGAGTTCATACGTATGACCGACCCCCATTTTTTTTAAATTTCCTAAATTTTTCAATCCATCTTTTTTCTCTGAATTGAGTTTTTAAAAATGTGTCCAAACAAAAGTTATGATATATGATAAAATTCAGATTAAAATTCGTAAACGCAAAATCTCGCGTTTTTCGGAAAAATTTTGTAACTTTTTATATATTTGAAACTCAATTTGTATATTTTTTCTTTAAATCAATAGAAATACTATTACACAGAAAACAGAAATTTTTGAGTAAATTTTACTCTCCAATGGTACACATTTTTGTTTGTGTTTGTTTTGTGCAAATTTCAGAACATCAAAATTGTGTGCATTGTGTGTACATGTACATTGTGTTCCATGCGCGAAATTTTGTATCAGCCCCCTTCCAGTTATTGTGATCACTCATTCCCTATTTGTCAATCAAACATCAACATCAATTCGCGCACTGTCTGTTCTTTGAACGTTAAAGACGGTCAAAGGCGCATACGGCCCATGGATCTTTTGTCTGCTGTTACGTGTGTGATGTTGGAAAAAAATGAGTAGAGAGTCACATGGGATCGCGACATCTGGTAAATTATTTTGTCTGTGATTAAACCTTAACTTTTTTTGTAAGTAGAAGAAAGTAATATTTTTCAACAAATTCGCCGAAAATAAATTTACACGGCTAACGTGGGCGTATTGTTCATGTGGCCGATCGGATCGGATTAACCTCTCAAATATTACTGTGCCATAAAAAATTTACATCCGGTACTAATCGAAGAACAGCAAAAAGTTAACCAGTTTTGTTTGAGTTTCAACCGGCAATCTATAAATTCTTATTTGTTTCATTGTTGTCACCGAACATAGGATAAATTTCGATTTCTTATAACTACTATATTTCAATATTTTTGTAACTTTAAAATTAATAGGTGCTGTAAAGTTTAGTAATAATTCCAAAATTGTCTCTTTTTGAAAGAGTGCTTGAATAGTTGTTTTAAGTTTATTTCTCATTTTCTTATTAAGCACTATTCATACTTTCAATTTATTATCAATTTTACGGCGAAAATTTGTAGCCAAACGTTAATAAAAACATTGTTGAAAAAGTCAAAGATTTTTTGGAATTTTTTGAACTTATGTTACAATCAAAAGATAACTGCTAAGAATCAAAAATCTATAACTAAAGAAAAACAACACATATATAGTATCAACATATACAGTATACAAAAAATAAGCAGTTTTACGTAATGCCCAGCAAAGCGGGCGGGTACAGCTAGTATAGATATATAAGAAAAAAAATTAGGTGATGCACATAGAGGAAAAACTAATCTTTCGAATGGTATAATTTTTATCCTGGTAAGTCCACCTGGTTTCCTGTAAAAGGAATAACAAAAAGTCGTGTCGCCTATTTATATATAGATTTCTCAGCGTATTCTCACATCTAGTTGTAAAGTAGCGTATTCTCAACACCACTATTTTGCAACTTCACCCACTTCCTTCTTCTGCGTTTTGATACTTCAAGCTGTGTGACATTTCAAGTTATCTCTAATAAATTTATAATTTTTATTTATCAATAATTTAATAAATAATAAACAAATACTCTACTACACTTCTACAGTGACGATCTCGGTCTATTACTCCAAAACTTAGGCTGTCGTAGTCGCAGAGAAGAAGCAGTGCGACGAGTGATTTTTGTTCTCAACAGAATAAACGCGATACGCTGAGAATGGCTGAAAAACGTCAACGACTCCATGATCTGCAGTGTTGTTGCAGCACTTGGAATTGTAAAAATGAGTCGACAAAGCAATTATATGAATGACTTAAACTTTATTGTAAACTGTATTTATAAATTTTCAATTAACAATATGAGAGACAATATTCTTTGCTTCTTACATAACAATTTCTTGTTCTTGACTAAGTTCACGTCTTATCACTTTTAATTCTGTGGTTTCCTTTATACAACACACAAATAAAATACAGTTCCTTAAATCATTAATCAAGATTTATTTTAAACTTGATTTATTCACAGTCCAATTTATAAAATTCGAACACGAGTTTTTGTCCCAACCTCTTTGTTTCGATGTCCAACTGAAGATCTCTTTGTTTTCCATCATCCCGTGTTGCCCTATCATATTTTCCACTTGGCGTATCAATGTGTGACCAGGGTCGCCACAGTACTCCCTCCTGAAAAACTTTCACCGGGAGGTTTGAAAGTTACTCGCCGGCGACTGTAAGTCCTTAAGGGTGGATCAGTAAATGATTTCCACTGATGCATCTGGGGTTGGTCCGGAGACTTTGGAAGTGATGGACTGTCTGTTGAGGTGGACCTGTGAACAGATGAATCATTTGTTACGAAATGGGGGTGAGATTGGGGAACTTCAAGTGGTGTTTGCGAATCGTCAGGTTGAGTAGCACAAGATGCATGTCGAGATGTCTGAGGTTGCAATTGATCTGTGTTGCTGAGCGAATCTCGTTTGTTAGTATAGCACGGCTTCAGTCTTTCCACGGCGATATTCTGTCTCTGGCCCTTGAAATCTATTGTAAATAGTCGATCTGATAATCGTTCGATGACCTTGAATGGTCCTTCATATGGTGGTTCTAGTGGTGCCCTTATTCGGTCACACCGAACGAAAACGTGCGAACAGAAATACAAGTCTTTTAGAACAAACATTCGTGGCTTAACATGGTGGGCAGTTGGAGTTGCTCTTAAGCCGCGTGCAAATTCTCTGTGCTTTTCGGTGAAAATTTGTGGATCAGGTTGTAGATCTTCGGACATGAAAAATTCTCCTGGTATTCGCAAGTTGCTTCCGTACAAGATTTCGGCTGGAGAGGCTTGAATATCTTCTTTTAAGCTGGTTCTTAATCCCAGCATGACTGTGGACAGGATCTCTATCCAGGGTTTCGGTGAACACATGAGTGCAGCTTTTAAAGTGCGATGGAAGCGCTCAACCATCCCGTTTGACTGTGGATGGTATGCCGTTGTCCGGCGTCTTTCGGCTCCAATGAAGTTCGCGAAAGCTGGGAATATCTGTGATTCAAACTGCATGCCTCTATCCGTTGTGATGGTGACTGGAGTGCCATACTGGCTGATCCAATGATCAAACAGAGCTGTTATGACGGTATCGGCAGTCATATTTTTGAGAGGCACAGCCACAGGCCATCTTGAAAATCTGTCTATTATTGTTAGACAGTAGTTGTATTCGTTGATCTTTGGTAAAACGATTAAGTCTATATGAATGTGACCAAATCTGGCGTCAGGCACAGCTATACGTTCAGGTACAAGTCTGGTGTGTTGTTTTACTTTTGACCTTTGACATGCAAGACATTCACGAGTCCAGGTAACAGCATCTTCCTTGATGTTAGGTCAGATATATTTTTCCCGTAGTGCTAGTGATGTCTGCTTCTGACTGGGGTGTGAAAGACCATGTACGACATCAAAGGCAGTTCTCCGGAGTGATTGTGGTAAATAAGGACGACATCCACCCTGGGAAATTTTTTATTAGTTTTCACTTCTAGATTTTATATTATATAGGTAGATTTTTATATTAGTTTTCACTTCTGTTTCTTCAAGTTGTAGAGATGTGTCACTTTGTAGTATTTCGATGAGTTCAGGGTCAGTTAGTTGTTCTTGACGAATTTTCTCGGGTTCCAAAAGTGTTGGTATCGCAATAGTTTCAACTCGTGACAAGGCGTCCGCGACGACATTTTCTTCTCCCTTTACATGAACTATGTTTGTGGAAAATTGCGAAATGAAACTGAGTTGACGGAGTTGTCTTTCAGACGCCTCGTTGTGCTTCTGAATGTGAGCATTAATTAACGGCTTATGATCGGTCTTGATGACAAAGTTGCGACTCTCGAGGAAATGACGGAAATGTCTCATGGCTGCGTAGATTGCCAACAACTCACGATCATAAGTGCTGTAGCGTCTTTCAGTTTCTGTGAGCTTTCTTGAGAAAAACCCAACGGGTTTGGCAACATCATTCTCAATTTGTTCTAGAGCAGCACCAATGCATGTCGTCGAAGCATCCGTAACCAGACTTAAATCAGAAGTTGGTTAAAGAAATGATGCCTGTGTATCATCAGAGAGGGCTTGTTTGAGCTTAGAGAAACAAGAGTCTGTTTCTGGTGTCCAGTTGATTTTTGTTTTGTCATTCTTCCATGGATGTTTGATGAAGCAATGTAGTGGTAATTGTAGTTCAGCCATTCTAGGAACACATTGCCTGTAATAATTTATCATCCCCAAGAAACGTCTCAGTTCGTGAACCGTTTGTGGTTTTGGGTATTCAGCAACTTTGAACAAACGGTCAGCTGTTGGAGCGAAACCGGTAGCATTTATGGAATAACCCAGGAAATTAACTTCATCCTTGATGAATTGGCATTTATTCGTGTTGATTGTGAGACTGTGCTCTTGTAGTTTCTTGAAAACTTGTCGTAAATGGTTTTGGTGTTGAGATTTGTTCTCTGACATGATGAGGATGTCGTCTATATAGACGAATACAAAATCTAGATCTCGGAAGACGCTGTCAATGAACCGTTAGAAGGTTTGTGTAGCGTTTTTTAAACCAAAAGGCATGACTAGATATTCATACAACCCCCAAAGTGTGTTGACTGCAGTCTTCTGAATGTCGTCTTCGTGCATGGGTATCTGATGGTAAGCCTGTTCTAAGTCCAACGTAGTGAAAACAGACTTACCATGTAGTAATGGAAAAAGACTTTGTATTAGTGGTGGCGCATAATTGTCTAGCTGTGTGACTGCATTTAACCTCTGGTAATCTCCACATAATCTCCAGTTCATGTCTTTTTTTGAAACCATTGTGATGGGGCTGGCCCATGGACTGCTGGAGGGTCTCATGAATCCTGAATTAATACCGTGTTGTATTTCGGCTCTTCCAGCAGCTGCTTTAACTCCAGCGAGTTTCCTGGCTCTAGAGAAAACTGGAAGGCCTGTTGTGAGGATTCGATGTGCGTAGGCTTTCTTTTTTAAAACATCTGATATGTCAGTTTTTGGTTTTGTTATGTCAAGAAATTCTTGCAGGAGATCAGCACAAGGCATACTGGGATGTATGGTAGAAATGCCAGTATGAGCACCGGGACGTATGTGTCCTCTTGAAGTAAAAAGAGTTTTGGAGTCGATTAACTGTTCACTCTTTAGATCAATTAGGAGCCCGAAATGCTTTAAGAAGTCGGCTCCGATGATGGGTTTCTGAATGTCGGCAATTATGAAATTCCATGTCAAGTCTCTACGAAGATTGAAGGTAGGTGTTAAGATTAGTATGCCATAAGTACTTATCTGGGTCTTGTTGGCAGCGTAGAGGACCATGTGAGCAGGTTGTCGATCACCACGAAACTCCGAAGCAGGTAATAAAGAGATGGCAGCACCAGAATCGATGAGAAATTCCAAACGTGTTTTATGGTCATATAGGTGAAGACGGGACTCCAAAGAATAGGGTCTCTCGCTGTCACAAATGGCCCCTATTGTCGACAGCGATTGTTGTTTTCCTGTTTCTGCGTGACGAATGTACATGGAGGATGGCAGTTTCGTGTATTTTCACCATATCGTTGATGATTGCGGCATATGTCACTGCGATTGAAATTTCTTTCCCTGGACTGTGACCTTGGCCTGTAGTTTGAACGTTTGAATGACCTGAATTGTGTTAGCAGGTCGGCCATAGTTTATTCCAAGTGTTCGATTCTTTCAAGCAACGCTGTGGCGAGAGGAAGCGATGCATCTTTGTGTGACTTTTCACTGATAGCCATAACTGTGTTGCTGTGACAGATCTCTGGAATGATGCGGTCCGCCATCTTAGCCAGCTGTTCCAAATCGAGGTCATCTGACATGGCAAAAAATGCTCTCAGCTCAGTCGGTAATTTCTCGACCCACACACTGTGTAATGCATCGTCAGGTAAACCACCAGCCGACAGGTTTTTCATCTCTCTCAGAAGCTGAGATGGCCTTTTGTCACCTAGAGAAATCTATATATAAATAGGCGACACGTTTTTTTGTTATCCCTTTTACAGGAAGCCAGGTGGACTTAACTGGATAAAAATTATGCCATTCGAATGATTAATTCTTCCTCTACCTGCAGCAATTATTTTTTTTTTTTTTATTTAATTAGAAATTAGTTTAATTTTAAATTGAAATTAAAAAATTCATTGGGATAGTATGCGTGAATTGAGCACACGTATAGCGTAGATGATGCTTTTGGGAAGAATGTATGCGTGTGATTGTTTTGCTTTTTGCCTGGAAATATGCAACCATATGTGTATTTTTGGTTTGTGTCCCCAATAAATGGCAAGTACTAAATTAGTCGAAAATCAAACCAAATGGATCAATCTTCTACTGGGGACACAAACCAAATGTCTATATATAAATAGGCGACACGTTTTTTTGTTATCCCTTTTACAGGAAGCCAGGTGGACTTAACTGGATAAAAATTATGCCATTCGAAAGATTAATTCTTCCTCTACCTGCAGCAATTATTTTTTTTTTAATTTAATTAGAAATTAGTTTAATTTTAAATTGAAATTAAAAAATTCATTGGGATAGTATGCGTGAATTGAGCACACGTATAGCGTAGATGATGCTTTTGGGAAGAATGTATGCGTGTGATTGTTTTGCTTTTTGCCTGGAAATATGCAACCATATGTGTATTTTTGGTTTGTGTTCCAAATAAATGGCAAGTACTAAATTAGTCGAAAATCAAACCAAATGGATCAATCTTCTACTGGGGACACAAACCAAATGTCTATATATAAATAGGCGACACGTTTTTCTGTTATCCCTTTTACAGGAAACCAGGTGGACTTACCAGGATAAAAGTTATACCATTCGAAAGATTAGTTTTTAATTATAAATTAGTTTAATTAAGCTTTAATTTTAAAAATGCAATGGGAGTGTATGTGTGAATTGAGCACACGTATAGCGTAGGTGACAACAATCGGTAGAATGTATGTGTTTGATTGTTTTGCTTCTGCCTAGAAGAATGCAATCATAAGTTGAATATTTTGGTTTGTGTCCCTAATATATGGAACGTGATAGGTTTGTCAAAAATCAAGGCAAATGTTCCAATCTTTTATTGGGGACACAAACCGAAACAATTATTGGCGTGAAGATCCGTCGGAATGAATAATCTATATATAAATAGGCGACACGTTTTTTTGTTATCTACCATAAACAAAAGAGCGGGCAGGGTTCTTACCCCCGTCACTAGAAACCGGTTGCACCTATCTAGATAAAAAGTATAGCAATCGAAGGCTTATTTCTTCTTTAATATTATTTCTTAAATTTACCTAGAAATATGTGTTATTTAGCATTAAAATTAAAAAAAGCCGAGGAGAATGATTGCGTGCGTGTGAATGTATGTCTCTAATTGTCTTGCTTCTGCCTAGAAGCATGCAATCATATATTGATTGTTTTGGTTTGTGTCCCTAATATACGGAAAGTGGTAGGTTTATCAATAATCAAGACAAAACGATTGTCTGTGATAAAACTAGCAACTTTTATTGGGGACACAAACCAAAAAATTTTATGATATCAATTATCAGATCAGGGGGGGGCTTTGTTTACAGCTTTGTCTATTTTCAAAGCTTGCTGTTGGTTTGACCAAACAAGAAGAAATTGCCATTTATTAATTATAAATTTGTGATAAAATTAAATTTTGATTTCTTCTATAATCAATTTTTACTTTAATAAAACCTATATAAATATTGTGAGTGAATTTTGTGGAGTTCCGTGGTTATTTTGGTTATTAGACAATTTTGGTTAAGTGATTTTCCTATTTTTAATCGTTTTTCAATTTTAATTGTGAGTTGAGTTTTTATTTTAATTGTTTTATATTATAATTTTGATTTGGGTTATTTAATTTTTGCTTATTTATATAAAAATATATATATATTTTGAGTAAATTTTGTTGTGTTCCGCTTTTTTGCTGATTGAGAGGATTTTGGTGAGTGAGATTTTTATTTTAATTGTGAGTGCAGTACTTATTTTATACCATAAGGGTATTAGCTTTTTTAAAATTAGATAATAATTATCCTGTTGAAATGCCGCGTCGCCAATTATTGCCAGATAGTGCACGTAGAAAAAGGCGTAGAACCTCAGTAGGCGCAAATAGGGTTAGAAATATTGATGCAATTGATGAAAGCAATTCAGTTGAATTGCATGAATCATATAAATGTGCATTAAATATGCCTCCAGGTAATTTTAGTTCACACACTTTAGGAAATATGACCTTGCGGTGCAATTTTTGTTCTGCAAAGCATTTTAAGTTAGAAATTACAGGTCGTGAAAATAATGCTTTTGCTCTCTGTTGTCATAAGGGAAAGGTAGTTTTGCCGGTATTGACGCCCAATAGCTTTTTTGAAAATTTGTTGAAGGATGTGAATTCTACTAATATTGCGAACAAAAAACGTGCTCAGAACTATCTAGCAAATATTCGTTCTTATAAAGCGTCATTTGCTATGGTTAGCTCAGAGGCACAGTTAGGTGAGAATGTTTTAAACGGCGTCTATCATTTCAAAATACATAACGTATTTTATCATCGTATTGGCGCTGTGCAAAATTTGCCCAATCGTGTACCATGTTATGCGCAACTTTACTTTTATGATGTGGAGACTGCTCTTGAGTACAGAATGAGTGATAGAAGCAATGTTAGATGTGATTTAGGAATTATGCGTTCTTTAGCAGAGCAGTTACAACGGGTCAACCCTTTTATCCGCTCATTCAAAACAATGTCTGAATATTGTCAGCAACCTCAAAACAATGCTGCTGAAGTCAGTATGGTAATCAGAGTTAATCAGGATTTAGATATGCGGCGTTACAATGAATCAATTCAAACGGATGTTGCAACAATTTTCAAAAGTGTTGACGGGGAGCCCCCTTTTGAGCGAAATATGATTACTTTTTCAAAAAATTCAAATTCCGTTCACAGTGTTTCAGTCCTAGATCCTTCATTAGATCCATTAGCTTATCCCTTATTATTTCCCAATGGTGACACTGGATGGAAAGTGAATTTGAAACATTCAATAAGATCTACTTCTGCTGCTCCTGCTCCACAAAACAAGATTACAATGCTGCAATATGCGTCATTTCGACTGGCCATTCGAGATGAATTCAGTATTCTTCATTCTTCACAGAAATTGTTTCTGCAATGGATTGTAGACATCTATGTTCGTATAGTAGGAAGCCGTTTGCACTTTATTCGACAAAATCAAGCCACTCTTCGAGCTGATGTCTATAATAATTTGACAGATTTCTTGCAACAGCACCCAAATGATTCTGTTAATTCGGTAGGTCATAGAATAGTTTTACCATCTTCTTTTATTGGTTCGCCAAGAAATATGTACCAGAACTATTTAGATGCTATGGCAATAGTTCAACATAATGGAAAGCCTTCACTTTTTATCACAATGACATGCAACCCCAAATGGCCAGAAATTATTAATAACATTTCTCCTGGTGATAGTCCGAATTTTCAACCTCACATTGTCGTCCGTGTCTTTCGTTCCAAATTGAAAAAATTAATAGAATGTCTAGAAAAATCTAAAATTTTCGGAAAAGTGAAGGCACTCATATACACGATTGAATTTCAAAAGCGTGGTTTGCCACACGCTCATATCCTACTTACCTTAGATTCTGCTGACAATATAACTGACATTGATAAATTTGTTTGTGCGGAAATTCCAGACATTTCAGTCAACCCTAAACTTCATAGTTTTGTCAAAAAACATATGATTCATGGTCCATGTGGTCTATTAAATCCTAACTCCGTCTGTATGAGAGCTGGTAAATGCAGCAAAAGTTTTCCTAAAGACTTTTGCTATTCAACTCAGTCCAATGTCAATGGCTATCCAATTTATATGCGTCGTGATAATGGCATAACAGTCGACGTTCGTGGCCATTCTGTTGATAATCGTTATGTTGTTCCTTACAATCCTTACCTCCTAGCGAAATTTGATTGCCACTTAAATGTAGAAGTTTGTAGCACAGTCAAGAGCGTAAAGTATATATACAAATATGTTTATAAGGGGTACGACTGTGCTTCTTTAGAGTTTGGAAGAGTGAATGATGGAAATCAGGGTGAAGTTGTGTTAAATGAAATCGATAGCTTTTTGTCCGGTCGATATGTTGGTTCTACTGAAGCTAATTGGCGCATATATGAGTATCCAATGCATTACCAGTCACATAATATAGTTCGACTTGAATGTCACTTGCCTCAACGGCAAAACGTTATCTTTAGTGAGGGAAATATTCAACAAGCTCTTCAAAACCATAGAAAAACAAAATTGACTGCATTCTTCGAAATCAATCAAATTGATTCCACCGACCTTCTTTATACAGAAATTCCGAATCATTATATTTGGGTAGATAAGGAAAAGAAATGGAAAAAACGTCAGAGAGGAGGTAGTAAAGCTATTGCCAGATTATTTTATGTTTCTCCAAAAGATATTGAATTGTTTCATTTGAGACTACTTTTGCTTCATGTTCGAGGTCCCATTTGTTTTCAGGATTTGCGTACGGTTGATAATATTGTTTACCCCACATTTTCAGCTGCTGCACATGCACGAGGTATCGCATCAAACGATAGGGAGTGGCGTGAATGTTTATTAGAAGCAAAAGAGTATAAGTCCCCTCAGCAGTTAAGGGAATTATTTGCAATCATTTGTGGTATGAACGTTCCTGCGAATGTTTTAGATTTATGGAATGAGTTCAAAACTTTTATGTGTGAAGACTTTTTAGAAAATTTTTCAGAAAATTATGCATATAACCGTTGCTTATTAGTTATAGAGGAAATTTTGTTCACTCATAATTTGTCATGTGAGCAGCTAGGACTTCCAATACCTCAGTCCTTATCGGCTCTTACAACCTCTGTCAATGCAGATCCAGAAAGAGAACAAGCAATTTTTGACGAAATGTTTCAAAGTGCCAACGCCGAGCAACGTTCCGCTATCGAATTAGTTTTACAGGAAGTTTTAAATTGTAATACTGGTTGCAATATTTTCTGTCTTACAGCTCATGCTGGTTGCGGTAAGACTTTTGTCCAAACCGCGATTATTCACAAATTGAATTCTTTGAACCTGCAATGTATTGCGTGCGCTTTCAGTGGTATTGCATCCACTCTTTTAATTCAAGGTCGAACTCTTCACAACGTTTTCAAATTACCTATACCTATTTTAGAGAATTCCGTATCAAGCCTCTCTGTGAACAGTGCACAAGCACAGTTCATAAAGTCTGCATCTATCATTATCATAGATGAAATTTCAATGTGCCCGATTAATGCTCTCAAATTAATTGACCGTTTCTTAAGCAATTTGTGCGGTAATTCAACTAAACTTTTCGGAGGTAAAACTATTTTACTATGTGGAGATTTTCGACAAACTTTGCCAGTTGTACCTCACGGTACACGTGTATCACTTGTTGAGAATTGCCTTACTTCATGGTCCGAATTTTCAAAATTCCACAAAATAACTTTGACCCAAAACATGAGAGCTTTGCCTCATGAAATTGAATTCGTTGAATTCCTAAAATCTCTTGGTAATGCAACATTACCCAAATTTCCAGATTTTGGGCACGATGTTATTGAAATTCCTTCTCATTTAGTGAGCAGCAACTCCGTGATTGCAGATATTTATGGGAATATATCTGAAACCATTCAGTCTAACGGTATTCTCAATTCGGTTATATTAGCACCCAAATATAAAGACTGCACTTTCATTAATGCAGAAATTCTTAATAGCCTGTCCGGGGAGGATATTTGAGTTCCGATAAAATTTTGAGTAATGATTATAGAGAGCAAAATAATTTTCCGGTAGAATTTTTAAACTCAGTTGATGTAAGTGGGCTCCCACTTATTAATTTTAAAAGCAAATTCCATACTTTTACTTATTCGTAATTTGAATACAGGACATGGCTTGGTCAATGGCACACGTTTGCGATTAGTTCAAATGCATAATAATTGCTTAGATTGTGAAATTTTAACAGGAGTTGCTCAAAACACACGTATTTTGATACCACGAATACATCTCAATTATTCAGGTACACTTCTACCTTTTTCCTTTCAAAGAACTCAGTTTCCCGTCATTTTGGCTTTTGCGATGACAATTAATAAATCGCAGGGGCAAACATTTCAAAAAGTAGGAATCTTACTCAGACAACCGGTATTTTCTCACGGACAATTATATGTTGCAGCCAGTAGAGTTAGATCATTTGGGGGATTGCGTTTCTATATTTCTGAAACACCAGAGCAAGGTCATTTAGCAGGAGATGATAGAGTTTTTACAAAAAATGTTGTTTATGAGGAAATTTTACGAACTTTTTAAATCCGTATCCGCTAGGTTTTGAGTAGTTATGGGTAGGGCCTCATTCAATAAAGGTGTACCTTGACGTGGTGAATGAGCTTAAAGGATTGCAGCTGCAGTCTGAACTAAATCACCTTTGAAATTACAACGCTACCGTATACACAGCGCCGTACGCGAGCTATTTGAGTGAGCGTAGCGAACGACGGGGGTTGGCGAGCGTAGCGAGCACGGGGCGTCCCCCTAGTACCTTTAATTACTTGACGCAATTTATCTTTTTTTGAAACACCCAGTCTTTCAATTATTTTTGTCCTTTAAATGATTATATTTATTCTGTGATGGTTGATCATCCATTATGTCAGTGATTTCCTCTGTTGTAGGACCGTGTAAAGCACGTAGGACTGCGAAATATTTGGCGTCGTCATCTTCAATTCCAAGAGCTGCAAACTCCGTCTCGACCCGTCTGAACCAAAGATCGAGTTTCCTTGGATCATATTGAGGTAACTTGAGCTGTCGTGCTTCACGTAACAAAGCTTCGAGTCTGGCCTCCATGTTGGCCTCTTCGTCTTTTACTGTAGCTCTAGAGTTGTCTTGTTTTGCTTGAGCACGTGTTGTCAATTTTTGTTGGTTTACGGAGCTTGTTTCGTTCTCGTCGAAATTTGGCATCGCCTCACTGGGAGCAAACCAAAAACGGTGATTAATAAGCGGCGTGCGGTTACAAATCGTAATCCAAAAGGATCACGTCGGGGTCACCAATTTGTGGTCTCCTTTATACAACACAAAAATAAAATACAGTTCTTTAAATCATTAATCACGATATATTTTAAACTTGATTTATTCACAGTCCAATTTATAAAATTCGAACACGAGTTTTTGTCCCAAACTCTTTGTTTCGATGTCCAACTGAAGATCTCTTTGTTTTCCATCATCCCGTGTTGCCCTATCATATTTTCTCGTTTTGAGTTTCATCTTTTGGCCACTTGGCGTATCAATGTGTCACCAGGGTCGCCACAATTCCATAGCTTGCTACGACATCTATGTATTGATGATTATATTAACGTAACAAGAAATGAAATAGTTAATCTCAACACTCCTCCTTAACTATTTTGCTGCTTATCTTCTCAAAAACAATACGACCGAGTGGCGTTGTAAAAATATCCGCCAGCTGATCGCAACTATTAACATGACTTAGTCTTATGGTTTTTCCAATATGCTCTTGTATGTATTTTCTTGATATTTCAAAATGTGTTTGCCTCTGGACAGTTTTCCATCAGAAGCGTTCTCCAACATGATGATCGCTGATTCATTATCCACATTCAACTTAGTTGGCTCCGTCATAAATAATCCAAGTTCTTCGCTGATCCGGCGAATCCAACATAATTCATCAATTGAATTTGAACATAATTCTGCTTCTGCGGATGATTTTGCTACCTCATTTTGTCTTTTGGTATGCCATACAATGGGGCCTCCTATATGGACCAAAATTCCCGACGTTGATCGACGCGTTACTAAATCTCGTCTATAATCCGAGACTGCATATCCTGGCTCCATGGGTGTTGCAGCAGGATTGAGTCAATGAAATTTGAAATGATTCAAAATTTTCTTGGCATAATTTGGTTGACCTATGAAGATTTCATCGTCACGCAATATTACTTCCATTTCTAGTTATGTGAATTTATTTTTGATTTCTGCCTTGTAAGTTATGGCAAATCTTCTATTTAGTTTGTCGAGAATTTTCAATATTTTTCTTTCTTTTTTGCCAATTATGCATTCATCGTCAACAAATATGATGATTAATTACTGTACAACAAATATGATGATTAAATTTTACGTTGTAGAAAACATAGGTCATCATCAGTGTTTTGGAAACCTAAACTTTCCGAAAATGTCGTGAATTCACTGTTCCAATCTTTTGAGGCTTGTTTTAGACCGTACATGCTTTTTAAGAGTTTCCCAACTCGACCACTTCCATCATTGAATCCATATAAATATCCTCCTATAATGTGCTATTTAAAAAGGCGGTTTGAACATCAAATGCTAAATTTCATGTCATATGAACCTGCAATACTGAACAGCAATCGTTTTGACTCGTATCTAGCCACAGGACTAAGAGTCTTGAAATAGTCCATGCCTCTCTCTTGTTCAAATCCTCTCGCAACAAAGCGAGCTTTGTATATTCCATTGTCCTTTCTTCTTCAAATCCATTTGCATGTTACGAGTAATGGTATGAATTGGAGGATTAACAAGAGTCCAGGTTTTCATATTCATGAACGAAATGTATTCTTCATTTATGGCCTCAGACCAATTTTTATCTTTTATAGCTTGTGGGATAGGAATGTCAACAATTTATCCAATCAGTGCAAAATCTTTTCTTTTGACAATAAATGACAAAAATGACAATGACAATCACTTTATCTGTCTGGTATGTCTAACTTGCTGCGGTTACGTAGATTTCTTGTAAGTATGTTTTGAGGTGAAAACGTCTTTCTTCTCGTTGAGTTTGTACATTGGTAGCCAGTCTAACATTCTTGTATTATAAACTGTGACATAAACCGTTGTTATCGTATTATTAGTTTCGTAGTTATTAGCGTTTGAAAAATGACGGTGTTTTATAACACAAGAATGTTAGACTGGCTACCAATGTACATACTCAACGAGAAGAAAGGCGTTTTCACTTAAAAAAAATTCACATATTAAATATTCGAGACAAGTACATGCCAGATCGTTCCAAAGTCACGGTGGTTTTCGAATCACATTCTCTGCTCCGGTAGTGATTTGAAACCACACTTTTTCCCATCCTTATGATACAAGGCTCAAATTATTATCAACAGCTGGACTGTACCGGAATGCAAGACGATAATAATCGATTGACTGCATGTTGAGATTACCTTTCTCATTTCTTGTTATGTGCCAAGTAGGTATCGTGCCAATTAGGCTATGAATTAAAAGCAACAAGATATGAAGGTAGTCAATAACAAGAAATTGTAATGTAAGAAGCAAAGAATATTGTCTCTCATATTGTTAATTGAAAATTTATAGATACAGTTTAAAATAAAGTTTAAGTTATTCATATAATTGCTTTGTCGACTCATTTTTAGCGGTCCGTAGTCGAATGGAAAAAAACGGAACCCGTATAATTTCGTGATGTCCGTTTATCTGTCCGTCTGTCCGTATGTCAAAGCCATTTTATTCGGAGACTCTTGAGGCTGTAAGGATGAAATTTAGAAGCAGGGTGTCTCCTGTGAACCGCTAGATAGTGCAATAATAAAAGTACCGAAAAAAGTTTTATTAAGGGTGGCACTCAATACATGTATCTGTGAGACAACATTTTGTTTTTGAGTGAACATACGCGTGTGGGGTATTTTTGGATACACCTTCAAAAACTAAATAGATATACACTCAAAAAAGACTGTAGTATTCTGCAAGCGGAAATCAGCGCAATAGAGAGAGCAGCAAGACTAACAAAGCTGACTAGCGAAGAAATCCGGAAAGTCATAATCTACTGCGACATTCAAGCAGCTCTTAGATCACTGGAATCTAAGACAATCAAGTCAAGGGCAGTGATGAGTTGCCGGGAAGCACTGTCTTGGATCCGAGACAAAGTCAGCCTCTGTTGAGTACCCGCACACAGTGATGTGGAAGGGAACATACGGGCGGATAAACTGGCAAGGATCGGAACCGAAATTCACAGTGCTGAAGAAGCTCACTCCACAAAGCCACTGATGAGATTGTTGAAAGAGACCATAGACAGGATAATTCGGGCAAACAACACAGCAAGGGATGGAGCAATAGAGATGACTGCTTCAACTCAGGGCAACTGTGGCTCAGAATTGATGAGACAAGAACGGCGGGCTTGTTAAGAGCAACAAAGACCTCGGTGCGAACAATCACAATGGTCATTACAAGACACTGTCCGGTCGGGAGAAACCTCCAAAGGTGGGGAGTCGCAGTCGACAGTCTCCGTAAGGAGTGCGACGAGGAAAAGGAGTCAGTAGAACACCTTTTGTGCTTCTGCCCAGCATTCTGGGAAGACAGTCCTTCAGAGGGATGGGGGATGTAGGAGTCATGGATGTCCAACAAGTAAGGAACTTTGCTCAAAGGAAAAAGCAATAGGAGAGGAAGGGGTTTTTCAACAAATAATGGGCATCACAATGGGCCATCTGGCCTCCGAGTGGGAGTGGGTCATACAATCAGTGTGAACACTCCAGCCTGAAAACGTAAACCTAAACCTTCATTTGCGCAAATAGTTCGTGAGATATGCGCTTCTAAATTCGACAAAAGTGTGTCGTCATCCACCCCCTTTAACTTTTGAACGACGGGGCGAAAAAGTCTAAAAAAATTTAAGGCAGTAGAACTTTATAAAAACAGTAAACGATTTTTGGTTTGGACAACAAGAGAATTACCGTTAATTAGATATTCGAAGTTTTATCTTACTAACAAAGATTTCTTTAAATCAATACTTATGCGGCATTCTATGGAACCCTTAGCTTATGCGTGTCCAACACGCACTTGGTTTCTGTTACAATTCCAAGTGCTGCAACAACAGGTTATGGACTCACAAATGAAAATTATGAGTGAAAACCAAAAGTAATGTTGGAAATGAGCACGTGTAAAATTCATAAAGAAAAATTTTCGGAAATTGCAAATCACGCCTGAATCAGTCATTTAATTGTCAAGAGTGTTTAATTGGAAGCTAAACTAAAACACAATTTAACAAAAAGTCATGGATTCGGTAAAGTCGCAATTGGAAATTCTACATGAAAATGTACAGAAGCAAACCAGCTATGTATCATGGAAATTTAAGTTGAATTTACCTCTCAAATACATAAATCTGTATGATGTAACGCATGGAACTACGGTTAAGCCCGATGGAGATGAAACAACTCAGAATGTCATGAATTGGAACAAGAAAGACATCAAAGCCCAAACGCTCATAAGTCTAATTTAAATATGATGGAAATCAATCTGTGGTTGAAAACTGTATGCGAATTCAGTAGCTGGCTGAAGATATGACAATAGAAGGTGATGATATAAAACAAAGCTGGGTTATGCCTAAGACCTTGAGCATTCTTCCTCCAAAATTATATCATTTTCGTTCAGGTTGGGACTGTATACCCAGGACAAATAAAAATTTATTTACTTTAATTGGAAAATTACAACTAGAAGAAGATGGAATAAACCAAAATCACCAATCAAGTCATGTGATTAGTCAAAATGCACTATTGTCAAAACATACTCAGAGCAATAAAAACATCAAAGCCTCTAACTGGAAATTTAATAAGACTTTGGAATGTTTTAAATGTGGTCAGAAAGGACATGTCAAGAAAAACTGTACAATAAAATATTTAGAATACTGCAAAAATAAATATCCCTGTAACAATTGTAATAAGATAGGACACTTTTCCAACGATTTTCCAAAGAAAATGAATCAAAAGTATCAAGACAACTCCACTGAAGGAGCATGTGGCTGTATTTCAATTGGATCATCACCATCAAACACAGGACTCTGTTGGACAGACGAACATTGCAATACCCAAGAATATTCTAAATCAAGTAAGAAAAGGCACGCATACATTACAGTTAGGCTTTGTGCAGGTGACATTGCTCACATTAAATCATTGAGCAATTACAATAGAATGTGGAACCAGGATTGAGCTGCCACACAACATATGACATCTCATAGAGATTTATTTACAAACAACACTAAGCTTGATCATCCTTTACATGTCATTATTGATGCTACGGAAATGAAAGGAATTGGTGTTGATGATGTATACCTAGAGGGTCACAATGGAAAAGAATGGGGAAAAATAGTCTTGAGAAACGCCTTGCAAGTACGTGACATGCAATTTAATCTATTTTCTGTCATAAGGATGCTGGACAAAGGTCATTCTCAAATTGAAAATTTTAAAAAATCTGAATTCTACAACATGAACAATGTAATAGCGGTAATGGCGGAACGTGATGGGGATTTTTTCAGAATGTTGTTTCGAGAAATTGAAAATGGTCTCGTGAATCTCAAAAATTAAATAAAAACAGAAAATTGCTGATCAACACCTCAATCAATATATGCCACGAACGGTTAGCACACCAGAATTTAAGACACACTAAAGAAATATTGAAACTAAATAATATAAACTACATTGATGATTGGGGTGATTATGTGTGTGAAGCATGTGTTTATGGCAAGCACCACAAAGTTACTCATCCAGCAAATCTCAAAGTAGCTAAAAGACCTCTAGATCTTATACATGTTGACTTGGGTGAAATGAACGTTACATCTTTAGGAGAATCCAAGTATTTTCTTTAATAAAAGATGATTATTCACGGTTTAGAGCCGTATATTTTCTTAAAACAAAAGATGAAGCAGTAAAGAAATTAGACATTTTCATCAAATTAGTGGCAAATCATTTTGATAGGAGAGTAAAGTGTTTCAGATCTGACAATGGGACTGAAATTAAGAACTCCAATTCAAAGAAAATTTTGGAAGAACTTGGCGTATTTCACAGCAAAACTTCTTCTTATACACCTCAGCAGAACGGTCGCAAAGAACGAGAGATGCGAAGAGTAATGGAGGCAGCTAGATCTGTAATACATTCACCAAATTTTGAACTGAACACAAATTTATGGGCGGAAGCTGTGAATTATGCAGTATTTACTTTTAACCAGTCAGGGACAAGTACTATTAAAAACAAAACACGAGCTCAATTATGGGTTGGTCGTCAGATTGATATAAAGAAATTAAGAATATATGGAAGCATATGTTATATCATGATTCATAAACAAAATAGAGGTAAAAGCGACAAAAAGTCAGTACAATGTATATTTGTAGGGTATGATGTGGACTCGCTTAACTATAGAATCTTCATGCCAGACAAAAATGATGTGAAAAGTTCTGTAAACGTAATATTTGATGGAACATCAAGATTTCAACATATTAATATGAGGACCGATGTTGAACTCAACAATAATGAAGCATCCGTAAGATCAATAAATGACGATAAATCATCAGATGACGACGGAGATGACACCTCCGAGAATGTGAACTTAGTAAATTCTAAATCAGATGATGAAAGACCAAGCGAAGAAAACAACCGAAAGGCCCAGTCAAGGTCACAACCTCACTAATAACAGCGAAAACCACTAAAATAACAGTCACAGTCTGCACAACCTCACTAATAACAGCGAAAACCCCTTAAATAACAGTGACAATCTCCACAACCTCACTAATAACAGCGAAAACCACTTAAATAACAGTGACAATCTGCACAACCTCACTAATATCAGCGAAAACCACTTAAATAACAGTGACAATCTGCACAACCTCACTGACAACAGCGATAACCACTTAAATAACAGTGACAATCTGCACAACCTCACTAATAACAGCGATAACCACTAAAATAACAGTCACAATCTGCACAACCTCACCAATAACAGCGATAACCACTAAAATAACAGCGGCAATCTGCACAACCTCACTAATAACAGTGATAACCACTAAAATAACAGTGACAATCTGCACAACCTCACTAATAACAGCGATAACCAGTAAAATAACAGTGACAATCTGCGCAACCTCACTAATAACAGCGAAAACCACTAAAATAACAGGGACAATCTGCACAGCCTCTCTAATAACAGCGATAACCACTAAAATAACAGTGACAATCTGCACAACCTCACTAATCACAGCGAAAACAACTTAAATAACAGTGACAATGTGAACAACCTCACTAATAACAGTGATAACCACAAAAATAACAGTGACAATCTGCACAACCTCACTAATAACAGCGATAACCACTAAAATAACAGTGACAATCTGCACAACCTCACTAATAACAGCGAAAACCACTAAAATAACAGTGAAAATCTGCACAACCTCACTAATCACAGCGAAAACAACTTAAATAACAGTGACAATCTGCACACTCTCACTAATAACAGCGAAAACCACTTAAATAACAGTGACAATCTGCACAACCTCACTCATAACAGTGATAACCACTAAAATAACAGTGACAATCTGCACAACCTCACTAATAACAGCGATAACCACTAAAATAACAATGACAATCTGCACAACCTCATTAATAACAGCGAAAACCACTTAAATAACAGTGACAATCTTTACAACCTCACTAATAACAGCAATAAGCACTAAAATAACAGTGACAATCTGCACAACCTCACTAATAACAGCGATAACCACTTAAATAACAGTGACAATCTGCACAACCTCACTAATAACAGCGATAACCACTAAAATAACAGTGACAATCTGCACAACCTCACTAATAACAGCGAAAACCACTTAAAGTGACAATCTGCACAACCTCACTAATAACACCAATAACCACTAAAATAACAGTGACAATCTGCACAACCTCACTAATAACAGTGATAACCACAAAAATAACAGTGACAATCTGCACAACCTCACTAATAACAGCGATAACCACTAAAATAACAGTGACAATCTGCACAACCTCACTAATAACAGCGATAACCACTAAAATAACAGTGACAATCTGCACAACCTCACTAATAACAGCGATAACCACTAAAATAACAGTCACAATCTGGAAAACCTCACTAATAACAACAGCGAAAACCATTAAAATAACTGTGACAATCTGCAAAACCTCACTAATAACAGCGATAACCACTAAAATAACAGTGATAATCTGCACAACCTCACTAATAACAGCGATAACAACTAAAATAACAGTGACAATATGCACAACCTCACTAATAACAGCGAAAACCACTAAAATAACAGTCACAATCTGCACAACCTCACTAATAACAGCGAAAACCACTAAAATAACAGTCAGAATCTGCACAACCTCACTAATAACAGCGAAAACCACTAAAATAACTGTGAAAATCTGCACAACTTCACTAATAACAGCGATAACCACTAAAATAACAGTGACAATCTGCACAACTTCACTAATAACAGCGATAACAACTTAAATAACAGTGACAATCTGCACAACCTCACTAATGCCAGCGATAACCACTAAAATAACGGGGACAATCTGCACAGTCTCTCTAATAACCGCGATAACCACTAAAATAATAGTGACAGTCTGCACTACCTCACTAAAAACAGCGAAAACCTCTAAAATAACAGTGACAATCTGCACTACCTCACTAATAACAGCGAAAACCACTAAAATAACAGTGACAATCTGCACAACCTCACTGATAACAGCGATAACCACTTAAATAACAGTGACAATCTGCACAACCTCACTAATAACAGCGATAACCACTAAAATAACAGTCACAATCTGCACAACCTCACTAATAACAGCGGTAACCACTAAAATAACAGTGACAATCTGCACAACCTCACTAATAACAGTGATAACCACTAAAATAACAGTGACAATCTGCACAACCTCACTAATAACAGCGATATCCAGTAAAATAACAGTGACAATCTGCGCAACCTCACTAATAACAGCGAAAACCACTAAAATAACTGGGACAATCTGCACAGCGTGTCTAGTAACAGCGATAACCACTAAAATAACAGTGACAATCTGCACAACCTCACTAATAACAGCGAAAACCACTTAAAGTGACAATCTGCACAACCTCACTAATAACACCAATAACCACTAAAATAACAGCGACAGTGTGCACAACCTCACTAATAACAGTGATAACCACAAAAATAACAGTGACAATTTGCACAACCTCACTAATAACAGCGATAACCACTAAAATAACAGTGACAATCTGCACAACCTCACTAATAACAGCGATAACCACTAAAATAACAGTGACAATCTGCACAACCCCACTAATAACAGCGATAACCACTAAAATAACAGTCACAATCTGCACAACCTCACTAATAACAGTGAAAACCACTAAAATAACAGTCACAATCTGCACAACCTTACTAATAACAGCGAAAACCACTAAAATAACTGTGACAATCTGCAAAACCTCACTAATAACAGCGATAACCACTAAAATAACAGTGACAATCTGCACGACCTCACTAATAACAGCGATAATCACTAATATAACAGCGACAATCTGCACAACCTCACTAATAACAGCGATAACCACTAAAATAACAGTGACAATCTGCACAACCTCACTAATAACAGTGATAACCACTAAAATAACAGTGACAATCTGCACAACCTCACTAATAACAGCGATAACCACTAAAATAACAGTGACAATCTGCGCAACCTCACTAATAACAGCGAAAACCACTAAAAGAACGGGGACAATCTGCACAGCCTCTCTAATAACAGCGATAACCACTAAAATAACAGCAACAATCTGCACAACCTCACTAATAACAGCGAAAACCACTTAAATAACAGTGACAATCTGCACAACCTCACTGATAACAACGATAACCACTTAAATAACAGTGACAATCTGCACAACCTCACTAATAACAGCGATAACTACTAAAATAACAGTCACAATCTGAACAACCTCACTAATAACAGCGATAACCACTAAAATAACAGTGACAATCTGCACAACCTCACTAATAACAGTGATAACCACTAAAATAACAGTGACAATCTGCACAACCTCACTAATAACAGCGATAACCAGTAAAATAACAGTGACAATCTGCGCAACCTCACTAATAACAGCGAAAACCACTAAAATAACAGGGACAATCTGCACAGCCTCTCTAATAACAGCGATAACCACTAAAATAACAGTGACAATCTGCACTAACTCACTAATAACAGCGAAAACCACTAAAATAACAGTGACAATCTGCGCAACCTCACTAATAACAGCGATAACCACTAAAATAACAGTGACAATCTGCACAACCTCACTAATAACAGCGATAACCACTAAAATAACAGTTACAATCTGCACAACCTCACTAATAACAGCGATAACCACTAAAATAACAGTGACAATCTGCACAACCTCACTAATAACAGTGATAACCACTAAAATAACAGTGACAATCTGCACAACCACACTAATAACATCGAAAACCACTTAAAGTGACATTCTGCACAACCTCACTAATAACACCAATAACCACTAAAATAACAGTGACAATCTGCACAACCTCACTAATAACAGTGATAACCACAAAAATAACAGTGACAATCTGCACAACCTCACTAATAACAACGATAACCACTAAAATAACAGTGACAATCTGCACAACCTCACTAATAACAGCGATAACCACTAAAATAACAGTGACAATCTGCACAACCTCACTAATCACAGCGAAAGCAACTTAAATAACTATGACAATCTGCACAACCTCACTAATAACAGCGAAAACCACTAAAATAACAGTGACAATCTGCACAACCTCACTAATACCAGTGATAACCACTAAAATAACAGTGACAATCTGCACAACCTCACTAATAACAGCGATAACCACTAAAATAACAGTGACAATCTGCACAACCTCACTAATGACAGCGAAAACCACTTAAATAACAGTGACAATCTTTACAACCTCACTAAGAACAGCGATAACCGCTAAAATAACAGTGACAATCTTCACAACCTCACTAATAACAGCGATAACCACTTAAATAACAGTGACAATCTGCACAACCTCACTAATAACAGCGATAACCACTAAAATAACAGTGACAGTCTGCACAACCTCACTAATAACAGCGAAAACCACTTAAAGTGACAATCTGCACAACCTCACTAATAACACCAATAACTACTAAAATAACAGTGACAATCTGCACAACCTCACTAATAACAGTGATAACCACAAAAATAACAGTGACAATCTGCACAACCTCACTAATAACAGCGATAACCACTAAAATAACAGTCACAATCTGCACAACCTCACTAATAACAGTGAAAACCACTAAAATAACAGTGACAATCTGCACAACCTCACTAATAACAGCGATAACCACTAAAATAACAGTCACAATCTGCACAACCTCACTAATAACAGTGAAAACCACTAAAATAACAGTCACAATCTGCACAACCTCACTAATAACAGTGAAAACCACTAAAATAACAGTCACAATCTGCACAACCTCACTAATAACAGCGAAAACCACTAAAATAACAGTGACAATCTGCACAACCTTACTAATAACAGCGATAACCACTAAAATAACAGTGACAATCTGCACAACCTCACTAATTACAGCGAAAACCACTTAAAGTGACAATCTGCACAACTTCACTAATAGCACCAATAACCACTAAAATAACAGTGACAATCTGCACAACCTCACTAATAACAGCGATAACCACTAAAATAACAGTGACAATCTGCACAACCTCACTAATAACAGTGATAACCACTAAAATAACAGTGACAATCTGCACAACCTCACTAATAACAGGGATAACCACTAAAATACCAGTGACAATCTGCGCAACCTCACTAATAAAAGCGAAAACCACTAAAATAACGGGGACAATCTGCACAGCCTCTCTAATAACAGAGATAACCACTAAAATAACAGTGACAATCTGCACTACCTCACTAAAAACAGCGAAAACCACTAAAATAACAGCGACAATCTGCACAACCTCACTAATAACAGCGAAAACCACTTAAATAACAGTGACAATCTGCACAACCTCACTGATAACAGCGATAACCACTTAAATAACAGTGACAATCTGCACAACCTCACTAATAACAGCGATAACCACTAAAATAACAGTCACAATCTGAACAACCTCACTAATAACAGCGATAACCACTAAAATAACAGTGACAATCTGCACAACCTCACTAATAACAGTGATAACCACTAAAATAACAGTGACAATCTGCACAACCTCACTAATAACAGCGATAACCAGTAAAATAACAGTGACAATCTGCGCAACCTCACTAATAACAGCGAAAATCACTAAAATAACAGGGACAATCTGCACAGCCTCTCTAATAACAGCGATAGCCACTAAAATAACAGTGACAATCTGCACTAACTCACTAATAACAGCGAAAACCACTAAAATAACAGTGACAATCTGCACAACATCACTAATAACAGCGATAACCACTAAAATAACAGTGACAATCTGCACAACCTCACTAATAACAGCGAAAACCACTTAAATAACAGTGACAATCTGCACAACCTCACTAATAACAGCGATAACCACTAAAATAACAGTGACAATCTGCACAACCTCACTAATAACAGCGATAACCACTAAAATAACAGTGACAATCTGCACAACCACACTAATAACAGCGAAAACCACTTAAAGTGACAATCTGCACAACCTCACAAATAACACCAATAACCACTAAAATAACAGTGACAATCTGCACAACCTCACTAATAACAGTGATAACCACAAAAATAACAGTGACAATCTGCACAACCTCACTAATAACAGCGATAACCACTAAAATAACAGTGACAATCTGCACAACGTCACTAATAACAGCGAAAACCACTTAAATAACAGTGATAATCTTTACAACCTCACTAATAACAGCGAAAACCACTAAAATAACTGTGAAAATCTGCACAACTTCACTAATAACAGCGATAACCACTAAAATAACAGTGACAATCTGCACAACTTCACTAATAACAGCGATAACAACTTATATAACAGTGATAATCTGCAAACCTCACTAATGACAGCGATAACCACTAAAATAACAGTCACAATCTGCACAACCTCACTAATCACAGCGATAACCACTAAAATAACAGTGACAATCTGCACAACCTCACTAATAACAGCGATAACCACTAAAATAACAGTCACAATCTGCACAACCTCACTAATAACAGTGAAAACCACTAAAATAACAGACACAATCTGCACAACCTCACTAATAACAGCGATAACCACTAAAATAACAGTTACAATCTGCACAACCTCACTAATAACAGCGATAACCACTAAAATAACAGTGACAATCTGCACAACCTCACTAATAACAGCGATAACCACTAAAATAACAGTGACAATCTGCACAACCACACTAATAACATCGAAAACCACTTAAAGTGACAATCTGCACAACCTCACTAATAACACCAATAACCACTAAAATAACAGTGACAATCTGCACAACCTCACTAATAACAGTGATAACCACAAAAATAACAGTGACAATCTGCACAACCTCACTAATAATAACGATAACCACTAAAATAACAGTGACAATCTGCACAACCTCACTAATAACAGCGATAACCACTAAAATAACAGTGACAATCTGCACAACCACACTAATAACATCGAAAACCACTTAAAGTGACAATCTGCACAACCTCACTAATAACACCAATAACCACTAAAATAACAGTGACAATCTGCACAACCTCACTAATAACAGTGATAACCACAAAAATAACAGTGACAATCTGCACAACCTCACTAATAATAACGAAAACCACTTAAATAACAGTGACAATCTGCACTAACTCACTAATAACAGCGAAAACCACTAAAATAACAGTGACAATCTGCACAACATCACTAATAACAGCGATAACCACTAAAATAACAGTGACAATCTGCACAACCTCACTAATAAAAGCGAAAACCACTAAAATAACGGGGACAATCTGCACAGCCTCTCTAATAACAGAGATAACCACTAAAATAACAGTGACAATCTGCACAACCTCACTAATAACAGCGAAAACCACTTAAATAACAGTGACAATCTGCACAACCTCACTAATAACAGCGATAACAACTAAAATAACAGTGACAATCTGCACAACCTCACTAATAACAGCGATAACCACTAAAATAACAGTGACAATCTGCACAACCTCACTAATCACAGCGAAAACAACTTAAATAACAGTGACAATCTGCACAACCTCACTAATAACAGCGAAAACCACTAAAATAACAGTGACAATCTGCACGACCTCACTAATATTAGTGATAACCACTAAAATAACAGTGACAATCTGCACAACCTCACTAATAACAGCGATAACCACTAAAATAACAGTGACAATCTGCACAACCTCACTAATAACAGCGAAAACCACTTAAATAACAGTGATAATCTTTACAACCTCACTAATAACAGCGAAAACCACTAAAATAACTGTGAAAATCTGCACAACTTCACTAATAACAGCGATAACCACTAAAATAACAGTGACAATCTGCACAACTTCACTAATAACAGCGATAACAACTTATATAACAGTGATAATCTGCAAACCTCACTAATGACAGCGATAACCACTAAAATAACAGTCACAATCTGCACAACCTCACTAATCACAGCGATAACCACTAAAATAACAGTGACAATCTGCACAACCTCACTAATAACAGCGATAACCACTAAAATAACAGTTACAATCTGCACAACCTCACTAATAACAGCGATAACCACTAAAATAACAGTGACAATCTGCACAAGCTCACTAATAACAGCGATAACCACTAAAATAACAGTGACAATCTGCACAACCACACTAATAACATCGAAAACCACTTAAAGTGACAATCTGCACAACCTCACTAATAACACCAATAACCACTAAAATAACAGTGACAATCTGCACAACCTCACTAATAACAGTGATAACCACAAAAATAACAGTGACAATCTGCACAACCTCACTAATAATAACGATAACCACTAAAATAACAGTGACAATCTGCACAACCTCACTAATAACAGCGATAACCACTAAAATAACAGTGACAATCTGCACAACCTCACTAATCACAGCGAAAGCAACTTAAATAACAATGACAATCTGCACAACCTCACTAATAACAGCGATAACCACTAAAATAACAGTGACAATCTGCACTACCTCACTAAAAACAGCGAAAACCACTAAAATAACAGTGACAATCTGCACAACCTCACTAATAACAGCGATAACCACTAAAATAACAGTGACAATCAGCACAACCTCACTAATAACAGCGAAAACCACTTACATAACAGTGACAAGCTGCACAACCTCACTAATAACAGCGATAACCACTAAAATAACAGTGACAATCTGCGTAACCTCACTAATAACAGCGATAACCACTAAAATAACAGTGACAATCTGCACAACCTCACTAATAACAGCGATAACCACTAAAATAACAGTCACAATCTGCACAACCTCACTAATAACAGCGAAAACCACTTAAAGTGACAATTTGCACAACCTCACTAATAACAGCGATAACTACTAAAATAACAGTGACAATCTGCAAAACCTCACTAATAACAGCGATAACCACTAAACTAACAGTGACAATCTGCACAACCTCACTAATCACAGCGAAAACCACTTAAATAACAGTGACAATCTGCACAACCTCACTAATAACAGCGAAAACCACTAAAATAACAGTGACAATCTGCACAACCTCACTAATAACAGTGATAACCACTAAAATAACAGTGACAATCTTCACAACCTCACTAATAACAGCGATAACCACTAAAATAACAGTGACAATCTGCACAACCTCACTAATAACAGCGATAACCACTAAAATAACAGTGACAATCTGCACAACCTCACTAATAACAGCCAAAACCACTTAAATAGCAGTGACAATCTGCACAACCTCACTAATAACAGCGATAACCACTTAAATAACAGTGACAATCTGAACAACCTCACCTAATAACAGCGAAAACCACTTAAATAAGAGTCACAATATCTGCACAACCTCACTAATAACAGCGATAACCACTCAATAACAGCGACAATCTGCACAACCTCACTAATAACAGCGAAAACCACTAAAATAACAGTCACAATCTGCACAACCTCACTAATAACAGCGAAAACCACTTAAATAACAGTGACAATCTGCACAACCTCACTAATAACAGCGAAAACCACTTAAATAAGAGTCACAATATCTGCACAACCTCACTAATAACAGCGATAACCACTAAAATAACAGTGACAATCTGCACAACCTCACTAATAACAGCGAAAACCACTTAAATAACAGTGACAATCTGCACAACCTCACTAATAACAGCGATAACCACTAAAATAACAGTGACAATCTGCACAACCTCACTAATAACAGCGAAAACCACTAAAATAACAGTGAGAATCTGCACAACCTCACTAATAACAGCGAAAACCACTAAAATAACAGTCACAATATGCACAACCTCGCTAATAACAGCGAAAACCACTTAAATAACAGTGACAATCTGCACAACCTCACTAATAACAGTGATAACCACTAAAATAACAGTGACAATCTGCACAACCTCACTAATAACAGCGATAACCACTAAAATAACAGTGACAATCTGCACAACCTCACTTATAACAGCGAAAACCACTAAAATAACAGTAACAATCTGCACAACCGCACTAATAACTGCGAAAACCACTAAAATAACAGTGACAATCTGCACAACCTCACTAATAACAGCGATAACCACTAAAATAACAGTGACAATCTGCACAACCTCACTAATAACAGCGAAAACCACTAAATAACAGTGACAATCTTCACAACCTCACTAATAACAGCGATAACCACAAAAATAACAGTGACAATCTGCACAACCTCACTAATAACAGTGATAACCACTAAAATAACAGTGACAATCTGCACAACCTCACTAATAACAGCGATTACCACTAAAATAACAGTGAGAATCTGCACAACCTCACTAATAACAGTGATAACCACTTAAATAACAGTGACAATCTGCTCAACCTCACTAATAACAGCGATAACCACTAAAACAACAGTGACAATCTGCACAACCTCACTTATAACAGCGAAAACCACTAAAATAACAGTCACAATCTGCACAACCTCACTAATAACAGCGAAAACCTCTAAAATAACAGTGACAATCTGCACAACCTCACTAATAACAGCGAAAACCACTAAAATAACAGTGACAATCTGCACAACCTCACTAATGAAAGCGATAACCACTAAAATAACAGTGACAATCTGCACAACCTCACTAATAACAGCGAAAACCACTTAAATAACAGAGCAATCTTTACAACCTCACTAATAACAGCGATAACCACTAAAATAACAGTGACAATCTGCACAACCTCACTAATAACAGCGATAACCACTAAAATAACAGTGACAATCTGCACAAACTCACTAATAACAGCGAAAACCACTTAAAGTGACAATCTGCACAACCTCACTTATAACAGCGATAACCACTAAAATAACAGTGACAATCTGCACAACCTCACTAATAACAGCGATAACCACTAAAATAACAGTGACAATCTGCACAACCTCACTAATAACAGTGATAACCACTTAAATAACTGTGACAATCTGCACAACCTCACTAATAACAGCGATAACCACTAAAACAACAGTGACAATCTGCACAACCTCACTAATAACAGCGAAAACCACTCAAATAACAGTCACAATCTGCACAACGTCACTAATAACAGCGAAAACCACTAAAATAACAGTGACAATCTGCACAACCTCACTAATAACAGCGAAAACCACTAAAATAACAGTGACAATCTGCACAACCTCACTAATGAAAGCGATAACCACTAAAATAACAGTGACAATCTGCACAACCTCACTAATAACAGCGAAAACCACTTAAATAACAGTGCAAATCTTTACAACCTCACTAATAACAGCGATAACCACTAAAATAACAGTGACAATCTGCACAACCTCACTAATAACAGCGATAACCACTAAAATAACAGTGACAATCTGCACAACCTCACTAATAACAGCGAAAACCACTTAAAGTGACAATCTGCACAACCTCACTTATAACAGCGATAACCACTAAAATAACAGTGACAATCTGCACAACCTCACTAATAAAAGTGATAACCACTAAAATAACAGAGACAATCTGCACAACCTCACTAATAACAGCGATAACCACTAAAATAACAGTGACAATCTGCACAACCTCACTAATAACAGCGATTACCACTAAAATAACAGTGACAATCTGCACAGCCTCACTAATAACAGCGAAAACCACTAAGATAACAGTCACAATCTGCGCAACCTCACTAATAACAGCGATAACCACTAAAATAACAGTGACCATCTGCACAAACTCACTAATAACAGCGATAACCACTAAAATAACAGTGACAATCTGCACAACCTCACTAATAACAGCGATAACCACTAAAATAACAGTGACAATCTGCACAACCTCACTAATAACAGCGAAAACCACTAAAATAACAGTCACAATCTGCACAACCTCACTAATAACAGCGAAAACCACTAAAATAACAGTGACAATCTGCACAACCTCACTAATAACAGCGAAAACCACTTAAATAACAGTGACAATCTGCACAACCTCACTAATGAAAGCGATAACCACTAAAATAACAGTGACAATCTGCACAACCTCACTAATAACAGCGAAAACCACTTAAATAACAGTGAAAATCTTTACAACCTCACTAATAGCAGCGATAACCACTAAAATAACAGTGACAATCTGCACAACCTCACTAATAACAGCGATAACCACTAAAATAACAGTGACAATCTGCACAACCTCACTAATAACAGCGATAACCACTAAAATAACAGTGACAATCTGCACAACCTCACTTATAACAGCGAAAACCACTTAAAGTGACAATCTGCACAACCTCACTTATAACAGCGATAACCACTAAAATAACAGTGACAATCTGCACAACCTCACTAATAACAGCGATAACCACTAAAATAACAGTGACAATCTGCACAACCTCACTAATAACAGCGATTACCACTAAAATAACAGTGACAATCTGCACAACCTCACTAATAACAGCGAAAACCACTAAGATAACAGTCACAATCTGCACAACCTCACTAATAACAGCGATAACTACTAAAATAATAGTGACCATCTGCACAATCTCACTAATAACAGCGATAACCACTAAAATAACAGTGACAATCTGCACAACCTCACTAATAACAGCGATAACCACTAAAATAACAGTGACAATATGCACAACCTCACTAATAACAGCGAAAACCACTAAAATAACAGTCACAATCTGCACAACCTCACTAATAACAGCGAAAACCACTAAAATAACAGTCACAATCTGCACAACCTCACTAATAACAGCGAAAACCACTAAAATAACTGTGAAAATCTGCACAACTTATTTTGAGGCAGTACAGAAGCGCTTCCTCCGGTGCGCTCTCCTGAGCCTCCCGTGGGTTAATCCCATCGTACTCCCCCCTTATGAAGACTGCATGAATCTCATCGGCCTTCAGTCACTCTCCTCCCGTCGGGTATTGGCTGACTACTTTTTTATTCACGGCGTGATCCAGGGAAGCATTATTGCCCCCTATATCCATGAACTAGTCAAGTTTCGATCCTGTGGTATTAACCTTAGAAGGGACGGGCTTCATCATATACCTTTCCACCACACGGAATTTGGGCGGATGGAGCCCATCACGCGTATGCTCAGGACGCACAACCGGGTCTCCTCCCTTCAGTCGGCGCAGGCTGACCTCAATGATCGGGTAGCTATCCGCTCCTACATTAGTTTAATTAGTGAGTAAACTTTTGTCCACCAGGGCTCGTTGTTCCGACTTGGCGTTCCGACTCTTTTAATCCTATGTACTTTGTATTGTCCTATTTTTTTTCTACTATCTCTATAGAATTTCTCTCTCTTCATACTACTTTCACTATATATCTTACTCTAGTTTTAAGGTTTCTTTGTACTTTTTTCTTTTCTTTTCTAGTCCTAAGTAAATAAATAAATAAATAAATATTTTACTTTACTCTAGTTTTAAGGCCAACTCTGTATCTATATGAACTTTTATAAACTCACTTGTCCTAAGTTAAATAAATAATAATAATAATAATAATAACCACTAAAATAACAGTGACAATCTGGAAGTACACAACCTCACTAATAACAGCAAAAACAACTGAAATAACAGTCACAATCTGCACAACCTCACTAATAACAGCGATAACCACTAAAATAACCGCGAAAATCTGCACAACCTCGCTAATAACAGCGAAAACCACTAAAATAAGAGTGACAATCTGCACAACCTCACTAATAACAGCGAAAACCACTAAGATAAGAGTGACAATCTGCACATCCTCACTAATAACAGCGAAAACCACTAAAATAACTGTAAAAATCTGCACAACCTCACTAATAACAGCGATAACCACTAAAATAACAGTCACAATCTGCAAAACCTCACTAATAACAGCGAAAACCACTAAAATAATAGTGACCATCTGCACAATCTCACTAATAACAGCGATAACCACTAAAATAATAGTGACAATCTGCACAACCTCACTAATAACAGCGATAACCACTAAAATAACAGTGACAATATGCACAACCTCACTAATAACAGCGAAAACCACTAAAATAACAGTCACAATCTGCACAACCTCACTAATAACAGCGAAAACCACTAAAATAACAGTCGCAATCTGCACAACCTCACTAATAACAGCGAAAACCACTAAAATAACAGTCACAACCTGCACAACCTCACTAATAACAGCGAAAACCACTAAAATAACTGTGAAAATCTGCACAACCTCACTAATAACAGCGATAACCACTAAAATAACAGTGACAATCTGCACAACCTCACTAATAACAGCGATAACCACCAAAATAACAGTGACAATCTGCACAACCTCACTAATAACAGCGAAAACCACTAAAATAACAGTCACAATCTGCAAAACCTCACTAATAACAGCGAAAACCACTAAAATAACAGTGACAATCTGCACAACCTCACTAATAACAGCGAAAACCACTAACATAACAGTGTCAATCTGCACAACCTCACTAATAACAGCGATAACCACTAAAATAACAGTGACAATCTGCACAACTTTACTAATAACAGCGAAAACCGCTTAAATAACAGTGACAATCTTTACAACCTCACTAATAACAGCGATAACCACTAAAATAACAGTGACAATCTGCACAACCTCACTAATAACAGCGATAATCACTAAAATAACAATGACAATCTGCACAACCTCACTAATAACAGCGAAAGTCACTTAAAGTGACAATCTGCACAACCTCACTTATAACAGCGATAACCACTAAAATAACAGTGACAATCTGCACAACCTCACTAATAACAGTGATAACCACTAAAATAACAGTGACAATCTGCACAACCTCACTTATAACAGCGATAACCACTAAAATAACAGTGACAATCTGCACAACCTCACTAATAACAGCGATAACCACTAAAATAACAGTGACAATCTGCACAACCTCACTAATAACAGCGAAAACCACTTAAAGTGACAATCTGCACAACCTCACTTATAACAGCGATAACCACTAAAATAACAGTGACAATCTGCACAACCTCACTAATAACAGTGATAACCACTAAAATAACAGTGACAATCTGCACAACCTCACTAATAACAGCGATAACCACTAAAATAACAGTGACAATCTGCACAACCTCACTAATAACAGCGATAACCACCAAAATAACAGCGACAATCTGCACAACCTCACTAATGACAGCGAAAACCACTAAGATAACAGTGACAATCTGCACAACCTCACTAATAACAGCGATAACCACTAAAACAACAGTGACAATCTGCACAACCTCACTAATAACAGCGATAACCACTAAAATAACAGTGACAATCTGCACAACCTCACTAATAACAGCGACAACCACTAAAATAACAGTGACAATATGCACAACCTCACTAATAACAGTGGAAACCACTAAAATAACAGTCACAATCTGCACAACCTCACTAATAACAGCGAAAACCACTAAAATAACAGTCATAATCTGCACAACCTCACTAATAACAGCGAAAACCACTAAAATAACTGTGAAAATCTGCAAAACCTCACTTATAACAGCGATAACCACTCGAATAACAGTGACAATCTGCACAGCCTCACTAATAACAGCGATAACCACTAAAATAACAGTGACAAGCTGCACAACCTCACTAATAACAGCAAAAACCACTAAAATAACAGTGACAATATGCACAACCTCACTAATAACAGCGAAAACCACTAAAATAACAGTCGCAATCTGCTTAACCTCACTAATAACAGCGAAAACCACTAAAATAATAGTCACAACCTGCACAACCTCACTAATAACAGCGAAAACCACTAAAATAACTGTGAAAATCTGCACAACCTCACTAATAACAGCGATAACCACTAAAATAACAGTGACAATCTGCACAACCTCACTAATAACAGCGATAACCACCAAAATAACAGTGACAATCTGCACAACCTCACTAATAACAGCGAAAACCACTAAAATAACAGTCACAATCTGCACAACCTCACTAATAACAGCGATAACCACTAAAATAACAGTGACAATCTGCACAACCTCACTAATAACAGCGATAATCACTAAAATAACAGTGACAATCTGCACAACCTCACTAATAACAAAGAAAACCACTAAAATAACAGTGACAATCTGCACAACCTCACTAATAACAAAGAAAACCACTAAAATAACAGTGACAATCTGCACAACCTCACTAATAACAGCGATAACCCCTAAAATAACAGGGACAATCTGAACAACTTCACTAATAACAGCGAAAACCACTTAAATAACAGTGACAATCTTTTCAACCTCACTAATAACAGCGATAACCACTAAAATAACAGTGACAATCTGCACAACCTCACTAATAACAGCGATAATCACTAAAATAAAAGTGACAATCTGCACAACCTCACTAATAACAGCGAAAACCACTTAAAGTGACAATCTGCACAACCTCACTTATAACAGCGATAACCACTAAAATAACTGTGAAAATCTGCACAACCTCACTAATAACAGCGATAACCACTAAAATAACAGTGACAATCTGCACAACTTCACTAATAACAGCGAAAACCACTTAAATAACAGTGACAATCTTTACAACCTCACTAATAAAAGCGATTACCACTAAAATAACAGTGACAATCTGCACAACCTCACTAATAACAGCGAAAACCACTAAGATAACAGTCACAATCTGCACAACCTCACTAATAACAGCGATAACCAGTAAAATAACAGTGACAATCTGCACAACCTCACTAATAACAGCGATAACCACTAAAATAACAGTGACAATCTGCACAACCTCACTAATAACAGCGATAACCACTAAAATAAATCTGCACAACCTCACTAATAACAGCGAAAACCACTAAAATAACAGTCACAACCTGCACAACCTCACTAATAACAGCGAAAACCACTAAAATAACTGTGGAAATCTGCACAACCTCACTAATAACAACGATAACCACTAAAATAGCAGTGACAATCTGCACAACCTCACTAATAAAAGCGATAACCACTAAAATAATAGTGACAATCTGCACAACCTCACTAATAACAGCGAAAACCACTAAAATAACAGTCACAATCTGCAAAACCTCACTAATAACAGCGAAAACCACTAAAATAACAGTGAGAATCTGCACAACCTCACTAATAACAGCGAAAACCACTAAAATAACAGTGACAATCTGCACAACCTCACTAATAACAGCGATAACCACTAAAATAACAGTCACAATCTGCACAACTTCACTAATAAGAGCGAAAACCACTTATATAACAGTGACAATATTTACAACCTCACTAATAACAGCGATAACCACTAAAATAACAGTGACAATCTGCACAACCTCACTAATAACAGCGATAATCACTAAAATAACAGTGACAATCTGCACAACCTCACTAATAACAGCGAAAACCACTTAAAGTGACAATCTGCACAACCTCACTTATAGCAGCGATAACCACTAAAATAACAGTGACAATCTGCACAACCTCACTAATAACAGTGATAGCCACTAAAATAACAGTGACAATCTGCACAACCTCACTAATAACAGCGATAACCACTGAAATAACAGTGACAATCTGCACAACCTCACTAATAACAGCGATAACCACTAAAATAACAGCGACAACCTGCACAACCTCACTAATAACAGCGATAACCACTAAAATAACAGTGACAATATGCACAACCTCACTAATAACAGCGGAAACCACTAAAATAACAGTCACAATCTGCACAACCTCACTAATAACAGCGAAAACCACTAAAATAACAGTCACAATCTGCACAACCTCACTAATAACAGCGAAAACCACTAAAATAACAGTGACAATCTGCACAACCTCACTAATAACAGCAAAAACCACTAAAATAACAGTCACAATCCGCACAACCTCACTAATAACAGCGATAACCACTAAAATAACAGTGACAATCTGCCCAACCTCACTAATAACAGCGAAAACCACTAAAATAACAGTGACAATATGCACAACCTCACTAATAACAGCGAAAACCACTAGGATAACAGTGACAATCTGCACAACCTCACTAATAACAGCGATAACCACTAAAATAACAGTGACAATCTGCACAGCCTCACTAATAACAGCGAAAACCACTAAGATAATAGCCACAATCTGCACAACCTCACTAATAACAGTGAAAACCACTAAAATAACAGTCACAATCTGTACAACCTCACTAATAACAGCGAAAACCACTAAAATAACTGTGAAAATATGCACAACCTCACTGATAACAGCGATAACCACTAAAATAACAGTGACAATCTGCACAACCTCACTAATAACAGCGATAACCACTAAAATAACAGTGACAATATGCACAACCTCACTAATAACAGCGAAAACCACTAAAATAACAGTCACAATCTGCACAACCTCACTAATAACAGCGAAAACCACTAAAATAACAGTCACAATCTGCACAACCTCACTAATAACAGCGAAAACCACTAAAATAACAGTGACAATCTGCACAACCTCACTAATAACAGCGAAAACCACTAAAATAACAGTCACAATCTGCACAACCTCACTAATAACAGCGAAAGCCTTTAAAATAACAGTGACAATCTGCACAACCTCACTAATAACAGCGAAAACCACTAAAATAACTGTGACAATCTGCAAAACCTCACTAATAACAGCGATAACCACTAAAATAACAGTGACAATCTGCACAACCTCACAAATAACAGCGATAACCACTAAAATAAAAGTGACAATCTGCACAACCTCACTAATAACAGCGCAAACCACTAAAATAACAGTCACAATCTGCATAGCCTCACTAATAACAGCGAAAAACAACTAAAATAACAGTGACAATCTGCACAACCTCACTAATAACAGCGATAACCACTAAAATAACAGTGACAATCTGCACAACCTCACTAATAACAGCGAAAACCACTTAAATAACAGTGACAATCTGCACAGCCTCACTAATTACAGCGAAAACCACTAAAATAACAGTCACAATCTGCACAACCTCACTAATAACTGCGAAAACCACTTAAATAACAGTGACAGTCTGCACAACCTCACTAATAACAGCGAAAACCACTAAAATAACAGTGACAATCTGCACAACCTCACTAATAACAGCGATAACTACTAAAATAACAGTGACAATCTGCACAACCTCACTAATAACAGCGAAAACCACTAAACTAACAGTCACAATCTGCAGAACCTCACTAATAACAGCGAAAACCACTAAAATAACAGTCACAATCTGCACAACCTCACTAATAACAGCGATAACCACTAAAATAACAGTCACAATCTGCACAACCTCACTAATAACAGCGAAAACCACTAAACTAACAGTCATAATCTGCAGAACCTCACTAATAACAGCGAAAACCACTAAAATAACAGTCACAATCTGCACAACCTCACTAATAACAGCGAAAACCACTAAAATAACAGCGACAATCTGCACAACCTCACTAATAACAGCGATAACCACTAAAATAACAGTGACAATCTGCACAACCTCACTAATAACAGCGAAAACCTCTAAAATAACAGTGACAATCTGCACAGCCTCACTAATAACAGCGAAAACCACTAAAATAACAGTCACAATCTGCACAACCTCACTAATAACAGCTATAACCACTAAAATAACAGTGAAAATCTGCACAACCTCACTAATAACAACGATAACCACTAAAATAACCGTGACAATCTGCACAACCTCACTAATAACGGCGATAACCACTAAAATAACTGTGACAATCTGCAAAACCTCACTAATAACAGCGATAACCACTAAAATAACAGTGACAATCTGCACAACCTCACAAATAACAGCGATAACCACTAAAATAAAAGTGACAATCTGCACAACCTCACTAATAACAGCGCAAACCACTAAAATAACAGTCACAATCTGCATAGCCTCACTAATAACAGCGATAACCACTAAAATAACAGTGACAATCTGCACAACCTCACAAATAACAGCGATAACCACTAAAATAAAAGTGACAATCTGCACAACCTCACTAATAACAGCGCAAACCACTAAAATAACAGTCACAATCTGCATAGCCTCACTAATAACAGCGAAAACAACTAAAATAACAGTGACAATCTGCACAACCTCACTAATAACAGCGATAACCACTAAAATAACAGTGACAATCTGCACAACCTCACTAATAACAGCGAAAACCACTTAAATAACAGTGACAATCTGCACAGCCTCACTAATTACAGCGATAACCACTAAAATAACAGTCACAATCTGCACAACCTCACTAATAACTGCGAAAACCACTTAAATAACAGTGACAGTCTGCACAACCTCACTAATAACAGCGAAAACCACTAAAATAACAGTGACAATCTGCACAACCTCACTAATAACTGCGATAACTACTAAAATAACAGTGACAATCTGCACAACCTCACTAATAACAGCGAAAACCACTAAACTAACAGTCACAATCTGCAGAACCTCACTAATAACAGCGAAAACCACTAAAATAACAGTCACAATCTGCACAACCTCACTAATAACAGCGATAACCACTAAAATAACAGTCACAATCTGCACAACCTCACTAATAACAGCGAAAACCACTAAAATAACAGTCACAATCTGCACAACCTTACTAATAACTGCGAAAACCACTAAAATAACAGTCACAATCTGCACAACCTCACTAATAACACCGATAACCACTAAAATAACAGTCACAATCTGCACAACCTCACTAATAACAGCGAAAACCACTAAAATAACAGTGACAATCTGCACAACCTCACTAATAACAGCGATAACCACTAAAATAACAGTGACAATCTGCACAACCTCACTAATAACAGCGAAAACCACTAAATAACAGTCACAATCTGCACAGCCTCACTAATAACAGCGAAAACAACTGAAATAACAGTGACAATCTGCACAACCTCACTAATAACAGCGATAACCACTAAAATAACAGTGACAATCTGCACAACCTCACTAATAACAGCGAAAACCACTTAAATAACAGTGACACTCTGCACAACCTCACTAATTACAGCGAAAACCACTAAAATAACAGTCACAATCTGCACAACCTCACTAATAACAGCGATAACCACTAAAATAACAGTGACAATCTGCACAACCTCACTAATAACAGCGAAAACCACTAAAAAAAACAGTGACAATCTGCACAGCCTCACTAATAACAGCGAAAACCACTCAAATAACAGTCACAATCTGCACAACTTCACTAATAAGAGCGAAAACCACTTATATAACAGTGACAATCTTTACAACCTCACTAATAACAGCCAAAACCACTAAAATAACAGTCACAACCTGCACAACCTCACTAATAACAGCGAAAACCACTAAAATAACTGTGAGAATCTGCACAACCTCACTAATAACAGCGATAACCACTAAAATAACAGTGACAATCTGCACAACCTCACTAATAACAGCGATAACCACTAAAATAACAGTGACAATCTGCACAACCTCACTAATCACAGCGAAAACCCCTAAAATCACAGTCACAATCTGCAAAACCTCACCAATAACAGCGAAAACCACTAAAATAACAGTCACCATCTGCACCACTAAAATAACAGTGACAATCTGCACAACCTCACTAATAACAGCGAAAACCACTAAATAACAGTCACAATCTGCACAGCCTCACTAATAACAGCGAAAACCACTTATATAACAGTGACAATCTTTACAACCTCACTAATAACAGCGAAAACCACTAAAATAACAGTCACAACCTGTACAACCTCACTAATAACAGCGAAAACCACTAAAATAACTGTGAGAATCTGCACAACCTCACTAATAACAGCGATAACCACTAAAATAACAGTGACAATATGCACAACCTCACTAATAACAGCGATAACCACGAAAATAACAGTGACAATCTGCACAACCTCACTAATAACAGCGAAAACCACTAAAATAACATTCACAATCTGCACAACCTCACTAATAACAGCGATAACCACTAAAATAACAGTGACAATCTGCACAACCTCACTAATAACAGCGGAAACCACTAAAATAACAGTCACAATCTGCACAACCTCACTAATAACAGCGAAAACCACTAAAATAACAGTCACAATCTGCACAACCTCACTAATAACAGCGAAAACCACTAAAATAACAGTGACAATCTGCACAACCTCACTAATAACAGCAAAAACCACTAAAATAACAGTCACAATCCGCACAACCTCACTAATAACAGCGATAACCACTAAAATAACAGTGACAATCTGCACAACCTCACTAATAACAGCGAAAACCACTAAAATAACAGTGACAATATGCACAACCTCACTAATAACAGCGAAAACCACTAGGATAACAGTGACAATCTGCACAACCTCACTAATAACAGCGATAACCACTAAAATAACAGTGACAATCTGCACAGCCTCACTAATAACAGCGAAAACCACTAAGATAATAGCCACAATCTGCACAACCTCACTAATAACAGTGAAAACCACTAAAATAACAGTCACAATCTGCACAACCTCACTAATAACAGCGAAAACCACTAAAATAACTGTGAAAATATGCACAACCTCACTGATAACAGCGATAACCACTAAAATAACAGTGACAATCTGCACAACCTCACTAATAACAGCGATAACCACTAAAATAACAGTGACAATATGCACAACCTCACTAATAACAGCGAAAACCACTAAAATAACAGTCACAATCTGCACAACCTCACTAATAACAGCGAAAACCACTAAAATAACAGTCACAATCTGCACAACCTCACTAATAACAGCGAAAACCACTAAAATAACAGTGACAATCTGCACAACCTCACTAATAACAGCGAAAACCACTAAAATAACAGTCACAATCTGCACAACCTCACTAATAACAGCGAAAGCCACTAAAATAACAGTCACAATCTGCACAACCTCACTAATAACAGCGAAAACCACTAAAATAACTGTGACAATCTGCAAAACCTCACTAATAACAGCGATAACCACTAAAATAACAGTGACAATCTGCACAACCTCACAAATAACAGCGATAACCACTAAAATAAAAGTGACAATCTGCACAACCTCACTAATAACAGCGCAAACCACTAAAATAACAGTCACAATCTGCATAGCCTCACTAATAACAGCGAAAACAACTAAAATAACAGTGACAATCTGCACAACCTCACTAATAACAGCGATAACCACTAAAATAACAGTGACAATCTGCACAACCTCACTAATAACAGCGAAAACCACTTAAATAACAGTGACAATCTGCACAGCCTCACTCATTACAGCGAAAACCACTAAAATAACAGTCACAATCCGCACAACCTCACTAATAACAGCGAAAACCACTTAAATAACAGTGACAGTCTGCACAACCTCACTAATAACAGCGAAAACCACTAAAATAACAGTGACAATCTGCACAACCTCACTAATAACAGCGATAACTACTAAAATAACAGTGACAATCTGCACAACCTCACTAATAACAGCGAAAACCACTAAACTAACAGTCACAATCTGCAGAACCTCACTAATAACAGCGAAAACCACTAAAATAACAGTCACAATCTGCACATCCTCACTAATAACAGCGATAACCACTAAAATAACAGTCACAATCTGCACAACCTCACTAATAACAGCGAAAACCACTAAACTAACAGTCATAATCTGCAGAACCTCACTAATAACGGCGAAAACCACTAAAATAACAGTCACAATCTGCACAACCTCACTAATAACAGCGAAAACCACTAAAATAACAGCGACAATCTGCACAACCTCACTAATAACAGCGATAACCACTAAAATAACAGTGACAATCTGCACAACCTCACTAATAACAGCGAAAACCTCGTAAAATAACAGTGACAATCTGCACAGCCTCACTAATAACAGCGAAAACCACTAAAATAACAGTCACAATCTGCACAACCTCACTAATAACAGCTATAACCACTAAAATAACAGTGAAAATCTGCACAACCTCACTAATAACAACGATAACCACTAAAATAACCGTGACAATCTGCACAACCTCACTAATAACGGCGATAACCACTAAAATAACAGTGACAATCTCCACAACCTCACTAATAACAGCGAAAACCACTAAAATAACAGTGGCAATCTGCACAACCTCACTAATAACAGCGATAACCACTAAAATAACAGTGACAATCTGCACAACCTCACTAATAACAGCGAAAACCACTAAAATAACAGTCACAATCTGCACAACCTTACTAATAACTGCGAAAACCACTAAAATAACAGTCACAATCTGCACAACCTCACTATTAACAGCGATAACCACTAAAATAACAGTCACAATCTGCACAACCTCACTAATAACAGCGAAAACCACTAAAATAACAGTGACAATCTGCACAACCTCACTAATAACAGCGATAACCAATAAAATAACAGTGACAATCTGCACAACCTCACTAGCAACAGCGAAAACCACTAAATAACAGTCACAATCTGCACAGCCTCACTAATAACAGCGAAAACAACTGAAATAACAGTGACAATCTGCACAACCTCACTAATAACAGCGATAACCACTAAAATAACAGTGACAATCTGCACAACCTCACTAATAACAGCGAAAACCACTTAAATAACAGTGACACTCTGCACAACCCTCACTAATTACAGCGAAAACCACTAAAATAACAATCACAATCTGCACAACCTCACTAATAACAGCGATAACCACTAAAATAACAGTGACAATCTGCAACAACCTCACTAATAACAGCGAAAACCACTAAAAAAACAGTGACAATCTGCACAGCCTCACTAATAACAGCGAAAAACCACTCAAATAACAGTCAGAATCTGCACAACTTCACTAATAAGAGCGAAAACCACTTATATAACAGTGACAATCTTTACAACCTCACTAATAACAGCGAAAACCACTAAAATAACAGTCACAACCTGCACAACCTCACTAATAACAGCGAAAACCACTAAAATAACTGTGAGAATCTGCACAACCTCACTAATAACAGCGATAACCACTAAAATAACAGTGACAATCTGCACAACCTCACTAATAACAGCGATAACCACTAAAATAACAGTGACAATCTGCACAACCTCACTAATCACAGCGGAAAACCACTAAAATCACAGTCACAATCTGCAAATCCTCACCAATTAACAGCGAAAACCACTAAAATAACAGTCACAATCTGCACCACTAAAATAACAGTGACAATCTGCACAACCTCACTAATAACAGCGATAACCACTAAAATAACAGTGACAATATGCACAACCTCACTAATAACAGCGATAACCACGAAAATAACAGTGACAATCTGCACAACCTCACTAATAACAGCGAAAACCACTAAAATAACATTCACAATCTGCACAACCTCACTAATAACAGCGAAAACCACTAAAATAACTGTGAAAATCTGCACAACCTCACTAATAACAGCGATAACCACTAAAATAACAGTGACAATCTGCACAACCTCACTAATAAAAGCGATAACCACTAAAATAACAGTGACAATCTGCACAACCTCACTAATAACAGCGAAAACCACTAAAATAACAGTCACAATCTGCAAAACCTCACTAATAACAGCGAAAACCACTAAAATAACAGTGACAATCTGCACAACCTCACTAATAACAGCGAAAACCACTAAAATAACAGTGACAATCTGCACAACCTCACTAATAACAGCGATAACCACTAAAATAACAGTCACAATCTGCACAACTTCACTAATAAGAGCGATAACCACTAAAATAACAGTGACAATCTGCACAGCCTCACTAATAACAGCGAAAACCAATAAAATAACAGTGACAATCAGCACAACCTCACTAATAACAGCGAAAACCATTAAGATAACAGTGACAATCTGCACAACCTCACTAATAACAACGATAACCACTAAAATAACAGTGACAATCTGCACAACCTCACTAATAACAGCGAAAACCACTAAGATAACAGTCCTAATCGGCACAACCTCACTAATAACAGTGAAAACCACTAAAATAACAGTCACAATCTGCACAACCTCACTAATAACAGCGAAAACCACTAAAACAACTGTAAAAATTTGCACAACCTCACTAATAACAGCGATAACCACTAAAATAACAGTGACAATCTGCGCAACCTCACTAATAACAGCGATAACCACTAAAATAACAGTGACAATATGCACAACCTCACTAATAACGGCGAAAACCACTAAAATAACAGTCACAATCTGGACAACCTCACTAATAACAGCGAAAACCACTAAAATAACAGTCACAACCTGCACAACCTCACTAATAACAGCGAAAACCACTAAAATAACTGTGAAAATCTGCACAACCTCACTAATAACAGCGATAACCACTAAAATAACAGTGACAATCTGCACAACCTCACTAATAAAAGCGATAACCACTAAAATAACAGTGACAATCTGCACAACCTCACTAATAACAGCGAAAACCACTAAAATAACAGTCACAATCTGCAAAACCTCACTAATAACAGCGAAAACCACTAAAATAACAGTGACAATCTGCACAACCTCACTAATAACAGCGAAAACCACTAAAATAACAGTGACAATCTGCACAACCTCACTAATAACAGCGATAACCACTAAAATAACAGTCACAATCTGCACAACTTCACTAATAAGAGCGAAAACCACTTATAGAACAGTGACAATCTTTACAACCTCACTAATAACAGCGATAACCACTAAAATAACAGTGACAATCTGCACAACCTCACTAATAACAGCGATAATCACTAAAATAACAGTGAATATCTGCACAACCTCACTAATAACAGCGAAAACCACTTAAAGTGACAATCTGCACAACCTCACTTATAGCAGCGATAACCACTAAAATAACAGTGACAATCTGCACAACCTCACTAATAACAGTGATAACCACTAAAATAACAGTGACAATCTGCACAACCTCACTAATAACAGCGATAACCACTAAAATAACAGTGACAATCTGCACAACCTCACTAATAACAGCGATAACCACTAAAATAACAGCGACAACCTGCACAACCTGCACAACCTCACTAATAACAGCGATAACCACTAAAATAACAGTGACAATCTGCACAACCTCACTAATAACAGCGATAACCACTAAAATAACAGTGACAATATGCACAACCTCACTAATAACAGCGATAACCACTAAAATAACAGTCACAATCTGCACAACCTCACTAATAACAGCGAAAACCACTAAAATAACAGTGACAATCTGCACAACCTCACTAATAACAGCAAAAACCACTAAAATAACAGTCACAATCTGCACAACCTCACTAATAACAGCGATAACCACTAAAATAACAGTGACAATCTGCACAACCTCACTAATAACAGCGAAAACCACTAAAATAACAGTGACAATATGCACAACCTCACTAATAACAGCGAAAACCACTAGGATAACAGTGACAATCTGCACAACCTCACTAATAACAGCGATAACCACTAAAATAACAGTGACAATCTGCACAGCCTCACTAATAACAGCGAAAACCACTAAGATAATAGTCACAATCTGCACAACCTCACTAATAACAGTGAAAACCACTAAAATAACAGTCACAATCTGCACAACCTCACTAATAACAGCGAAAACCACTAAAATAACTGTGAAAATATGCACAACCTCACTGATAACAGCGATAACCACTAAAATAACAGTGACAATCTGCACAACCTCACTAATAACAGCGATAACCACTAAAATAACAGTGACAATATGCACAACCTCACTAATAACAGCGAAAACCACTAAAATAACAGTCACAATCTGCACAACCTCACTAATAACAGCGAAAACCACTAAAATAACAGTCACAATCTGCACAACCTCACTAATAACAGCGAAAACCACTAAAATAACAGTGACAATCTGCACAACCTCACTAATAACAGCGAAAACCACTAAAATAACAGTCACAATCTGCACAACCTCACTAATAACAGCGAAAGCCACTAAAATAACAGTCACAATTTGCACAACCTCACTAATAACAGCGAAAACCACTAAAATAACTGTGACAATCTGCAAAACCTCACTAATAACAGCGATAACCACTAAAATAACAGTGACAATCTGCACAACCTCACTAATAACAGCGATAACCACTAGAATAAAAGTGACAATCTGCACAACCTCACTAATAACAGCGCAAACCACTAAAATAACAGTCACAATCTGCATAGCCTCACTAATAACAGCGAAAACAACTAAAATAACAGTGACAATCTGCACAACCTCACCAATAACAGCGATAACCACTAAAATAACAGTGACAATCTGCACAACCTCACTAATAACAGCGAAAACCACTTAAATAACAGTGACAATCTGAACAACCTCACTAATTACAGCGAAAACCACTAAAATAACAGTCACAATCTGCACAACCTCACTAATAACAGCGAAAACCACTAAACTAACAGTCACAATCTGCAGAACCTCACTAATAACAGCGAAAACCACTAAAATAACAGTCACAATCTGCACAACCTCACTAATAACAGCGATAACCACTAAAATAACAGTCACAATCTGCACAACCTCACTAATAACAGCGAAAACCACTAAACTAACAGTCATAATCTGCAGAACCTCACTAATAACAGCGAAAACCACTAAAATAACAGTCACAATCTGCACAACCTCACTAATAACAGCGAAAACCACTAAAATAACAGCGGCAATCTGCTCAACCTCACTAATAACAGCGATCACCACTAAAATAACAGTGACAATCTGCACAACCTCACTAATAACAGCGAAAACCTCTAAAATAACAGTAACAATCTGCACAGCCTCACTAATAACAGCGAAAACCACTAAAATAACAGTCACAATCTGCACAACCGCACTAGTAACAGCTATAACCACTAAAATAACAGTGAAAATCTGCACAACCTCACTAATAACAACGATAACCACTAAAATAACAGTGACAATCTGCACAACCTCACTAATAACGGCGATAACCACTAAAATAACAGTGACAATCTCCACAACCTCACTAATAACAGCGAAAACCACTAAAATAACAGTGACAATCTGCACAACCTCACTAATAACAGCGATAACCACTAAAATAACAGTGACAATCTGCACAACCTCACTCATAACAGCGGAAACCACTAAAATAACAGTCACAATCTGCACAACCTTACTAATAACAGCGAAAACCACTAAAATAACAGTCACAATCTGCACAACCTCACTAATAACAGCGATAACCACTAAAATAACAGTCACAATCTGCACAAACTCACTAATAACAGCGAAAACCACTAAAATAACAGTGACAATCTGCACAACCTCACTAATAACAGCGATAACCACTAAAATAACAGTGACAATCTGCACAACCTCACTAATAACAGCGAAAACCACTAAATAACAGTCACAATCTGCACAGCCTCACTAATAACAGCGAAAACAACTGAAATAACAGTGACAATCTGCACAACCTCACTAATAACAGCGATAACAACTAAAATAACAGTGACAATCTGCACAACCTCACTAATAACAGCGAAAACCACTTAAATAACAGTGACAATCTGCACAACCTCACTAATTACAGCGAAAACCACTAAAATAACAGTCACAATCTGCATAACCTCACTAATAACAGCGAAAACCACTTAAATAACAGTGACAGTCTGCACAACCTCACTAATAACAGCGAAAACCACTAAAATAACAGTGACAATCTGCACAACCTCACTAATAACAGCGATAACTACTAAAATCACAGTGACAATCTGCACAACCTCACTAATAACAGCGAAAACCACTAAACTAACAGTCACAATCTGCAGAACCTCACTAATAACAGCGAAAACCACTAAAATAACAGTCACAATCTGCACAACCTCACTAATAACAGCGAAAACCACTAAAATAACAGTGACAATCTGCACAACCTCACTAATAACAGCGAAAACCTCTAAAATAACAGTCACAATCTGCACAACCTCACTAATAACAGCGAAAACCACTAAAATAACAGTGACAATCTGCACAACGTCACTAATAACAGCGATAACCACTAAAATAACAGTGACAATCTGCACAACCTCACTAATAACAGCGATAACCACTAAAATAACAGTGACAATCTGCACAACCTCACTAATAACAGCGAAAACCACTAAAATAACAGTGACAATCTGGACAACCTCACTAATAACAGCGATAACAACTAAAATAACAGTGACAATCGGCACAACCTCACTAATAACAGCGAAAACCACTAAAATAACAGTCACAATCTGCACAACCTTACTAATAACAGCGAAAACCACTGAAATAACAGTCACAATCTGCACAACCTCACTAATAACAGCGATAACCACTAAAATAACAGTCACAATCTGCACAACCTCACTAATAACAGTGAAAACCACTAAAATAACAGTCACAATCTGCACAACCTCACTAATAACAGCGAAAACCACTAAAATAACAGTGACAATCTGCACAACCTCACTAATAACAGCGATAACCACTAAAATAACAGTGACAATCTGCACAACCTCACTAATAACAGCGAAAAACACTAAAATAACAGTGACAATCTGCACAGCCTCACTTATAACAGCGAAAACCACTCAAATAACAGTCACAATCTCCACAACCTCACTAATAACAGCGAAAAACACTTAAATAACAGTGACCAACCTCACTAATAACAGCGAAAACCACTAAAATAACAGTGACAATCTGCACAACCTCACTAATAACAGCGAAAACCACTTAAATAACAGTGACAATCTGCACAACCTCACTAATAATAGCGAAAACCACTAAAATAACAGTCACAATCTGCACAACCTCACTAATAACAGCGAAAACCACTTAAATAACAGTGACAATCTGCACAACCTCACTAATAACAGCGAAAACCACTTAAATAACAGTGACTATCTGCACAACCTCACTAATAACAGCGAAAACCACATAAATAACAGTGACAATCTGCACAACCTCACTAATAACAGCGAAAACCACTTAAATAACAGTGACAATCTGCACAACCTCACTAATAACAGCGAAAACCACTTAAATAACAGTGACAATCTGCACAACCTCACTAATAACAGCGATAACCACTAAAATAACAGTGACAATCTGCACAACCTCACTAATAACAGCGAAAACCACTTAAATAACAGTGACAATCTGCACAACCTCACTAATAACAGCGGAAACCACTAAAATAACAGTCACAATCTGCACAACCTCACTAATAACAGCGAAAACCACTTAAATAACAGTGACAATCTGCACAACCTCACTAATAACAGCGAAAACCACTTAAATAACAGTGACAATCTGCACAACCTCACTAATAACAGCGAAAACCACTTAAATAACAGTGACAATCTGCACAACCTCACTAATAACAGTGAAAACCACTAAAATAACAGTCACAATCTGCACTACCTCACTAATAACAGCGAAAACCACTTAAATAACAGTGACAATCAACACAACCTCACTAATAACAGCGAAAACCACTAAAATAACAGTCACAATCTGCACAACCTCACTAATAACAGCGAAAACCACTTAAATAACAGTGACAATCTGCACAACCTCACTAATCACAGCGAAAACCACTTAAATAACAGTGACAATCTGCACAACCTCACTAATAACAGTGATAACCACTAAAATAACAGTGACAATCTGCACAACCTCACTTATAACACCGATAACCACTAAAACAACAGTGACAATCTGCACAACCTCACTAATAACAGCGAAAACCACTAAAATAAAATTCACAATCTGCTCAACCTCACTAATAACAGCGGAAACCACTAAAATAACAGTGACAAACTGCACAACTCCACTAATAACAGCGAAAAACACTAAAATAACAGTCACAATCTGCACAACCTCACTAATACCAGCGAAAACCACTAAAATAACAGTGACAATCTGCACAACCTCATTAATAACAGAGAAAACCACTTAAATAACAGTGACAATCTGCACAACCTCACTAATAACAGCGAAAACAACTAAAATAACAGTCACAATCTGCACAACCTCACTAATAACAGTGAAAACCACTAAAATAACAGTCACAATCTGCACAACCTTACTAATAACAGCGAAAACCACTAAAATAACAGTCATAAACTGCACAACCCCACTAATAACAGTGATCATCACTAAAATAACAGTCACAATCTGCACAACCTCACTAACAACAGCGATAACCACTAAAATAACAGTGACAATCTGCACCACCTCTCTAATAACAGCGATAACCACTAAAATAACAGTGACAATCTGCACAACCTCACTAATAACAGCGATAACCACTAAAATAACAGTGACAATCTGCACAACCTCACTAATAACAGAGAAAACCACTTAAATAACAGTGACAATCTGCACAACCTCACTAATAACAGTGTTAACCACTAAAATAACAGTGACAATCTGCACAACCTCACTAATATCAGCGATAACCACTAAAATAACAGTGACAATCTGCACAACCTCACTAATAACAGAGAAAACCACTAAAATAACAGGGACAATATGCACAACCTCACTAATAACAGTGATAACAACTAAAATAACAGTGACAATCTGCAGAACCTCACTAATAACAGCGATAACCACTAAAATAACAGTGACAATCTGCACAACCTCACTAATAATAGCGATAACCACTAAAATAACAGCGACAATCTGCACAACCTCACTAATAACAGCGAAAACCACTAAAGTAACAGTGACAATCTGCACAACCTCACTAATTACAGCGAAAACCACTTAAATAACAGTGACAATCTGCACAACCTCACTAATAACAGCGATAACCACTAAAATAACAGTGACAATCTGCACAACCTCACTAGTAACAGCGAGAACCACTAAAATAACTGTGACAATCTGCACAACCTCACTAATAACAGCGAAAACCACTTAAAAAACAGTGACAATCTGCACAACCTCACTAATAATAGCGATAACCACTAAAATAACTGTGACAATCTGCACAACCTCACTAATAACAGCGATAACCACTAAAATAACAGTGACAATCTGCACAACCTCACTAATGACAGCGATAACCATTAAAATAACAGTGACAATCTGCACAACCTCACTAATAACAGCGATAACCACTAAATTAACAGTGACAATCTGCACAACCTCACTAATAACAGCGAAAACCACTAAAATAAGAGTCACAATCTGCACAACCTCACCAATAACAGCGAAAGCCACTTAAATAACAGTGACAATCTGCACAACCTCACTAATAACAGCGATAACCACTAAAATAACAGTGACAATCTGCACAACCTCACTAATAACAGCGAAAACCACTAAAATAACAGTCACAATCTGCACAATCTCACTAATAACAGCGAAAACCACAGAAATAACAGTGACAATCTGCACAACCTCACTAATAACAGCGATAACCACTAAAATAACAGTGACAATCTGCACAACCTCACTAATAACAGCGAAAACCACTAAAATAACAGTCACAATCTGCACAACCCCACTAATAACAGGGGAAACCACAGATATAACAGTGACAATCTGCACAACCTCACTAATAACAGCGAAAACCACTTAAATAACAGTGACAATCTGTACAACCTCATAAATAACAGCGATAACCACGAAAATAACAGTGACAATCTGCACAACCTCACTAATAACAGCGAAAACCACTAAAATAAGAGTCACAATCTGCTCAACTTCACCAATAACAGCGAAAACCACTTAAATAACAGTGACAATCTGCACAACCTCACTAATAACAGCGATAACCACTAAAATAACAGTGACAATCTGCACAACCTCACTAATAACAGCGAAAACCACTACAATAACAGTCACAATCTGCACAACCTCACTAATAACAGCGAAAACCACAGAATTAATAGTGACAATCTGCACAACCTCACTAATAACAGCGAAAACCACTTAAATAACAGTGACAATCCGCACAACCTCACTAATAACAGCGATAACCACGAAAATAACAGTGACAATCTGCACAACCTCACTAATAACAGAGAAAACCACTAAAATAACAAAGACAATCTGAACAACATCACTAATAACAGCGAAAACCACTTAAATAACAGTGACAATCTGCACAACCTCACTAATAACAGCGAAAATCACTTAAATAACAGCGAAAATCTGCACAACCTCACTAATAACAGCGATAACCACTAAAATAACAGTGACAATCTGCACAACCTCACTAATAACAGCGATAAACACTAAAATAACAGTGACAATCTGCACAACCTCACTAATAACAGCGAAAACCACTAAGATAACAGCCACAATCTGCACAACCTCACTAATAACAGCGATAACCACTAAAATAACAGTGACAATCTGCTAAACCTCCCTAATAACAGCGATAACCACTAAAATAACAGTGACAATCTGCAAAACCTCACTAATAACAGCGATAACAACTAAAATAACAGTGACATTCTGCACAACCTCACTAATAACAGCGAAAACCACTAAAATAACTGTAAAAATCTGCACAACCTCACTAATAACACCGAAAACCACAAAGATAACAGTGACAATCTGCACAACCTCACTAATAACAGCGATAACCACTAAAATAACAGTGACAATCTGCACAACCTCACTAATAACAGCGAAAACCACTAAGATAACAGTCAAAATCTGCACAATCTCACTAATAGCAGTGAAAACCACTAAAATAACAGTCACAATCTGCAAAACCTCACTAATAACAGCGAAAACCACTAAAATAACTGCAAAAATCTGCACAACCTCACTAATAACAGCGATAACCACTAAAATAACAGTGACAATCTGCACAACCTCACTAATAACAGCGATAACCACTAAAATAACAGTGACAATATGCACAACCTCACTAATAACAGCGAAAACCACTAAAATAACAGTCACAATCTGGACAACCTCACTAATAACAGCGAAAACCACTAAAATAACAGTCACAACCTGCACAACCTCACTAATAGCAGCGAAAACCACTAAAATAACTGTGAAAATCTGCACAACCTCACTAATAACAGCGATAACCACTAAAATAACAGTGACAATCTGCACAACCTCACTAATAACAGCGATAACCACTAAAATAACAGTGACAATCTGCACAACCTCACTAATAACAGCGAAAACCACTAAAATAACAGTCACAATCTGCAAAACCTCACTAATAACAGCGTAAACCACTAAAATAACAGTGACAATCTGCACAACCTCACTAATAACAGCGAAAACCTTTAAAATAACAGTGACAATCTGCACAACCTCACTAATAACAGCGATAACCACTAAAATAACAGTGACAATCTGCACAACTTCACTAATAAGAGCGAAAACCACTTAAATAACAAAGACAATCTTTACAACCTCACTAATAACAGCGATAACCACTAAAATAACAGTGACAATCTGCACAACCTCACTAATAACAGCGATAATCACTAAAATAACAGTGACAATCTGCACAACCTCACTAATAACAGCGAAAACCACTTAAAGTGACAATCTGCACAACCTCACTTATAACAGCGATAACCACTATAATAACAGTGACAATCTGCACAACCTCACTAATAACAGTGATAACCACTAAAATAACAGTGACAATCTGCACAACCTCACTAATAACAGCGATAACCACTAAAATAACAGTGACAATCTGCACAACCTCACTCATAACAGCGATAACCACTAAAATAACAGCGACAATCTGCACAACCTCACTAATAACAGCGATAACCACTAAAATAACAGAGACAATCTGCACAACCTCACTAATAACAGCGATAACCACTAAAATAACAGTGACAATCTGTACAACCTCACTAATAACAGCGATAACCACTAATATAACAGTGACAATATGCACAACCTCACTAATAACAGCGGAAACCACTAAAATAACAGTCACAATCTGCACAACCTCACTAGTAACAGCGAAAACCACTAAAATAACAGTCACAATCTGCACAACCTCACTAATAACAGCGAAAACCAATAATATAACAGTGACAATCTGCACAACCTCCCTAATAACAGCAAAAACCACTAAAATAACAGTCACAATCTGCACAACCTCACTAATAACAGCGATAACCACTAAAATAACAGTGACAATCTGCACAACCTCACTAATAACAGCGAAAACCACTAAAATAACAGTGACAATATGCACAACCTCACTAATAACAGCGAAAACCACTAGGCTAACAGTGACAATCTGCACAACCTCACTAATAACAGCGATAACCACTAAAATAACAGTGACAATCTGCACAGCCTCACTAATAACAGCGAAAACCACTAAGATAATAGTCACAATCTGCACAACCTCACTAAAAACAGTGAAAACCACTAAAATAACAGTCACAATCAACACAACCTTACTAATAACAGCGAAAACCACTAAAATAACTGTGAAAATATGCACAACCTCACTAATAACAGCGATAACCACTAAAATAACAGTGACAATCTGCACAACCTCACTAATAACAGCGATAGCCACTAAAATAACAGTGACAATATGCACAACCTCACTAATAACAGCTAAAACCACTAAAATAACAGTCACAATCTGCACAACCTCACTAATAACAGCGGAAACCACTAAAATAACAGTCACAATCTGCACAACCTCACTAATAACAGCGAAAACCACTAAATAACTGTGAAAATCTGCACAACCTCACTAATAACAGCGATAACCACTAAAATAACAGTGACAATCTGCACAACCTCACTAATAACAGCGATAACCTCTAAAATAACAATGACAATCTGCACAACCTCACTAATAACAGCGAAAACCACTAAAATAACAGTCACAATCTGCACAACCTCACTAATAACAGCGAAAACCACTAAAATAACAGTCACAATCTGCACAACCTCACTAATAACAGCGAAAACCACTAAAATAACTGTGACAATCTGCAAAACCTCACTAATAACAGCGATAACAACTAAAATAACAGTGACAATCTGCACAACCTCACTAATAACAGCGATAACCACTAAAATAAAAGTGACAATCTGCATAACCTTACTAATAACAGCGCAAACCACTAAAATAACAGTCACAATCTGCACAGCCTCACTAATAACAGCGAAAACAACTAAAATAACAGTGACAATCTGCACAACCTCACTAATAACAGCGATAACCACTAAAATAACAGTGACAATCTGCACAACCTCACTAATAACAGCGAAAACCACTTAAATAACAGTGACAATCTGCACAACCTCACTAATTACAGCGAAAACCACTAAAATAACAGTCACAATCTGCACAACCTCACTAATAACAGCGAAAACAACTTAAATAACAGTGACAGTCTGCACAACCTCACTAATAACAGCGAAAACCACTAAAATAACAGTGACAATCTGCACAACCTCACTAATAACAGCGATAACTACTAAAATAACAGTGACAATCTGCACAACCTCACTAATAACAGCGAAAACCACTAAACTAACAGTCACAATCTGCAGAACCTCACTAATAACAGCGAAAACCACTAAAATAACAGTCACAATCTGCACAACCTCACTAATAACAGCAAAAGCCACTAAAATAACAGTGACAATCTGCACAACCTCACTAATAACAGCGATAACCACTAAAATAACAGTGACAATCTGCACAACCTCACTAATAACAGCGGAAACCACTAAAATAACAGTGACAATCTGCACAACCTCACTAATAACATCGATAACCACTAAAATAACAGTGACAATCTGCACAACCTCACTAATAACAGCGAAAACCACAGAAATAATAGTGACAATCTGCACAACCTCACTAATAACAGCGAAAACCACTTAAATAACAGTGACAATCCGCACAACCTCACTAATAACAGCGATAACCACGAAAATAACAGTGACAATCTGCACAACCTCACTAATAACAGCGAAAACCACTAAAATAACAAAGACAATCTGAACAACATCACTAATAACAGCGAAAACAACTTAAATAACAGTGACAATCTGCACAACCTCACTAATAACAGCGAAAATCACTTAAATAACAGCGAAAGTCTGCACAACTTCACTAATAACAGCGATAACCACTAAAATAACAGTGACAATCTGCACAACCTCGCTAATAACAGCGATAAACACTAAAATAACAGTGACAATCTGCACAACCTCACTAATAACAGCGAAAACCACTAAGATAACAGCCACAATCTGCACAACCTCACTAATAACAGCGATAACCACTAAAATAACAGTGACAATCTGCTAAACCTCCCTAATAACAGCGATAACCACTAAAATAACAGTGACAATCTGCAAAACCTCACTAATAACAGCGATAACAACTAAAATAACAGTGACATTCTGCACAACCTCACTAATAACAGCGATAACCACTAAAAACACAGTGACAATCTGCACAACCTCACTAACAACAGCGAAAATCACTTAAATAACAGTGACAATCTGCACAACCTCACTAATAACAGTGATAACCACTAAAATAACAGTGACAATCTGCACAACCTCACTAATAACAGCGATAACCAATAAAATAACAGTAACAATCTGCAAAACCTCACTAATAACAGCGATAACCACTGAAATAACGGTGACAATCTGCACAACCTCACTAATAACAGCGATAACCACTAAAATAACAGTGACAATCTGCACAACCTCACTAATAACAGCGATAACCACTAAAATAACAGTGACAATCTGCACAACCTCACAAATAACAGCGAAAACCACTTAAATAAAAGTGACAATCTGCACAACCTGACAGCAGTAACAGCGAAAACCACTAAAATAACAGTGACAATCTGCACAACCTCACTAATAACAGCGAAAACCACTAAAATAACAGTCACAATATGCACAACTTCACTAATAACAGCGATAACCACTAAAATAAAAGTGACAATCTGCACAACCTCACTAATAACAGCGAAAACCACTAAAATAACAGTGACAATCTGCACAACCTCACTAATAACAGCGAAAACCAGTAAAATAACAGTCACAATCTGCACAGCCTCACTAATAACAGCAAAAACCACTAAAATAACAGTGACAATCTGCACAACCTCACTAATAACAGCGATAACCACTAAAATAACAGTGACAATCTGCACAACCTCACTAATAACAGCGAAAACCACTAAAATAACAGTGACAATCTGCACAACCTCACTAATAACATCGATAACCACTAAAATAACAGTGACAATCTGCACAACCTCACTAATAACAGCGAAAACCACTAAAATAACAGTGACAATCTGCACAACCTCACTAATAACAGCGATAACCACTAAAATAACAGTGACAATCTGCACAACCTCACTAATAACAGCGAAAACCACTTAAATAACAGTGACAATCTGCACAACCTCACTAATAACAGCGAAAACCACAAAGATAACAGTGACAATCTGCACAACCTCACTAATAACAGCGATAACCACTAAAATAACAAAGACAATCTGAACAACATCACTAATAACAGCGAAAACAACTTAAATAACAGTGACAATCTGCACAACCTCACTAATAACAGCGAAAATCACTAAAATAACAGTGACAATCTGCACAACCTCACTAATAACAGCGAAAACCACAAAGATAACAGTGACAATCTGCACAACCTCACTAATAACATCGATAACCACTAAAATAACAGTGACAATCTGCACAACCTCACTAATAACAGCGAAAACCACTAAACTAACAGTCACAATCTGCAGAACCTCACTAATAACAGCGAAAACCACTAAAATAACAGTCACAATCTGCACAACCTCACTAATAACAGCAAAAACCACTAAAATAACAGTGACAATCTGCACAACCTCACTAATAACAGCGATAACCACTAAAATAACAGTGACAATCTGCACAACCTCACTAATAACAGCGAAAACCACTTAAATAACAGTGACAATCTGCACAACCTCACTAATAACATCGATAACCACTAAAATAACAGTGACAATCTGCAAAACCTCACTAATAACAGCGAAAACCACAGAAATAATAGTGACAATCTGCACAACCTCACTAATAACAGCGAAAACCACTTAAATAACAGTGACAATCCGCACAACCTCACTAATAACAGCGATAACCACGAAAATAACAGTGACAATCTGCACAACCTCACTAATAACAGCGAAAACCACTAAAATAACAAAGACAATCTGAACAACATCACTAATAACAGCGAAAACAACTTAAATAACAGTGACAATCTGCACAACCTCACTAATAACAGCGAAAATCACTTAAATAACAGCGAAAGTCTGCACAACCTCACTAATAACAGCGATAACCACTAAAATAACAGTGACAATCTGCACAACCTCACTAATAACAGCGATAAACACTAAAATAACAGTGACAATCTGCACAACCTCACTAATAACAGCGAAAACCACTAAGATAACAGCCGCAATCTGCACAACCTCACTAATAACAGCGATAACCACTAAAATAACAGTGACAATCTGCTAAACCTCCCTAATAACAGCGATAACCACTAAAATAACAGTGACAATCTGCAAAACCTCACTAATAACAGCGATAACAACTAAAATAACAGTGACATTCTGCACAACCTCACTAATAACAGCGATAACCACTAAAAACACAGTGACAATCTGCACAACCTCACTAATAAAAGCGAAAATCACTTAAATAACAGTGACAATCTGCACAACCTCACTAATAACAGTGATAACCACTAAAATAACAGTGACAATCTGCACAACCTCACTAATAACAGCGATAACCAATAAAATAACAGTAACAATCTGCAAAACCTCACTAATAACAGCGATAACCACTAAAATAACGGTGACAATCTGCACAACCTCACTAATAACAGCGATAACCACTAAAATAACAGTGACAATCTGCACAACCTCACTAATAACAGCGATAACCACTAAAATAACAGTGACAATCTGCACAACCTCACAAATAACAGCGAAAACCACTTTAATAAGAGTGACAATCTGCACAACCTGACAGCAATAACAGCGAAAACCACTAAAATAACAGTGACAATCTGCACAACCTCACTAATAACAGCGAAAACCACTAAAATAACAGTCACAATATGCACAAATTCACTAATAACAGCGATAACCACTAAAATAACAGTGACAATCTGCACAACCTCACTTATAACAGCGAAAACCACTAAAATAACAGTGACAATCTGCACAACCTCACTAATAACACCGAAAACCAGTAAAATAACAGTCACAATCTGCACAGCCTCACTAATAACAGCAAAAACCACTAAAATAACAGTGACAATCTGCACAACCTCACTAATAACAGCGATAACCACTAAAATAACAGTGACAATCTGCACAACCTCACTAATAACAGCGAAAACCCCTAAAATAACAGTGACAATCTGCACAACGTCACTAATAACATCGATAACCACTTAAATAACAGTGACAATCTGCACAACCTGACAGCAATAACAGCGAAAACCACTAAAATAACAGTCACAATCTGCACAGCCTCACTAATAACAGCAAAAACCACTAAAATAACAGTGACAATCTGCACAACCTCACTAATAACAGCGAAAACCACTTAAATAACAGTGACAATCTGCACAACCTCACTAATAACAGCGAAAACCACAAAGATAACAGTGACAATCTGCACAACCTCACTAATAACAGCGATAACCACTAAAATAACAGTGACAATCTGCACAACCTCACTAATAACAGCGAAAACCACTAAGATAGCAGTCACAATCTGCACAATCTCACTAATAACAGTGAAAACCACTAAAATAGCAGTCACAATCTGCACAACCTCACTAATAACAGCGAAAACCACTAAAATAACTGTAAAAATCTGCACAACCTCACTAATAACACCGAAAACCACAAAGATAACAGTGACAATCTGCACAACCTCACTAATAACAGCGAAAACATCTAAAATAACAGTGACAATCTGCACAACCTCACTAATAACAGCGAAAACCACTAAAATAACAGTCACAACCTGCACAACCTCACTAATAGCAGCGAAAACCACTAAAATAACTGTGAAAATCTGCACAACCTCACTAATAACAGCGATAACCACTAAAATAACAGTGACAATCTGCACAACCTCACTAATAACAGCGATAACCACTAAAATAACAGTGACAATCTGCACAACCTCACTAATAACAGCGAAAACCACTAAAATAACAGTCACAATCTGCAAAACCTCACTAATAACAGCGTAAACCACTAAAATAACAATGACAATCTGCACAACCTCACTAATAACAGCGAAAACCTTTAAAATAACAGTGACAATCTGCACAACCTCACTAATAACAGCGATAACCACTAAAATAACAGTGACAATCTGCACAACTTCACTAATAAGAGCGAAAACCACTTAAATAACAAAGACAATCTTTACAACCTCACTAATAACAGCGATAACCACTAAAATAACAGTGACAATCTGCACAACCTCACTAATAACAGCGATAATCACTAAAATAACAGTGACAATCTGCACAACCTCACTAATAACAGCGAAAACCACTTAAAGTGACAATCTGCACAACCTCACTTATAACAGCGATAACCACTATAATAACAGTGACAATCTGCACAACCTCACTAATAACAGTGATAACCACTAAAATAACAGTGACAATCTGCACAACCTCACTAATAACAGCGATAACCACTAAAATAACAGTGACAATCTGCACAACCTCACTCATAACAGCGATAACCACTAAAATAACAGCGACAATCTGCACAACCTCACTAATAACAGCGATAACCACTAAAATAACAGAGACAATCTGCACAACCTCACTAATAACAGCGATAACCACTAAAATAACAGTGACAATCTGTACAACCTCACTAATAACAGCGATAACCACTAATATAACAGTGACAATATGCACAACCTCACTAATAACAGCGGAAACCACTAAAATAACAGTCACAATCTGCACAACCTCACTAGTAACAGCGAAAACCACTAAAATAACAGTCACAATCTGCACAACCTCACTAATAACAGCGAAAACCAATAAAATAACAGTGACAATCTGCACAACCTCCCTAATAACAGCAAAAACCACTAAAATAACAGTCACAATCTGCACAACCTCACTAATAACAGCGATAACCACTAAAATAACAGTGACAATCTGCACAACCTCACTAATAACAGCGAAAACCACTAAAATAACAGTGACAATATGCACAACCTCACTAATAACAGCGAAAACCACTAGGCTAACAGTGACAATCTGCACAACCTCACTAATAACAGCGATAACCACTAAAATAACAGTGACAATCTGCACAGCCTCACTAATAACAGCGAAAACCACTAAGATAATAGTCACAATCTGCACAACCTCACTAAAAACAGTGAAAACCACTAAAATAACAGTCACAATCAACACAACCTTACTAATAACAGCGAAAACCACTAAAATAACTGTGAAAATATGCACAACCTCACTAATAACAGCGATAACCACTAAAATAACAGTGACAATCTGCACAACCTCACTAATAACAGCGATAGCCACTAAAATAACAGTGACAATATGCACAACCTCACTAATAACAGCTAAAACCACTAAAATAACAGTCGCAATCTGCACAACCTCACTAATAACAGCGGAAACCACTAAAATAACAGTCACAATCTGCACAACCTCACTAATAACAGCGAAAACCACTAAATAACTGTGAAAATCTGCACAACCTCACTAATAACAGCGATAACCACTAAAATAACAGTGACAATCTGCACAACCTCACTAATAACAGCGATAACCTCTAAAATAACAATGACAATCTGCACAACCTCACTAATAACAGCGAAAACCACTAAAATAACAGTCACAATCTGCACAACCTCACTAATAACAGCGAAAACCACTAAAATAACAGTCACAATCTGCACAACCTCACTAATAACAGCGAAAACCACTAAAATAACTGTGACAATCTGCAAAACCTCACTAATAACAGCGATAACAACTAAAATAACAGTGACAATCTGCACAACCTCACTAATAACAGCGATAACCACTAAAATAAAAGTGACAATCTGCATAACCTTACTAATAACAGCGCAAACCACTAAAATAACAGTCACAATCTGCACAGCCTCACTAATAACAGCGAAAACAACTAAAATAACAGTGACAATCTGCACAACCTCACTAATAACAGCGATAACCACTAAAATAACAGTGACAATCTGCACAACCTCACTAATAACAGCGAAAACCACTTAAATAACAGTGACAATCTGCACAACCTCACTAATTACAGCGAAAACCACTAAAATAACAGTCACAATCTGCACAACCTCACTAATAACAGCGAAAACAACTTAAATAACAGTGACAGTCTGCACAACCTCACTAATAACAGCGAAAACCACTAAAATAACAGTGACAATCTGCACAACCTCACTAATAACAGCGATAACTACTAAAATAACAGTGACAATCTGCACAACCTCACTAATAACAGCGAAAACCACTAAACTAACAGTCACAATCTGCAGAACCTCACTAATAACAGCGAAAACCACTAAAATAACAGTCACAATCTGCACAACCTCACTAATAACAGCAAAAGCCACTAAAATAACAGTGACAATCTGCACAACCTCACTAATAACAGCGATAACCACTAAAATAACAGTGACAATCTGCACAACCTCACTAATAACAGCGGAAACCACTAAAATAACAGTGACAATCTGCACAACCTCACTAATAACATCGATAACCACTAAAATAACAGTGACAATCTGCACAACCTCACTAATAACAGCGAAAACCACAGAAATAATAGTGACAATCTGCACAACCTCACTAATAACAGCGAAAACCACTTAAATAACAGTGACAATCCGCACAACCTCACTAATAACAGCGATAACCACGAAAATAACAGTGACAATCTGCACAACCTCACTAATAACAGCGAAAACCACTAAAATAACAAAGACAATCTGCACAACCTCACTAATAACAGCGAAAATCACTTAAATAACAGCGAAAGTCTGCACAACTTCACTAATAACAGCGATAACCACTAAAATAACAGTGACAATCTGCACAACCTCGCTAATAACAGCGATAAACACTAAAATAACAGTGACAATCTGCACAACCTCACTAATAACAGCGAAAACCACTAAGATAACAGCCACAATCTGCACAACCTCACTAATAACAGCGATAACCACTAAAATAACAGTGACAATCTGCTAAACCTCCCTAATAACAGCGATAACCACTAAAATAACAGTGACAATCTGCAAAACCTCACTAATAACAGCGATAACAACTAAAATAACAGTGACATTCTGCACAACCTCACTAATAACAGCGATAACCACTAAAAACACAGTGACAATCTGCACAACCTCACTAACAACAGCGAAAATCACTTAAATAACAGTGACAATCTGCACAACCTCACTAATAACAGTGATAACCACTAAAATAACAGTGACAATCTGCACAACCTCACTAATAACAGCGATAACCAATAAAATAACAGTAACAATCTGCAAAACCTCACTAATAACAGCGATAACCACTGAAATAACGGTGACAATCTGCACAACCTCACTAATAACAGCGATAACCACTAAAATAACAGTGACAATCTGCACAACCTCACTAATAACAGCGATAACCACTAAAATAACAGTGACAATCTGCACAACCTCACAAATAACAGCGAAAACCACTTAAATAAAAGTGACAATCTGCACAACCTGACAGCAGTAACAGCGAAAACCACTAAAATAACAGTGACAATCTGCACAACCTCACTAATAACAGCGAAAACCACTAAAATAACAGTCACAATATGCACAACTTCACTAATAACAGCGATAACCACTAAAATAAAAGTGACAATCTGCACAACCTCACTAATAACAGCGAAAACCACTAAAATAACAGTGACAATCTGCACAACCTCACTAATAACAGCGAAAACCAGTAAAATAACAGTCACAATCTGCACAGCCTCACTAATAACAGCAAAAACCACTAAAATAACAGTGACAATCTGCACAACCTCACTAATAACAGCGATAACCACTAAAATAACAGTGACAATCTGCACAACCTCACTAATAACAGCGAAAACCACTAAAATAACAGTGACAATCTGCACAACCTCACTAATAACATCGATAACCACTAAAATAACAGTGACAATCTGCACAACCTCACTAATAACAGCGAAAACCACTAAAATAACAGTGACAATCTGCACAACCTCACTAATAACAGCGATAACCACTAAAATAACAGTGACAATCTGCACAACCTCACTAATAACAGCGAAAACCACTTAAATAACAGTGACAATCTGCACAACCTCACTAATAACAGCGAAAACCACAAAGATAACAGTGACAATCTGCACAACCTCACTAATAACAGCGATAACCACTAAAATAACAAAGACAATCTGAACAACATCACTAATAACAGCGAAAACAACTTAAATAACAGTGACAATCTGCACAACCTCACTAATAACAGCGAAAATCACTAAAATAACAGTGACAATCTGCACAACCTCACTAATAACAGCGAAAACCACAAAGATAACAGTGACAATCTGCACAACCTCACTAATAACATCGATAACCACTAAAATAACAGTGACAATCTGCACAACCTCACTAATAACAGCGAAAACCACTAAACTAACAGTCACAATCTGCAGAACCTCACTAATAACAGCGAAAACCACTAAAATAACAGTCACAATCTGCACAACCTCACTAATAACAGCAAAAACCACTAAAATAACAGTGACAATCTGCACAACCTCACTAATAACAGCGATAACCACTAAAATAACAGTGACAATCTGCACAACCTCACTAATAACAGCGAAAACCACTTAAATAACAGTGACAATCTGCACAACCTCACTAATAACATCGATAACCACTAAAATAACAGTGACAATCTGCAAAACCTCACTAATAACAGCGAAAACCACAGAAATAATAGTGACAATCTGCACAACCTCACTAATAACAGCGAAAACCACTTAAATAACAGTGACAATCCGCACAACCTCACTAATAACAGCGATAACCACGAAAATAACAGTGACAATCTGCACAACCTCACTAATAACAGCGAAAACCACTAAAATAACAAAGACAATCTGAACAACATCACTAATAACAGCGAAAACAACTTAAATAACAGTGACAATCTGCACAACCTCACTAATAACAGCGAAAATCACTTAAATAACAGCGAAAGTCTGCACAACCTCACTAATAACAGCGATAACCACTAAAATAACAGTGACAATCTGCACAACCTCACTAATAACAGCGATAAACACTAAAATAACAGTGACAATCTGCACAACCTCACTAATAACAGCGAAAACCACTAAGATAACAGCCGCAATCTGCACAACCTCACTAATAACAGCGATAACCACTAAAATAACAGTGACAATCTGCTAAACCTCCCTAATAACAGCGATAACCACTAAAATAACAGTGACAATCTGCAAAACCTCACTAATAACAGCGATAACAACTAAAATAACAGTGACATTCTGCACAACCTCACTAATAACAGCGATAACCACTAAAAACACAGTGACAATCTGCACAACCTCACTAATAAAAGCGAAAATCACTTAAATAACAGTGACAATCTGCACAACCTCACTAATAACAGTGATAACCACTAAAATAACAGTGACAATCTGCACAACCTCACTAATAACAGCGATAACCAATAAAATAACAGTAACAATCTGCAAAACCTCACTAATAACAGCGATAACCACTAAAATAACGGTGACAATCTGCACAACCTCACTAATAACAGCGATAACCACTAAAATAACAGTGACAATCTGCACAACCTCACTAATAACAGCGATAACCACTAAAATAACAGTGACAATCTGCACAACCTCACAAATAACAGCGAAAACCACTTTAATAAGAGTGACAATCTGCACAACCTGACAGCAATAACAGCGAAAACCACTAAAATAACAGTGACAATCTGCACAACCTCACTAATAACAGCGAAAACCACTAAAATAACAGTCACAATATGCACAAATTCACTAATAACAGCGATAACCACTAAAATAACAGTGACAATCTGCACAACCTCACTTATAACAGCGAAAACCACTAAAATAACAGTGACAATCTGCACAACCTCACTAATAACACCGAAAACCAGTAAAATAACAGTCACAATCTGCACAGCCTCACTAATAACAGCAAAAACCACTAAAATAACAGTGACAATCTGCACAACCTCACTAATAACAGCGATAACCACTAAAATAACAGTGACAATCTGCACAACCTCACTAATAACAGCGAAAACCCCTAAAATAACAGTGACAATCTGCACAACGTCACTAATAACATCGATAACCACTTAAATAACAGTGACAATCTGCACAACCTGACAGCAATAACAGCGAAAACCACTAAAATAACAGTCACAATCTGCACAGCCTCACTAATAACAGCAAAAACCACTAAAATAACAGTGACAATCTGCACAACCTCACTAATAACAGCGAAAACCACTTAAATAACAGTGACAATCTGCACAACCTCACTAATAACAGCGAAAACCACAAAGATAACAGTGACAATCTGCACAACCTCACTAATAACAGCGATAACCACTAAAATAACAGTGACAATCTGCACAACCTCACTAATAACAGCGAAAACCACTAAGATAGCAGTCACAATCTGCACAATCTCACTAATAACAGTGAAAACCACTAAAATAGCAGTCACAATCTGCACAACCTCACTAATAACAGCGAAAACCACTAAAATAACTGTAAAAATCTGCACAACCTCACTAATAACACCGAAAACCACAAAGATAACAGTGACAATCTGCACAACCTCACTAATAACAGCGAAAACATCTAAAATAACAGTGACAATCTGCACAACCTCACTAATAACAGCGAAAACCACTAAGATAACAGTCACAATCTGCACAATCTCACTAATAGCATTGAAAACCACTAAAATAACAGTCACAATCTGCACAACCTCACTAATAACAGCGAAAACCACTAAAATAACTGCAAAAATCTGCACAACCTCACTAATAACAGCGATAACCACTAAAATAACAGTGACAATCTGCACAACCTCACTAATAACAGCGATAACCACTAAAATAACAGTGACAATATGCACAACCTCACCAATAACAGCGAAAACCACTAAAATAACAAACACAATCTAAACAACCTCACTAATAACAGCGAAAACCACTAAAATAACAGTCACAACCTGCACAACCTCACTAATAGCTGCGAAAACCACTAAAATAACTGTGAAAATCTGCACAACCTCACTAATAACAGCGATAACCACTAAAATAACAGTGACAATCTGCACAACCTCACTAATAACAGCGATAACAACTAAAATAACAGTGACAATCTGCACAACCTCACTAATAACAGCGAAAACCACTAAAATAACAGTCACAATCTGCAAAACCTCACTAATAACAGCGAAAACCACTAAAATAACAGTGACAATCTGCACAACCTCACTAATAACAGCGAAAACCTTTAAAATAACAGTGACAATCTGCACAACCTCACTAATAACAGCGATAACCACTAAAATAACAGTGACAATCTGCACAACTTCACTAATAAGAGCGAAAACCACTTAAATAACAGTGACAATCTTTACAACCTCACTAATAACAGCGATAACCACTAAAATAACAGTGACAATCTGCACAACCTCACTAATAACAGCGATAATCACTAAAATAACAGTGACAATCTGCACAACCTCACTAATAACAGCGAAAACCACTTAAAGTGACAATCTGCACAACCTCACTTATAACAGCGATAACCACTAAAATAACAGTGACAATCTGCACAACCTCACTAATAACAGTGATAACCACTAAAATAACAGTGACAATCTGCACAACCTCACTAATAACAGCGATAACCACTAAAATAACAGTGACAATCTGCACAACCTCACTAATAACAGCGATAACCACTTAAATAACAGCGACAATCTGCATAACCTCACTAATAACAGCGAAAACCACTAAGATAACAGTCACAATCTGCACAACCTCACTTATAACAGCGATAACCACTAAAATAACAGTGACAATCTGCACAACCTCACTAATAACAGCGATAACCACTAAAATAACAGTGACAATCTGCACAACCTCACTAATAACAGCGATAACCACTAAAATAACAGTAACAATATGCACAACCTCACTAATAACAGCGGAAACCACTAAAATAACAGTCACAATCTGCACAACCTCACTAGTAACAGCGAAAACCACTAAAATAACAGTCACAATCTGCACAACCTCACTAATAACAGCGAAAACCAATAAAATAACAGTGACAATCTGCACAACCTCACTAATAACAGCAAAAACCACTAAAATAACAGTCACAATCTGCACAACCTCACTAATAACAGCGATAACCACTAAAATAACAGTGACAATCTGCACAACCTCACTAATAACAGCGAAAACCACTAAAATAACAGTGACAATATGCACAACCTCACTAATAACCGCGAAAACCACTAGGATAACAGTGACAATCTGCACAACCTCACTAATAACAGCGATAACCACTAAAATAACAGTGACAATCTGCACAGCCTCACTAATAACAGCGAAAACCACTAAGATAATAGTCACAATCTGCACAACCTCACTAAAAACAGTGAAAACCACTAAAATAACAGTCACAATCAACACAACCTCACTAATAACAGCGAAAACCACTAAAATAACTGTGAAAATATGCACAACCTCACTAATAACAGCGATAACCACTAAAATAACAGTGACAATCTGCACAACCTCACTAATAACAGCGATAGCCACTAAAATAACAGTGACAATATGCACAACCTCACTAATAACAGCGAAAACCACTAAAATAACAGTCACAATCTGCACAACCTCACTAATAACAGCGAAAACCACTAAAATAACAGTCACAATCTGCACAACCTCACTAATAACAGCGAAAACCACTAAATAACTGTGAAAATCTGCACAACCTCACTAATAACAGCGATAACCACTAAAATAACAGTGACAATCTGCACAACCTCACTAATAACAGCGATAACCACTAAAATAACAATGACAATCTGCACAACCTCACTAATAACAGCGAAAACCACTAAAATAACAGTCACAATCTGCACAACCTCACTAATAACAGCGAAAACCACTAAAATAACAGTCACAATCTGCACAACCTCACTAATAACAGCGAAAACCACTAAAATAACTGTGACAATCTGCAAAACCTCACTAATAACAGCGATAACCTCTAAAATAACAGTGACAATCTGCACAACCTCACTAATAACAGCGATAACCACTAAAATAAAAGTGACAATCTGCATAACCTTACTAATAACAGCGCAAACCACTAAAATAACAGTCACAATCTGCACAGCCTCACTAATAACAGCGAAAACAACTAAAATAACAGTGACAATCTGCACAACCTCACTAATAACAGCGATAACCACTAAAATAACAGTGACAATCTGCACAACCTCACTAATAACAGCGATAACCTCTAAAATAACAGTGACAATCTGCACAACCTCACTAATAACAGCGATAACCACTAAAATAAAAGTGACAATCTGCATAACCTTACTAATAACAGCGCAAACCACTAAAATAACAGTCACAATCTGCGCAACCTCACTAATAACAGCGAAAACCACTAAAATAACAGTGACAATCTGCACAACCTCACTAATAACAGCGATAACCACTAAAATAACACTGACAATCTGCACAACCTCACTAATAACAGCGAAAACCACTAAAATAACAGTGACAATCTGCACAGCCTCACTAATAACGGCGAAAACCACTAAAATAACAGTCACAATCTGCACAACCTCACTAATAACAGCGAAAAACACTTAAATAACAGTGACAATCTGCACAACCTCACTAATAACAGCTATAACCACTAAAATAACAGTGAAAATCTGCACAACCTCACTAATAACAGCGATAACCACTAAAATAACAGTGACAACCTCACTAATAACGGCGATAACCACTAAAATAACAGTGACAATCTGCACAACCTCACTAATAACAGCGAAAACCACTAAAATAACAGTGACAATCTGCACAACCTCACTAATAACAGCGATAACCACTAAAATAACAGTGACAATCTGCACAACCTCACTAATAACAGTGAAAACCACTAAAATAACAGTCACAATCTGCACAAACTCACTAATAACAGCGAAAAACACTTAAATAACAGTGGCAATCTGCACAACCTCACTAATAACAGCTATAGCCACTAAAATAACAGTGAAAATCTGCACAACCTCACTAATAACAGCGATAACCACTGAAATAACAGTGACAACCTCACTAATAACGGCGATAACCACTAACATAACAGTGACAATCTGCACAACCTCACTAATAACAGCGAAAACCACTAAAATAACAGTGACAATCTGCACAACCTCACTAATAACAGCGATAACCACTAAAATAACAGTGACAATCTGCACAACCTCACTAATAACGGCGATAACCACTAAAATAACAGTGACAATCTGCACAACCTCACTAATAACAGCGAAAACCACTAAAATAACAGTGACAATCTGCACAACCTCACTAATAACAGCGATAACCACTAAAATAACAGTGACAATCTGCACAACCTCACTAATAACAGCGAAAACCACTAAAACAACAGTCACAATCTGCACAACCTCACTAATAACAGCGAAAACCACTAAAATAACAGTCACAATCTGCACAACCTCACTAATAACAGCGAAAACCGCTAAAATAACTGTGACAATCTGCAAAACCTCACTAATAACAGCGATAATCACTAAAATGACAGTGACAATCTGCACAACCTCACTAATAACAGCGATAACCACTAAAATAAGAGTGACAATCTGCACAACCTCACTAATAACAGCGCAAACCACTAAAATAACAGTCACAATCTGCACAGCCTCACTAATAACAGCGAAAACAACTGAAATAACAGTGACAATCTGCACAACCTCACTAATAACAGCGATAACCACTAAAATAACAGTGACAATCTGCACAACCTCACTAATAACAGCGAAAACCACTTAAATAACAGTGACAATCTGCACAACCTCACTAATTACAACGAAAACCACTAAAATAACAGTCACAATCTGCACAACCTCACTAATAACAGCGAAAACCACTTAAATAACAGTGACAGTCTGCACAACCTCACTAATAACAGCGAAAACCACTAAAATAACAGTGACAATCTGCACAACCTCACTAATAACAGCGATAACTACTAAAATAACAGTGACAATCTGCACAACCTCACTAATAACAGCGAAAACCACTAAACTAACAGTCACAATCTGCAGAACCTCACTAATAACAGCGAAAACCACTAAAATAACAGTCTCAATCTGCACAACCTCACTAATAACAGCGAAAACCACTAAAATAACAGTGACAATCTGCACAACCTCACTAATAACAGCGATAACCACTAAAATAACACTGACAATCTGCACAACCTCACTAATAACAGCGAAAACCACTAAAATAACAGTGACAATCTGCACAGCCTCACTAATAACAGCGAAAACCACTAAAATAACAGTCACAATCTGCACAACCTCACTAATAACAGCGAAAAACACTTAAATAACAGTGACAATCTGCACAACCTCACTAATAACAGCGAAAACCACTAAAATAACAGTCACAATCTGCACAACCTCACTAATAACAGCGAAAACCACTAAATAACTGTGACAAACTGCACAACCTCACTAATAACAGCGATAACCACTAAAATAATAGTGACAATCTGCACAACCCCACTAATAACAGCGATAACCACTAAAATAACAATGACAATCTGCACAACCTCACTAATAACAGCGAAAACCACTAAAATAACAGTCACAATCTGCACAACCTCACTAATAACAGCGAAAACCACTAAAATAACAGTCACAATCTGCACAACCTCACTAATAACAGCGAAAACCACTAAAATAACTGTGACAATCTGCAAAACCTCACTAATAACAGCGATAACCACTAAAATAACAGTGACAATCTGCACAACCTCACTAATAACAGCGATAACCACTAAAATAAAAGTGACAATCTGCATAACCTTACTAATAACAGCGCAAACCACTAAAATAACAGTCACAATCTGCACAGCCTCACTAATAACAGCGAAAACAACTAAAATAACAGTGACAATCTGCACAACCTCACTAATAGCAGCGATAACCACTAAAATAACAGTGACAATCTGCACAACCTCACTAATAACAGCGAAAACCACTTAAATAACAGTGACAATCTGCACAACCTCACTAATTACAGCGAAAACCACTAAAATAACAGTCACAATCTGCACAACCTCACTAATAACAGCGAAAACCACTAAAATAACAGTCACAATCTGCACAACCTCACTAATAACAGCGAAAACCACTAAAATAACTGTGACAATCTGCACAACCTCACTAATAACGGCGATAACCACTAAAATAACAGTGACAATCTGCACAACCTCACTAATAACAGCGAAAACCACTAAAATAACAGTGACAATCTGCACAACCTCACTAATAACAGCGATAACCACTAAAATAACAGTGACAATCTGCACAACCTCACTAATAACAGCGAAAACCACTAAAACAACAGTCACAATCTGCACAACCTCACTAATAACAGCGAAAACCACTAAAATAACAGTCACAATCTGCACAACCTCACTAATAACAGCGAAAACCGCTAAAATAACTGTGACAATCTGCAAAACCTCACTAATAACAGCGATAATCACTAAAATGACAGTGACAATCTGCACAACCTCACTAATAACAGCGATAACCACTAAAATAAGAGTGACAATCTGCACAACCTCACTAATAACAGCGCAAACCACTAAAATAACAGTCACAATCTGCACAGCCTCACTAATAACAGCGAAAACAACTGAAATAACAGTGACAATCTGCACAACCTCACTAATAACAGCGATAACCACTAAAATAACAGTGACAATCTGCACAACCTCACTAATAACAGCGAAAACCACTTAAATAACAGTGACAATCTGCACAACCTCACAAATTACAACGAAAACCACTAAAATAACAGTCACAATCTGCACAACCTCACTAATAACAGCGAAAACCACTTATATAACAGTGACAGTCTGCACAACCTCACTAATAACAGCGAAAACCACTAAAATAACAGTGACAATCTGCACAACCTCACTAATAACAGCGATAACTACTAAAATAACAGTGACAATCTGCACAACCTCACTAATAACAGCGAAAACCACTAAAATAACAGTCACAATCTGCACAACCTCACTAATAACAGCGAAAACCACTAAAATAACAGTCACAATCTGCACAACCTCACTAATAACAGCGAAAACCACTAAAATAACTGTGACAATCTGCAAAACCTCACTAATAACAGCGATAACCACTAAAATAACAGTGACAATCTGCACAACCTCACTAATAACAGCGATAACCACTAAAATAAAAGTGACAATCTGCATAACCTTACTAATAACAGCGCAAACCACTAAAATAACAGTCACAATCTGCACAGCCTCACTAATAACAGCGAAAACAACTAAAATAACAGTGACAATCTGCACAACCTCACTAATAGCAGCGATAACCACTAAAATAACAGTGACAATCTGCACAACCTCACTAATAACAGCGAAAACCACTTAAATAACAGTGACAATCTTCACAACCTCACTAATTACAGCGAAAACCACTAAAATAACAGTCACAATCTGCACAACCTCACTAATAACAGCGAAAACCACTAAAATAACAGTCACAATCTGCACAACCTCACTAATAACAGCGAAAACCACTAAAATAACTGTGACAATCTGCACAACCTCACTAATAACGGCGATAACCACTAAAATAACAGTGACAATCTGCACAACCTCACTAATAACAGCGATAACTACTAAAATAACAGTGACAATCTGCACAACCTCACTAATAACAGCGATAACTACTAAAATAACAGTGACAATCTGCACAACCTCACTAATTACAACGAAAACCACTAAACTAACAGTCACAATCTGCAGAACCTCACTAATAACAGCGAAAACCACTAAAATAACAGTCTCAATCTGCACAACCTCACTAATAACAGCGAAAACCACTAAAATAACAGTGACAATCTGCACAACCTCACTAATAACAGCGAAAAACACTTAAATAACAGTGACAATCTGCACAACCTCACTAATAACAGCGAAAACCACTAAAATAACAGTCACAATCTGCACAACCTCACTAATAACAGCGAAAACCACTAAATAACTGTGACAAACTGCACAACCTCACTAATAACAGCGATAACCACTAAAATAACAGTGACAATCTGCACAACCTCACTAATAACAGCGATAACCACTAAAATAACAATGACAATCTGCACAACCTCACTAATAACAGCGAAAACCACTAAAATAACAGTCACAATCTGCACAACCTCACTAATAACAGCGAAAACCACTAAAATAACAGTCACAATCTGCACAACCTCACTAATAACAGCGAAAACCACTAAAATAACTGTGACAATCTGCAAAACCTCACTAATAACAGCGATAACCACTAAAATAACAGTGACAATCTGCACAACCTCACTAATAACAGCGATAACCACTAAAATAAAAGTGACAATCTGCATAACCTTACTAATAACAGCGCAAACCACTAAAATAACAGTCACAATCTGCACAGCCTCACTAATAACAGCGAAAACAACTAAAATAACAGTGACAATCTGCACAACCTCACTAATAGCAGCGATAACCACTAAAATAACAGTGACAATCTGCACAACCTCACTAATAACAGCGAAAACCACTTAAATAACAGTGACAATCTGCACAACCTCACTAATTACAGCGAAAACCACTAAAATAACAGTCACAATCTGCACAACCTCACTAATAACAGCGAAAACCACTTAAATAACAGTGACAGTCTGCACAACCTCACTAATAACAGCGAAAACCACTAAAATAACAGTGACAATCTGCACAACCTCACTAATTACAGCGATAACTACTAAAATAACAGTGACAATCTGCACAACCTCACTAATAACAGCGAAAACCACTAAACTAACAGTCACAATCTGCAGAACCTCACTAATAACAGCGAAAACCACTAAAATAACAGTCACAATCTGCACAGCCTCACTGATAACAGCGATAACCACTAAAATAACAGTCTCAATCTGCACAACCTCACTAATAACAGCGAAAACCACTAAAATAACAGTGACAATCTGCACAACCTCACTAATAACAGCGATAACCACTAAAATAACACTGACAATCTGCACAACCTCACTAATAACAGCGAAAACCACTAAAATAACAGTGACAATCTGCACAGCCTCACTAATAACAGCGAAAACCACTAAAATAACAGTCACAATCTGCACAACCTCACTAATAACAGCGAAAAACACTTAAATAACAGTGACAATCTGCACAACCTCACTAATAACAGCGAAAACCACTTAAATAACAGTGACAATCTGCACAACCTCACTAATTACAACGAAAACCACTAAAATAACAGTCACAATCTGCACAACCTCACTAATAACAGCGATAACCACTAAAATAAGAGTGACAATCTGCACAACCTCACTAATAACAGCGCAAACCACTAAAATAACAGTCACAATCTGCACAGCCTCACTAATAACAGCGAAAACAACTGAAATAACAGTGACAATCTGCACAACCTCACTAATAACAGCGATAACCACTAAAATAACAGTGACAATCTGCACAACCTCACTAATAACAGCGAAAACCACTTAAATAACAGTGACAATCTGCACAACCTCACTAATTACAACGAAAACCACTAAAATAACAGTCACAATCTGCACAACCTCACTAATAACAGCGAAAACCACTTAAATAACAGTGACAGTCTGCACAACCTCACTAATAACGGCGAAAACCACTAAAATAACAGTGACAATCTGCACAACCTCACTAATAACAGCGATAACTACTAAAATAACAGTGACAATCTGCACAACCTCACTAATAACAGCGAAAACCACTAAACTAACAGTCACAATCTGCAGAACCTCACTAATAACAGCGAAAACCACTAAAATAACAGTCTCAATCTGCACAACCTCACTAATAACAGCGAAAACCACTAAAATAACAGTGACAATCTGCACAACCTCACTAATAACAGCGATAACCACTAAAATAACACTGACAATCTGCACAACCTCACTAATAACAGTGAAAACCACTAAAATAACAGTGACAATCTGCACAGCCTCACTAATAACAGCGAAAACCACTAAAATAACAGTCACAATCTGCACAACCTCACTAATAACAGCGAAAAACACTTAAATAACAGTGACAATCTGCACAACCTCACTAATAACAGCGAAAACCACTAAAATAACAGTCACAATCTGCACAACCTCACTAATAGCAGCGATAACCACTAAAATAACAGTGACAATCTGCACAACCTCACTAATAACAGCGAAAACCACTTAAATAACAGTGACAATCTGCACAACCTCACTAATTACAGCGAAAACCACTAAAATAACAGTCACAATCTGCACAACCTCACTAATAACAGCGAAAACCACTTAAATAACAGTGACAGTCTGCACAACCTCACTAATAACAGCGAAAACCACTAAAATAACAGTGACAATCTGCACAACCTCACTAATTACAGCGATAACTACTAAAATAACAGTGACAATCTGCACAACCTCACTAATAACAGCGAAAACCACTAAACTAACAGTCACAATCTGCAGAACCTCACTAATAACAGCGAAAACCACTAAAATAACAGTCACAATCTGCACAGCCTCACTGATAACAGCGATAACCACTAAAATAACAGTCTCAATCTGCACAACCTCACTAATAACAGCGAAAACCACTAAAATAACAGTGACAATCTGCACAACCTCACTAATAACAGCGATAACCACTAAAATAACACTTACAATCTGCACAACCTCACTAATAACAGCGAAAACCACTAAAATAACAGTGACAATCTGCACAGCCTCACTAATAACAGCGAAAACCACTAAAATAACAGTCACAATCTGCACAACCTCACTAATAACAGCGAAAAACACTTAAATAACAGTGACAATCTGCACAACCTCACTAATAACAGCGAAAACCACTAAAATAACAGTCACAATCTGCACAACCTCACTAATAACAGCGAAAACCACTAAATAACTGTGAAAAACTGCACAACCTCACTAATAAAAGCGATAACCACTAAAATAACAGTGACAATCTGCACAACCTCACTAATAACAGCGATAACCACTAAAATAAAAGTGACAATCTGCATAACTTTACTAATAACAGCGCAAACCACTAAAATAACAGTCACAATCTGCACAGCCTCACTAATAACAGCGAAAACAACTAAAATAACAGTGACAATCTGCACAACCTCACTAATAACAGCGATAACCACTAAAATAACAGTGACAATCTGCACAACCTCACTAATAACAGCGAAAACCACTTAAATAACAGTGACAATCTGCACAACCTCACTAATTACAGCGAAAACCACTAAAATAACAGTCACAATCTGCACAACCTCACTAATAACAGCGAAAACCACTTAAATAACAGTGACAGTCTGCACAACCTCACTAATAACAGCGAAAACCACTAAAATAACAGTGACAATCTGCACAACCTCACTAATTACAGCGATAACTACTAAAATAACAGTGACAATCTGCACAACCTCACTAATAACAGCGAAAACCACTAAACTAACAGTCACAATCTGCAGAACCTCACTAATAACAGCGAAAACCACTAAAATAACAGTCACAATCTGCACAGCCTCACTGATAACAGCGATAACCACTAAAATAACAATGACAATCTGCACAACCTCACTAATAACAGCGAAAACCACTAAAATAACAGTCACAATCTGCACAACCTCACTAATAACAGCGAAAACCACTAAAATAACAGTGACAATCTGCACAACCTCACTAATAACAGCGATAACCACTAAAATAACACTGACAATCTGCACAACCTCACTAATAACAGCGAAAACCACTAAAATAACAGTGACAATCTGCACAGCCCTACTAATAACAGCGAAAACCACTAAAATAACAGTCACAATCTGCACAACCTCACTAATAACAGCGAAAAACACTTAAATAACAGTGACAATCTGCACAACCTCACTAATAACAGCGAAAACCACTAAAATAACAGTCACAATCTGCACAACCTCACTAATAACAGCGAAAACCACTAAATAACTGTGAAAAACTGCACAACCTCACTAATAAAAGCGATAACCACTAAAATAACAGTGACAATCTGCACAACCTCACTAATAACAGCGATAACCACTAAAATAAAAGTGACAATCTGCATAACTTTACTAATAACAGCGCAAACCACTAAAATAACAGTCACAATCTGCACAGCCTCACTAATAACAGCGAAAACAACTAAAATAACAGTGACAATCTGCACAACCTCACTAATAACAGCGATAACCACTAAAATAACAGTGACAATCTGCACAACCTCACTAATAACAGCGAAAACCACTTAAATAACAGTGACAATCTGCACAACCTCACTAATTACAGCGAAAACCACTAAAATAACAGTCACAATCTGCACAACCTCACTAATAACAGCGAAAACCACTTAAATAACAGTGACAGTCTGCACAACCTCACTAATAACAGCGAAAACCACTAAAATAACAGTGACAATCTGCACAACCTCACTAATTACAGCGATAACTACTAAAATAACAGTGACAATCTGCACAACCTCACTAATAACAGCGAAAACCACTAAACTAACAGTCACAATCTGCAGAACCTCACTAATAACAGCGAAAACCACTAAAATAACAGTCACAATCTGCACAGCCTCACTGATAACAGCGATAACCACTAAAATAACAATGACAATCTGCACAACCTCACTAATAACAGCGAAAACCACTAAAATAACAGTCACAATCTGCACAACCTCACTAATAACAGCGAAAACCACTAAAATAACAGTGACAATCTGCACAACCTCACTAATAACAGCGATAACCACTAAAATAACACTGACAATCTGCACAACCTCACTAATAACAGCGAAAACCACTAAAATAACAGTGACAATCTGCACAGCCCTACTAATAACAGCGAAAACCACTAAAATAACAGTCACAATCTGCACAACCTCACTAATAACAGCGAAAAACACTTAAATAACAGTGACAATCTGCACAACCTCACTAATAACAGCGATAACCACTAAAATAAGAGTGACAATCTGCACAACCTCACTAATAGCAGCGCAAACCACTAAAATAACAGTCACAATCTGCACAGCCTCACTAATAACAGCGAAAACAACTGAAATAACAGTGACAATCTGCACAACCTCACTAATAACATCGATAACCACTAAAATAACAGTGACAATCTGCACAACCTCACTAATAACAGCGAAAACCACTTAAATAACAGTGACAATCTGCACAACCTCACTAATTACAACGAAAACCACTTAAATAACAGTCACAATCTGCACAACCTCACTAATAACAGCGAAAACCACTTAAATAACAGTGACAGTCTGCACAACCTCACTAATAACAGCGAAAACCACTAAAATAACAGTGACAATCTGCGCAACCTCACTAATAACAGCGATAACTACTAAAATAACAGTGACAATCTGCACAACCTCACTAATAACAGCGAAAACCACTAAACTAACAGTCACAATCTGCAGAACCTCACTAATAACAGCGAAAACCACTAAAATAACAGTCAGAATCTGCACAACCTCACTAATAACAGCGATAACCACTAAAATAACAGTGGCAATCTGCACAACCTCACTAATAACAGCGAAAACCACTAAAATAACAGTCACAATCTGCACAACCTCACTAATAGCAGCGAAAACCACTAAAATAACAGTGACAATCTGCACAACCTCACTAATAACAGCGATAACCACTAAAATAACAGTGACAATCCGCACAACCTCACTAATAACAGCGAAAACCACTAAAATAAAAGTGACAATCTGCACAGCCTCACTAATAACAGCGAAAACCACTAAAATAACAGTCACAATCTGCACAACCTCACTAATAACAGCGAAAAACACTTAAATAACAGTGACAATCTGCACAACCTCGCTAATAACAGCTATAACCACTAAAATAACAGTGACAATCTGCACAACCTCACTAATAACAGCGATAACCACTAAAATAACAGTGACAATCTGCACAACCTCACTAATAACAGCGAAAACCACTAAAATAACAGTGACAATCTGCACAACCTCACTAATAACAGCGAAAACCACTTAAATAACAGTGACAATCTGCACAACCTCACTAATAACAGCGAAAACCACTAAAATAACAGTCACAATCTGCACAACCTCACTAATAACAGCGAAAACCACTTAAATAACAGTGACAATCTGCACAACCTCACTAATAACAGCGAAAACCACTTAAATAACAGTGACAATCTGCACAACCTCACTAATAACAGCGAAAACCACTTAAATAACAGTGACAATCTGCACAACCTCACTAATAACAGCGATAACCACTAAAATAACAGTGACAATCTGCACAACCTCACTAATAACAGCGATAACAACTAAAATAAAAGTGACAATCTGCACAACCTCACTAATAACAGCGCAAACCACTAAAATAACAGTCAAAATCTGCACAGCCTCACTAATAACAGCGAAAACAACTAAAATAACAGTGACAATCTGCACAACCTCACTACTAACAGCGATAACCACTAAAATAACAGTGACAATCTGCACAACCTCACTAATAACAGCGAAAACCACTTAAATAACAGGACAATCTGCACAACCTCACTAATCACAGCGAAAACCACTAAAATAACAGTCACAATCTGCACAACTTCACTAATAACAGCCAAAACCACTTAAATAACAGTGACAATCTGCACAACCTCACTAATAACAGCGAAAACCACTAAAATAACAGTGACAATCTGCACAACCTCACTATTAACAGCGATAACTACTAAAATAACAGTGACAATCTGCACAACCTCACTAATAACAGCGAAAACCACTAAAATAACAGTCACAATCTGCAGAACCTCACTAATAACAGCGAAAACCACTAAAATAACAGTCACAATCTGCACAACCTCACTAATAACAGCGATAACCACTAAAATAACAGTGACAATCTGCACAACCTCACTAATAACAGCGAAAACCACTAAAATAACAGTCACAATCTGCACAACCTTACTAATAATAGCGGAAATCACTAAAATAACAGTGACAATCTGCACAACCTCACTAATAACAGCGATAACCACTAAAATAACAGTGGCAATCTGCACAACCTTACTAATAACAGCGAAAACAACTAAAATAACAGTGACAATCTGCACAGCCTCACTAATAACAGCGAAAACCACTAAAATAACAGTCACAATCTGCACAACCTCACTAATAACAGCGAAAAACACTTAAATAACAGTGACAATCTGCACAACCTCACTAATAACAGCTATAACCACTAAAATAACAGTGACAATCTGCACAACCTCACTAATAACAGCGATAACCACTAAAATAACAGTGACAATCTGCACAACCTCACTAATAAAAGCGATAACCACTAAAATAACAGTGACAATCTGCACAACCTCTTTAATAACAGCGAAAACCACTAAAATAACAGTGACAATCTGCACAACCTCACTAATAACAGCGATAACCACTAAAATAGCAGTGACAATCTGCACAACCTCACTAATAACAGCGAAAACCAATAAAATAACAGTCACAATCTGCACAACCTCGCTAATAACAGCGAAAACCACTAAAATAACAGTCACAATCAGCACAACCTCACTAATAACAGCGATAACCACTAAAATAACAGTCACAATCTGCACAACCTCACTAATAACAGTGAAAACCACTAAAATAACAGTCACAATCTGCACAACCTCACTAATAACAGCGAAAACCACTAAAATAACTGTGACAATCTGCACAACCTCACTAATAACAGTGATAACCACTAAAATAACAGTGACAATCTGCACAACCTCACTAATAACAGCGAAAACCACTTAAATAACAGTGACAATCTGCACAACCTCACTAATAACAGCGAAAACCACTAAAATAAGAGAGACAATCTGCACAACCTCACTAATAACAGCGATAACCACTAAAATAACAGTGACAGTCTGCACAACTCCACTAATAACAGCGAAAAACACTAAAATAACAGTCACAATCTGCACATCCTCACTAACACCAGCGAAAACCACTTAAATAACAATGACAATCTGCACAACCTCACTAATAACAGCGAAAACCACTAAAATAACAGTAAAAATCTGCACAACCTCACTAATAACAGCGAAAACCACTTAAATAACAGTGACAATCTGCACAGCCTCACTAATAACAGCGAAAACCACTTAAATAACAGTGACAATCTGCACAACCTCACTAATAACAGCGAAAACCACTTAAATAACAATGACAATCTGCACAACCTCACTAATAACAGCGAAAACCACTAAAATAACAGTAAAAATCTGCACAACCTCACTAATAACAGCGAAAACCACTAAAATAACAGTGACAATCTGCACAACCTCACTAATAACAGCGAAAACCACTTAAATAACAATGACAATCTGCACAACCTCACTAATAACAGCGAAAACCACTAAAATAACAGTAAAAATCTGCACAACCTCACTAATAACAGCGAAAACCACTTAAATAACAGTGACAATCTGCACAGCCTCACTAATAACAGCGAAAACCACTTAAATAACAGTGACTATCTGCACAACCTCACTAATAACAGCGAAAACCACTTTAATAACAGTGACAATCTGCACAACCTCACTAATAACAGCGAAAACCACTTAAATAACAGTGACAATCTGCACAACCTCACTAATAACAGTGATAACCACTAAAATAACAGTGACAATCTGCACAACCTCACTTATAACACCGATAACCACTAAAACAACAGTGACAATCTGCACAACTTCACTAATAACAGCGATAACCACTAAAATAACAGTGACAATCTGCACAACCTTACTAATAACAGCGATAACCACTAAAATAACAGTGACAATCTGCACAGCCTCACTAATAACAGCGAAAACCACTTAAATAACAGTGACAATCTGCACAACCTCACTAATAACAGCGAAAACCACTAAAATAAGAGAGACAATCTGCACAACCTCACTAATAACAGCGATAACCACTAAAATAACAGTGACAATCTGCACAACCTCACTAATAACAGCGATAACCACTAAAATAACAGTGACAATCTGCACAGCCTCACTAATAACAGCGAAAACCACTTAAATAACAGTGACAATCTGCACAACCTCACTAATAACAGCGAAAACCACTAAAATAAGAGTGACAATCTGCACAACCTCACTAATAACAGCGATAACCACTAAAATAACAGTGACAGTCTGCACAACCTTACTAATAACAGCGATAACCACTAAAATAACAGTGACAATCTGCACAACCTCACTATTAACAGTGATAGCCACTAAAATAACAGTGACAATCTGCACAACCTCACTAATAACAGCGATAACCACTAAAATAACAGTGACAATCTGCACAACCTCACTTATAACAGCGAAAACCACTAAAATAACAGTCACAATCTGCACAACCTCACTAATAACAGCGAAAACCACTAAAATAACAGTCACAATCTGCACAACCTCACTAATAACAGTGAAAACCACTAAAATAACAGTCACAATCTGCACAACCTCACTAATAACAGCGAAAACCACTAAAATAACAGTCATAAACTGCACAACCCCACTAATAACAGTGATCATCACTAAAATAACAGTCAAAATCTGCACAACCTCACTAATAACAGCGATAACCACTAAAATAACAGTGACAATCTGCACAACCTCACTAATAACAGCGATAACCACTAAAATAACAGTGACAATCTGCACAACCTCACTAATAACAGAGAAAACCACTTAAATAACAGTGACAATCTGCACAACCTCACTAATAACAGTGATAACCACTAAAATAACAGTGACAATCTGCACAACCTCACTAATAACAGCGATAACCACTAAAATAACAGTGACAATCTGCACAACCTCACTAATAACAGCGATAACCACTAAAATAACAGTGACAATCTGCACAACCTCAATAATAACAGCGAAAACCACTAAAATAACAGTGACAATCTGCACAACCTCACTAATAACAGCGATAACCACTAAAATAACAGTGACAATCTGCACAACCTCACTAATAACAGCGATAACCACTAAAATAACAGTGACAATCTGCACAACCTCACTAATAACAGCGATAACCACTAAAATAACAGTGACAATCTGTACAACCTCACTAATAACAGTGATAACCACTAAAATAACAGTGACAATCTGCACAACCTCACTAATAACAGCGATAACCACTAAAATAACAGTGACAATCTGCACAACCTCACTAATAACAGCGATAACCACTAAAATAACAGTGACAATCTGCACAACCTCACTAATAACAGCGAAAACCACTAAAATAACAGTGACAATCTGCACAACCTCACTAATTACAGCGAAAACCACTTAAATAACAGTGACAATCTGCAAAACCTCACTAATAACAGCGAAAACCACTTAAAAAACAGTGACAATCTGCACAACCTCACTAATAACAGCGATAACCACTAAAATAACAGTGACAATCTGCACAACCTCACTAATAACAGCGATAACCACTAAAATAACAGTGACAATCTGCACAACCTCACTAATAACAGTGATAACCTCTAAAATTACAGTTACAATCTGCACAACCTCACTAATAACAGCGATAACCACTAAAATAACAGTCACAATCTGCACAACCTCACTAATAACAGCAATAACCACTAAAATAACAGTGACAATCTGCACAACCTCACTAATAACAGCGAAAACCACTAAAATAAGAGTCACAATCTGCACAACCTCACTAATAACAGCGAAAACCACTTAAATAACAGTGACAATCTGCAAACCTAACGTTCCTTCAAATATTGACCTCTCCAATAACCCTATCCTCCAGGCGTCCTCTGGCTTGTCAGATACATTGCTTATTTAGGCTACTGCTCCCCCTTGTTCAGCTACCGTTCTTCAGACCGTACCGAAAGCCAGATCCATCTTTGTGACTGAGCTAGTCCCATCTACCTCGACGGACGACATCATTCGCCACATTGGTGACGTCATTGGGGTTGATGTCCTTACGAACAACATAAAGGTTATTAAGCTATCGGAGGGTAGATGTTCTTCATTCAGGATCATTGTCCCCCCCACCCTCTTTGACCTCGTTTTATGCAAGGTCAACTGGCCTAAGGACGCTTTTATTAAGGAGTTTCTCCCTCGGAGGCGCACTCCTGTCAGCCTTGGTACATCCACAGTTATTTCACAGACCATCACCGCTGCCTCCTACTCCTCGCCAACAAAAAACTTCCCGCCCTCTCCATCTACTACCAAAACGTGAGGGGGCTTAGGACTAAGACGCACGCTACCTTTCTCTCGTCTCTTACATTACCCCATGATATTATCTGCCTGACGGAAACCTGGCTCTCCACCAATATCTCTGACCTCGAGATCATTAACCAAGAGTACAATCTTTTCCGTAAGGACCGGTGCCAAGGCGATCCCAATCGACGGGGTGGTGGTGTTCTCATTGCTGTCCGCTCCTCCCTTAATGTCTCCCCTATATCGATTCCCTTCATTGATCCACTCGAAATCCTTTCCATAAGGATTCACTTCTCCTCCTTCAACGTTATCCTTTCGACCTGCTACATACCCCCCCGATCCGATGTAAACGTATTCACGCACCTCTCTAGTGCACTTGATTATCTCGCTAACTCCTTAACAGATAAAGATCACCTACTACTCATTGGGGACTTTAACCTACCACACATTACCTGGTCACCTGACTCTGAGTATAACTGTTTTACTCCCTCGAACCCCACTTCGCAACCTTATATCACATTTATCGACTCCATCAATTATCACTCCTTGTTCCAGCTTAACTCTGTCCTTAATTTGAACCAGCGCTTGCTTGACCTAGTCCTTTCCAATGACCCGGATAACGTGCTTATCTCTCCCAGTGCCGCCTCCCTCTGCTCAATCGATCCTCACCATCCTCCCCTTTCAATCTCTATCATGCACTTAAATAACTCCCACCATCTAACTTCCCCCTTGCCAGCTAGTTTCAATTTTCGCAAAACCAACTTTGATGTTCTTCAGGCTAACCTTAGCGGATTCTGCAATAGTGTGCCTTCCATGGATCTCTCTCAACCAGTTGATACCTCCAAATTTTATGACGCCCTGTGTTCATCTATCTCTTCTTCTACTCCGTTCTCTTCTCCACCTCCTCATGACTCTTCTCCCAAATGGTACACTCGAGATGTTAAGTCTCAGAGGAACAGGCGCAACTACCTTTGGCAAAAATATCTCCACTCCGGGTCCCCTGCTGATCATGAAATCTTCTGCACTGCCCACAGCGAATTTTCTTCCCTTGTTAATTCCCGTTATAAGGCCTATTTATCAAGTGTTAAATGGAACATATCCTCGAATCCACGTCTTTTCTTCTCCTTTGTAAACTCTAAGCGGGAACGCAAAGGGGACAACTATCCTCTGGCCATCTCTTACCTCGGTTCGAAGAGTGACGATCCCACTACTATCGCGAACCTCTTCGCCAACTTCTTCTCTTCCACCTTTAGGGATTGTCACTTTGTGCCAGATGAAGAATATTTTACTTCTTTGAAGCCCACCCCTAGTTCCCTCCCTCTTAACTTCCCTAATCTAAATATCTCCGAGGTGGAAGTACTTGCTGAGCTCTTACACCTCAAGGATGACTTTTCTCCCGGCCCCGATGGAATTCCACCTATCGTATTAAAGAGATGTGCATCTCTTCTAGCTGGACCATAATCGCGTCTTTTTAATGTCTCTATCCAGTCGGGTATATTTCCCGACTGTTGGAAGACGGGATTTCTGGTCCCAGTCCACAAAAAGGGATCCAAGATTGAAGCATCTAATTATAGGCCCATCGCTAAACTTTCTGTTATTCCTAAAATCTTCGAGAAGATACTTGTTGGCAAACTGTACCCCTTCCTTACTTCCTCCATCTCTCCTAACCAGCACGGCTTCCTAAAAGGTCGATCTACCACTACTAATCTTGTGCAGTTCGTTTCCTTCACCTTAAATGCTTTAGAGCGTGGCGAAGTCGTCGAGGCTATATTCACTGACATGAGTAAAGCTTTCGACAGCATTCCTCATAGTCTTATATTATTAAAGCTTAAACTGGTTGGCTGCCCTGATTCCTTCCTAAGGTGGATCGGTTCCTACCTGCATAATAGAACATACCGTGTTCGCTTCCGTACTTCCCTCTCCCATAGCTTCACCGCTACTTCCGGCGTTCCCCAGGGCAGCCATATTGGTCCGCTACTATTTATCACCGCTACTAACGACTTATCCAGCGTTATTTTGAATTCCTTTCTTCTCTCCTATGCTGATGACACCAAGTTGTACAAAAATATTGTCCGTCCTTCTGACAATCTTGACCTACAGCATGATCTCAACCGCCTCTCTCTGTGGTGCACAAAAGCAACCTTGTTTTAAACGTTCTTAAGTGTGAGCATGTTTGCTTCAACCGCAAACGCAACTATTCTCCCCACATATTTTCAATTAACGGCTCCTCGGTGAGGTCGGTGAGCTGCGTCCTTGACCTGGGGGTCCACCTTGACTATAAACTTTCCTTCAATGAGCACGTAAACCACATAATCCGGAGAGCAGGTGTCATGTTGGGGTTTATTTCAAGGTGGTCTAGAGAGTTCTCCGACCCATACGTGTATAAAATCCTTTTCACTTCCCTTGTCCGTCCCATACTTGAGTACGCCTCTGAAGTCTGGTCTCCTTACCATGAACTCCTTATCGACAGAATCGAGGCCATCCAGAAACGTTTCCTCCGTTTTGCTCTCCTTCGCCTCCCCTGGTCCCATCCTTTCCGTCTCCCCCCTTATGCGGATCGTCTAAAGCTCATTAACTTACAGTCTCTCTCGGGACGCCGTGTCATGGCCGACCTCTCTTTCGTGCATGGCATCACCCAGGGACATATTGTAGCCCCGGACATCCGCAGCCAGTTCGTCCAGCGTTCCCATGGTAGATCCCTCAGAGCCTGCGAATCTTTCGTTATCGGCTACCACCACACCGACTTTGGTAGGATGGAGCCCATTACACGAATGCTTAGGTTGTATAATCGGGCCATCCCCATACTTCAAGCCGCATGTGATAATACCTATGCACGCTCTATCTTCCGCTCCTTGGCTGATCGCGTGTCATAGTTTTGCAGCCCTTCCGGACCTTCCCCGACCCGACCGGACACCATCTTGTTTAGATTGCCTCATAACTTTAGATTTTTGTATTTCAGTTTATATCGTAATATATCTTTTCTTCCTTAGCTTTATGTAGCTTAATACTCTTTAGATTGCGTCACAACATAGATGTTTTAATTCTAGTTTAAGTCCTAATATAACTTTTTTTTTTCCCTTTGCTTTTTGTTGCTTAAATTTCCCTTTTTTTTGTTTTTTTTCTTTTGTTCTTTTTCTTTTTCTCTACCATTGTATTAACTTGTACTAAGTTAAGTTAAATAAATAAATAAATAAATAAATAACAGTGATCATCACTAAAATAACAGTCAAAATCTGCACAACCTCACTAATAACAGCAAAAACCACTAAAATAACAGTGACAATCCGCACAGCCTCACTAATAACAGCGAAAACCACTAAAATAAGAGTCACAATCTGCTCAACCTCACCAATAACAGCGAAAACCACTTAAATAACAGTGACGATCTGCACAACCTCACTAATAACAACGATAACCACTAAAATAACAGTGACAATCTGCACAACCTCACTAATAACAGCGAAAACCACTAAAATAAAAGTCACAATCTGCACAACCTCACTAATAACAGTGAAAACCACTAAAATAACAGTCACAATCTGCACAACCTCACTAATAACAGCGAAAACCACTAAAATAACAGTCATAAACTGCGCAACCCCACTAATAACAGTGATCATCACTAAAATAACAGTCAAAATCTGCACAACCTCACTAATAACAGCAAAAACCACTAAAATAACAGTGACAATCCGCACAATCTCACTAATAACAGCGATAACCACTAAAATAACAGTGACATTCTGCACAACCTCTCTAATAACAGAGAAAACCACTTAAATAACAGTGACAATCTGCACAACCTCACTAATAACAGTGATAACCACTAAAATAACAGTGACAATCTGCACAACCTCACTAATAACAGCGATAACCACTAAAATAACAGTGACAATCTGCACAACCTCACTAATAACAGCGATAACCACTAAAATAACAGAGACAATCTGCACAACCTCAATAATAACAGCGAAAACCACTAAAATAACAGTGACAATCTGCACAACCTCACTAATAACAGCGATAACCACTAAAATAACAGTGACAATCTGCACAACCTCACTAATAATAGCGATAACCACTAAAATAACAGTGACAATCTGCACAACCTCACTAATAACAGCGATAACCACTAAAATAACAGTGACAATCTGCACAACCTCACTAAAAACAGCGATAACCACTAAAATAACAGTGACAATCTGCACAACCTCACTAATAACAGCGATAACCACTAAAATAACAGTGACAATCTGTACAACCTCACTAATAACAGTGATAACCACTAAAATAACAGTGACAATCTGCGCAACCTCACTAATAACAGCGATAACCACTAAAATAACAGTGACAATCTGCACAACCTCACTAATAACAGCGATAACCACTAAAATAACAGTGACAACCTGCACAACCTCACTAATAACAGCGAAAACCACTAAAGTAACAGTGACAATCTGCACAACCTCACTAATAACAGCGATAACCACTAAAATAACAGTGACAATCTGCACAACCTCACTAATAACAGCGATAACCACTAAAATAACAGTGACAATCTGCACAACCTCACTAATAACAGCGATAACCACTAAAATAACAGTGACAATCTGCACAACCTCACTAATAACAGTGATAACCTCTAAAATTACAGTTACAATCTGCACAACCTCGCTAATAACAGCGATAACCACTAAAATAACAGTCACAATCTGCACAACCTCACTAATGACAGCAATAACCACTAAAATAACAGTGACAATCTGCACAACCTCACTAATAACAGCGAAAACCACTAAAATAAGAGTCACAATCTGCACAACCTCACCAATAACAGCGAAAACCACTCAAATAACAGTGACAATCTGCACAACCTCACTAATAACAGCGATAACCACTAAAATAACAGTGACAATCTGCACAACCTCACTAATAACAGCGAAAACCACTAAAATAACAGTCACAATCTGCACAACCTCACTAATAACAGCGAAAACCACAGAAATAACAGTGACAATCTGCCCAACCTCACTAATAACAGCGATAACCACTAAAATAACAGTAACAATCTGCACAACCTCACTAATAACAGCGAAAACCACTAAAATAACAGTCACAATCTGCACAACCTCACTAATAACAGCGGAAACCACAGAAATAACAGTGACAATCTGCACAACCTCACAAATAACAGCGAAAACCACTTAAATAACAGTGACAATCTGCACAACCTCATTAATAACAGCGATAACCACGAAAATAACAGTGACAATCTGCACAACCTCACTAATAACAGCGAAAACCACTAAAATAAGAGTCACAATCTGCTCAACCTCACCAATAACAGCGAAAACCACTTAAATAACAGTGACGATCTGCACAACCTCACTAATAACAACGATAACCACTAAAATAACAGTGACAATCTGCACAACCTCACTAATAACAGCGAAAACCACTAAAATAACAGTCACAATCTGCACAACCTCACTAATAACAGCGGAAACCACAGAAATAACAGTGACAATCTGCACAACCTCACTAATAACAGCGAAAACCACTTAAATAACAGTGACAATCTGCACAACCTCATTAATAACAGCGATAACCACGAAAATAACAGTGACAATCTGCACAACCTCACTAATAACAGCGAAAACCACTAAACTAAGAGTCACAATCTGCTAAACCTCACCAATAACAGCGAAAACCACTTAAATAACAGTGACAATCTGCACAACCTCACCAATAACAGCGATAACCACTAAAATAACAGTGACAATCTGCACAACCTCACTAGTAACAACGAAAACCACTAAAATAACAGTCACAATCTGCACAACCTCAGTAATAACAGCGAAAACCACAGAAATAATAGTGACAATCTGCACAACCTCACTAATAACAGCGAAAACCACTTAAATAACAGTGACAATCCGCACAACCTCACTAATAACAGCGATAACCACGAAAATAACAGTGACAATCTGCACAACCTCACTAATAACAGCGAAAACCACTAAAATAACAGTGACAATCTGAACAACCTCACTAATAACAGCGAAAACCACTTAAATAACAGTGACAATCTGCACAACCTCACTAATAACAGCGAAAACCACTTAAATAACAGCGACAATCTGCACAACCTCACTTATAACAGCGATAACCACTAAAATAACAGTGACAATCTGCACAACCTCGCTAATAACAGCGATAAACACTAAAATAACAGTGACAATCTGCACAACCTCACTAATAACAGCGAAAACCACTAAGATAACAGCCACAATCTGCACAACCTCACTAATAACAGCGATAACCACTAAAATAACAGTGACAATCTGCTAAACCTCCCTAATAACAGCGATAACCACTAAAATAACAGTGACAATCTGCAAAACCTCACTAATAACAGCGATAACAACTAAAATAACAGTGACATTCTGCACAACCTCACTAATATCAGCGATAACCACTAAAATAACAGTGACAATCTGCACAACCTCGCTAATAACAGCGATAAACACTAAAATAACAGTGACAATCTGCACAACCTCACTAATAACAGCGAAAACCACTAAGATAACAGCCACAATCTGCACAACCTCACTAATAACAGCGATAACCACTAAAATAACAGTGACAATCTGCTAAACCTCCCTAATAACAGCGATAACCACTAAAATAACAGTGACAATCTGCAAAACCTCACTAATAACAGCGATAACAACTAAAATAACAGTGACATTCTGCACAACCTCACTAATATCAGCGATAACCACTAAAAAAACAGTGACAATCTGCACAACCTCACTAATAACAGCGAAAATCACTTAAATAACAGTGACAATCTGCACAACCTCACTAATAACAGTGATAACCACTAAAATAACAGTGACAATCTGCACAACCTCACTAATAACAGCGATAACCAATAAAATAACAGTGACAATCTGCAAAGCCTCACTAATAACAGCGATAACCACTAAAATAACGGTGACAATCTGCACAACCTCACTAATAACAGCGATAACCACTAAAATAACAGTGACAATCTGCACAACCTCACTAATAACAGCGATAACCACTAAAATAACAGTGACAATCTGCACAACCTCACAAATAACAGCGAAAACCACTTAAATAAAAGTGACAATCTGCACAACCTGACAGCAATAACAGCGAAAACCACTAAAATAACAGTGAAAATCTGCACAACCTCACTAATAACAGCGAAAACCACTAAAATAACAGTCACAATATGCACAACCTGACTAATAACAGCGATAACCACTAGAATAACAGTGACAATCTGCACAACCTCACTAATAACAGCGAAAACCACTAAAATAACAGTGACAATCTGCACAACCTCACTAATAACAGCGAAAACCACTAAAATAACGGTCACAATCTGCACAGCCTCACTAATAACAGCGAAAACCACTAAAATAACAGTGAAAATCTGCACAACCTCACGAATAACAGCGATAACCACTAAAATAACAGTGACAATCTGCACAACCTCACTAATAACATCGAAAACCACTAAAATAACAGTGACAATCTGCACAACCTCACTAATAACAGCGATAACCACTAAAATAACAGTGACAATCTGCACAACCTCACTAATAACAGCGAAAACCACTAAAATAACAGTGACAATCTGCACAACCTCACAAATAACAGCGAAAACCACTTAAATAAAAGTGACAATCTGCACAACCTGACAGCAATAACAGCGAAAACCACTTAAATAAAAGTGACAATCTGCACAACCTGACAGCAATAACAGCGAAAACCACTAAAATAACAGTGACAATCTGCACAACCTCACTAATAACAGCGAAAACCACTAAAATAACAGTCACAATATGCACAACCTTACTAATAACAGCGATAACCACTAAAATAACAGTGACAATCTGCACAACCTCACTAATAACAGCGAAAACCACTTAAATAACAGTGACAGTCTGCACAACCTCACTAATAACAGCGAAAACCACTAAAATAACAGTGACAATCTGCACAACCTCACTAATTACAGCGATAACTACTAAAATAACAGTGACAATCTGCACAACCTCACTAATAACAGCGAAAACCACTAAACTAACAGTCACAATCTGCAGAACCTCACTAATAACAGCGAAAACCACTAAAATAACAGTCACAATCTGCACAGCCTCACTGATAACAGCGATAACCACTAAAATAACAATGACAATCTGCACAACCTCACTAATAACAGCGAAAACCACTAAAATAACAGTCACAATCTGCACAACCTCACTAATAACAGCGAAAACCACTAAAATAACAGTGACAATCTGCACAACCTCACTAATAACAGCGATAACCACTAAAATAACACTGACAATCAGCACAACCTCACTAATAACAGCGAAAACCACTAAAATAACAGTGACAATCTGCACAGCCCTACTAATAACAGCGAAAACCACTAAAATAACAGTCACAATCTGCACAACCTCACTAATAACAGCGAAAAACACTTAAATAACAGTGACAATCTGCACAACCTCACTAATAACAGCTATAACCACTAAAATAACAGTGAAAATCTGCACAACGTCACTAATAACAGCGATAACCACTAAAATAACAGTGACAACCTCACTAATAACGGCGATAACCACTAAAATAACAGTGACAATCTGCACAACCTCACTAATAACAGCGAAAACCACTAAAATAACAGTGACAATCTGCACAACCTCACTAATAACAGCGATAACCACTAAAATAACAGTGACAATCTGCACAACCTCACTAATAACAGTGAAAACCACTAAAATAACAGTCACAATCTGCACAAACTCACTAATAACAGCGAAAAACACTTAAATAACAGTGGCAATCTGCACAACCTCACTAATAACAGCTATAGCCACTAAAATAACAGTGAAAATCTGCACAACCTCACTAATAACAGCGATAACCACTAAAATAACAGTGACAACCTCACTAATAACGGCGATAACCACTAAAATAACAGTGACAATCTGCACAACCTCACTAATAACAGCGAAAACCACTAAAATAACAGTGACAATCTGCACAACCTCACTAATAACAGCGATAACCACTAAAATAACAGTGACAATCTGCACAACCTCACTAATAACGGCGATAACCACTAAAATAACAGTGACAATCTGCACAACCTCACTAATAACAGCGAAAACCACTAAAATAACAGTGACAATCTGCACAACCTCACTAATAACAGTGATAACCACTAAAATAACAGTGACAATCTGCACAACCTCACTAATAACAGCGAAAACCACTAAAACAACAGTCACAATCTGCACAACCTCACTAATAACAGCGAAAACCACTAAAATAACAGTCACAATCTGCACAACCTCACTAATAACAGCGAAAACCGCTAAAATAACTGTGACAATCGGCAAAACCTCACTAATAACAGCGATAATCACTAAAATAACAGTGACAATCTGCACAACCTCACTAATAACAGCGATAACCACTAAATTAAGAGTGACAATCTGCACAACCTCACTAATAACAGCGCAAACCACTAAAATAACAGTCACAATCTGCACAGCCTCACTAATAACAGCGAAAACAACTGAAATAACAGTGACAATCTGCACAACCTCACTAATAACAGCGATAACCACTAAAATAACAGTGACAATCTGCACAACCTCACTAATAACAGCGAAAACCACTTAAATAACAGTGACAATCTGCACAACCTCACTAATTACAACGAAAACCACTAAAATAACAGTCACAATCTGCACAACCTCACTAATAACAGCGAAAACCACTTAAATAAAAGTGACAGTCTGCACAACCTCACTAATAACAGCGAAAACCACTAAAATAACAGTGACAATCTGCACAACCTCACTAATAACAGCGATAACTACTAAAATAACAGTGACAATCTGCACAACCTCACTAATAACAGCGAAAACCACTAAACTAACAGTCACAATCTGCAGAACCTCACTAATAACAGCGAAAACCACTAAAATAACAGTCAGAATCTGCACAACCTCACTAATAACAGCGATAACCACTAAAATAACAGTGGCAATCTGCACAACCTCACTAATAACAGCGAAAACCACTAAAATAACAGTCACAATCTGCACAACCTCACTAATAGCAGCGAAAACCACTAAAATAACAGTGACAATCTGCACAACCTCACTAATAACAGCGATAAACACTAAAATAACAGTGACAATCCGCACAACCTCACTAATAACAGCGAAAACCACTAAAATAACAGTGACAATCTGCACAGCCTCACTAATAACAGCGAAAACCACTAAAATAACAGTCACAATCTGCACAACCTCACTAATAACAGCGAAAAACACTTAAATAACAGTGACAATCTGCACAACCTCACTAATAACAGCTACAACCACTAAAATAACAGTGACAATCTGCACAACCTCACTAATAACAGCGATAACCACTAAAATAACAGTGACAATCTGCACAACCTCACTAATAACAGCGAAAACCACTAAAATAACAGTGACAATCTGCACAACCTCACTAATAACAGCGAAAACCGCTTAAATAACAGTGACAATCTGCACAACCTCACTAATAACAGCGAAAACCACTAAAATAACAGTCACAATCTGCACAACCTCACTAATAACAGCGAAAACCACTTAAATAACAGTGACAATCTGCACAACCTCACTAATAACAGCGAAAACCACTTAAATAACAGTGACTATCTGCACAACCTCACTAATAACAGCGAAAACCACATAAATAACAGTGACAATCTGCACAACCTCACTAATAACAGCGAAAGCCACTTAAATAACAGTGACAATCTGCACAACCTCACTAATAACAGCGAAAACCACATAAATAACAGTGACAATCTGCACAACCTCACTAATAACAGCGATAACCACTAAAATAACAGTGACAATCTGCACAACCTCACTACTAACAGCGATAACCACTAAAATAAAAGTGACAATCTGCACAACCTCACTAATAACAGCGCAAACCACTAAAATAACAGTCAAAATCTGCACAGCCTCACTAATAACAGCGAAAACAACTAAAATAACAGTGACAATCTGCACAACCTCACTAATAACAGCGATAACCACTAAAATAACAGTGACAATCTGCACAACCTCACTAATAACAGCGAAAACCACTTAAATAACAGGACAATCTGCACAACCTCACTAATCACAGCGAAAACCACTAAAATAACAGTCACAATCTGCACAACTTCACTAATAACAGCCAAAACCACTTAAAAAACAGTGACAATCTGCACAACCTCACTAATAAAAGCGAAAACCACTAAAATAACAGTGACAATCTGCACAACCTCACTATTAACAGCGATAACTACTAAAATAACAGTGACAATCTGCACAACCTCACTAATAACAGCGAAAACCACTAAAATAACAGTCACAATCTGCAGAACCTCACTAATAACAGCGAAAACCCCTAAAATAACAGTCACAATCTGCACAACCTCACTAATAACAGCGATAACCACTAAAATAACAGTGACAATCTGCACAACCTCACTAATAACAGCGAAAACCACTAAAATAACAGTGACAATCTGCACAACCTCACTAATAACAGCGATAACCACTAAAATAGCAGTGACAATCTGCACAACCTCACTAATAACAGCGAAAACCACTAAAATAACAGTCACAATCTGCACAACCTCGCTAATAACAGCGAAAACCACTAAAATAACAGTCACAATCAGCACAACCTCACTAATAACAGCGATAACCACTAAAATAACAGTCACAATCTGCACAACCTCACTAATAACAGTGAAAACCACTAAAATAACAGTCACAATCTGCACAACCTCACTAATAACAGCGAAAACCACTAAAATAACTGTGACAATCTGCACAACCTCACTAATAACAGCGAAAACCACTAAAATAACAGTGACAATCTGCACAACCTCACTAATAACAGCGAAAACCACTTAAATAACAATGACAATCTGCACAACCTCACTAATAACAGCGAAAACCACTAAAATAACAGTAAAAATCTGCACAACCTCACTAATAACAGCGAAAACCACTTAAATAACAGTGACAATCTGCACAGCCTCACTAATAACAGCGAAAACCACTTAAATAACAGTGACTATCTGCACAACCTCAATAATAACAGCGAAAACCACTTAAATAACAGTGACAATCTGCACAACCTCACTAATAACAGTGAAAACCACTTAAATAACAGTGACAATCTGCACAACCTCACTAATAACAGTGATAACCACTAAAATAACAGTGACAATCTGCACAACCTCACTAATAACAGCGAAAACCACTAAAATAACAGTCACAATCTGCTCAACCTCACTAATAACAGCGGAAACCACTAAAATAACAGTGACAAACTGCACAACTCCACTAATAACAGCGCAAACCACTAAAATAACAGTCAAAATCTGCACAGCCTCACTAATAACAGCGAAAACAACTAAAATAACAGTGACAATCTGCACAACCTCACTAATAACAGCGATAACCACTAAAATAACAGTGACAATCTGCACAACCTCACTAATAACAGCGAAAACCACTTAAATAACAGGACAATCTGCACAACCTCACTAATCACAGCGAAAACCACTAAAATAACAGTCACAATCTGCACAACTTCACTAATAACAGCCAAAACCACTTAAAAAACAGTGACAATCTGCACAACCTCACTAATAACAGCGAAAACCACTAAAATAACAGTGACAATCTGCACAACCTCACTATTAACAGCGATAACTACTAAAATAACAGTGACAATCTGCACAACCTCACTAATAACAGCGAAAACCACTAAAATAACAGTCACAATCTGCAGAACCTCACTAATAACAGCGAAAACCACTAAAATAACAGTCACAATCTGCACAACCTCACTAATAACAGCGATAACCACTAAAATAACAGTGACAATCTGCACAACCTCACTAATAACAGCGAAAACCACTAAAATAACAGTGACAATCTGCACAACCTCACTAATAACAGCGATAACCACTAAAATAGCAGTGACAATCGGCACAACCTCACTAATAACAGCGAAAACCACTAAAATAACAGTCACAATCTGCACAACCTCGCTAATAACAGCGAAAACCACTAAAATAACAGTCACAATCAGCACAACCTCACTAATAACAGCGATAACCACTAAAATAACAGTCACAATCTGCACAACCTCACTAATAACAGTGAAAACCACTAAAATAACAGTCACAATCTGCACAACCTCACTAATAACAGCGAAAACCACTAAAATAACTGTGACAATCTGCACAACCTCACTAATAACAGCGAAAACCACTAAAATAACAGTGACAATCTGCACAACCTCACTAATAACAGCGAAAACCACTTAAATAACAATGACAATCTGCACAACCTCACTAATAACAGCGAAAACCACTAAAATAACAGTAAAAATCTGCACAACCTCACTAATAACAGCGAAAACCACTTAAATAACAGTGACAATCTGCACAGCCTCACTAATAACAGCGAAAACCACTTAAATAACAGTGACTATCTGCACAACCTCACTAATAACAGCGAAAACCACTTAAATAACAGTGACAATCTGCACAACCTCACTAATAACAGTGAAAACCACTTAAATAACAGTGACAATCTGCACAACCTCACTAATAACAGTGATAACCACTAAAATAACAGTGACAATCTGCACAACCTCACTAATAACAGCGAAAACCACTAAAATAACAGTCACAATCTGCTCAACCTCACTAATAACAGCGGAAACCACTAAAATAACAGTGACAAACTGCACAACTCCACTAATAATAGCGAAAAACACTAAAATAACAGTCACAATCTGCACATCCTCACTCACACCAGCGAAAACCACTAAAATAACAGGGACAATCTGCACAACCTCACTAATAACAGAGAAAACCACTTAAATAACAGTGACAATCTGCACAACCTCACTTATAACAGTGATAACCACTAAAATAACAGTGACAATCTGTACAACCTCACTAATAACAGCGATAACCACTAAAATAACAGTTACAATCTGCACAACCTCACTTATAACAGCGATAACCACTAAAATAACAGTGACAATCTGCACAACTTCACTAATAACAGCGATAACCACTAAAATAACAGTGACAATCTGCACAACCTTACTAATAACAGCGATAACCACTAAAATAACAGTGACAATCTGCACAGCCTCACTAATAACAGCGAAAACCACTTAAATAACAGTGACAATCTGCACAACCTCACTAATAACAGCGAAAACCACTAAAATAAGAGTGACAATCTGCACAACCTCACTAATAACAGCGATAACCACTAAAATAACAGTGACAGTCTGCACAACCTTACTAATAACAGCGATAACCACTAAAATAACAGTGACAATCTGCACAACCTCACTAATAACAGTGATAGCCACTAAAATAACAGTGACAATCTGCACAACCTCACTCATAACAGCGATAACCACTAAAATAACAGTGACAATCTGCACAACCTCACTTATAACAGAGAAAACCACTAAAATAAAAGTCACAATCTGCACAACCTCACTAATAACAGCGAAAACCACTAAAATAACAGTCACAATCTGCACAACCTCACTAATAACAGTGAAAACCACTAAAATAACAGTCACAATCTGCACAACCTCACTAATAACAGCGAAAACCACTAAAATAACAGTCATAAACTGCACAACCCCACTAATAACAGTGATCATCGCTAAAATAACAGTCAAAATCTGCACAACCTCAATAATAACAGCAAAAACCACTAAAATAACAGTGACAATCCGCACAACCTCACTAATAACAGCGATAACCACTAAAATAACAGTGACAATCTGCACAACCTCTCTAATAACAGCGATAACCACTAAAATAACAGTGACAATCTGCACAACCTCACTAATAACAGCGATAACCACTAAAATAACAGTGACAATCTGCACAACCTCACTAATAACAGAGAAAACCACTTAAATAACAGTGACAATCTGCACAACCTCACTAATAACAGTGATAACCACTAAAATAACAGTGACAATCTGCACAACCTCACTAATAACAGCGATAACCACTAAAATAACAGTGACAATCTGCACAACCTCACTAATAACAGCGATAACCACTAAAATAACAGTGACAATCTGCACAACCTCAATAATAACAGCGAAAACCACTAAAATAACAGTGACAATCTGCACAACCTCACTAATAACAGCGATAACCACTAAAATAACAGTGACAATCTGCACAACCTCACTAATAACAGCGATAACCACTAAAATAACAGTGACAGTCTGCACAACCTTACTAATAACAGCGATAACCACTAAAATAACAGTGACAATCTGCACAACCTCACTAATAACAGTGATAGCCACTAAAATAACAGTGACAATCTGCACAACCTCACTCATAACAGCGATAACCACTAAAATAACAGTGACAATCTGCACAACCTCACTTATAACAGAGAAAACCACTAAAATAACAGTCACAATCTGCACAACCTCACTAATAACAGCGAAAACCACTAAAATAACAGTCACAATCTGCACAACCTCACTAATAACAGTGAAAACCACTAAAATAACAGTGACAATCTGCACAGCCTCACTAATAACAGCGAAAACCACTAAAATAACAGTCACAATCTGCACAACCTCACTAATAACAGCGAAAAACACTTAAATAACAGTGACAATCTGCACAACCTCACTAATAACAGCTATAACCACTAAAATAACAGTGACAATCTGCACAACCTCACTAATAACAGCGATAACCACTAAAATAACAGTGACAATCTGCACAACCTCACTAATAACAGCGATAACCACTAAAATAACAGTGACAATCTGCACAACCTCACTAATAACAGCGAAAACCACTAAAATAACAGTGACAATCTGCACAACTTCACTAATAACAGCGATAACCACTAAAATAGCAGTGACAATCTGCACAACCTCACTAATAACAGCGAAAACCACTAAAATAACAGTCACAATCTGCACAACCTCGCTAATAACAGCGAAAACCACTAAAATAACAGTCACAATCAGCACAACCTCACTAATAACAGCGATAACCACTAAAATAACAGTCACAATCTGCACAACCTCACTAATAACAGTGAAAACCACTAAAATAACAGTCACAATCTGCACAACCTCACTAATAACAGCGAAAACCACCAAAATAACTGTGACAATCTGCACAACCTCACTAATAACAGCGAAAACCACTAAAATAACAGTGACAATCTGCACAACCTCACTAATAACAGCGAAAACCACTTAAATAACAATGACAATCTGCACAACCTCACTAATAACAGCGAAAACCACTAAAATAACAGTAAAAATCTGCACAACCTCACTAATAACAGCGAAAACCACTTAAATAACAGTGACAATCTGCACAGCCTCACTAATAACAGCGAAAACCACTTAAATAACAGTGACTATCTGCACAACCTCACTAATAACAGCGAAAACCACTTAAATAACAGTGACAATCTGCACAACCTCACTTATAACAGCGATAACCACTAAAATAACAGTGACAATCTGCACAACTTCACTAATAACAGCGATAACCACTAAAATAACAGTGACAATCTGCACAACCTTACTAATAACAGCGATAACCACTAAAATAACAGTGACAATCTGCACAGCCTCACTAATAACAGCGAAAACCACTTAAATAACAGTGACAATCTGCACAACCTCACTAATAACAGCGAAAACCACTAAAATAAGAGTGACAATCTGCACAACCTCACTAATAACAGCGATAACCACTAAAATAACAGTGACAGTCTGCACAACCTTACTAATAACAGCGATAACCACTAAAATAACAGTGACAATCTGCACAACCTCTCTAATAACAGCGATAACCACTAAAATAACAGTGACAATCTGCACAACCTCACTCATAACAGCGATAACCACTAAAATAACAGTGACAATCTGCACAACCTCACTTATAACAGAGAAAACCACTAAAATAACAGTCACAATCTGCACAACCTCACTAATAACAGCGAAAACCACTAAAATAACAGTCACAATCTGCACAACCTCACTAATAACAGTGAAAACCACTAAAATAACAGTCACAATCTGCACAACCTCACTAATAACAGCGAAAACCACTAAAATAACAGTCATAAACTGCACAACCCCACTAATAACAGTGATCATCGCTAAAATAACCGTCAAAATCTGCACAACCTCACGAATAACAGCAAAAACCACTAAAATAACAGTGACAATCCGCACAACCTCACTAATAACAGCGATAACCACTAAAATAACAGTGACAATCTGCACAACCTCTCTAATAACAGCGATAACCACTAAAATAACAGTGACAATCTGCACAACCTCACTAATAACAGCGATAACCACTAAAATAACAGTGACAATCTGCACAACCTCACTAATAACAGAGAAAACCACTTAAATAACAGTGACAATCTGCACAACCTCACTAATAACAGTGATAACCACTAAAATAACAGTGACAATCTGCACAACCTCACTAATAACAGCGATAACCACTAAAATAACAGTGACAATCTGCACAACCTCACTAATAACAGCGATAACCACTAAAATAACAGTGACAATCTGCACAACCTCAATAATAACAGCGAAAACCACTAAAATAACAGTGACAATCTGCACAACCTCACTAATAACAGCGATAACCACTAAAATAACAGTGACAATCTGCACAACCTCACTAATAACAGCGATAACCACTAAAATAACAGTGACAATCTGCACAACCTCACTAATAACAGCGATAACCACTAAAATAACAGTGACAATCTGTACAACCTTACTAATAACAGTGATAACCACTAAAATAACAGTGACAATCTGCACAACCTCACTAATAACAGCGATAATCACTAAAATAACAGTGACAATCTGCACAACCTCACTAATAACAGCGATAACCACTAAAATAACAGTGACAATCTGCACAACCTCACTAATAACAGCGAAAACCACTAAAATAACAGTGACAATCTGCACAACCTCACTAATTACAGCGAAAACCACTTAAATAACAGTGACAATCTGCAAAACCTCACTAATAACAGCAAAAACCACTTAAAAAGCAGTGACAATCTGCACAACCTCACTAATAACAGCGATAACCACTAAAATAACAGTGACAATCTGCACAACCTCACTAATAACAGCGATAACCACTAAAATAACAGTGACAATCTGCACAACCTCACTAATAACAGCGATAACCACTAAAATAACAGTGACAATCTGCACAACCTCACTAATAACAGTGATAACCTCTAAAATTACAGTTACAATCTGCACAACCTCACTAATAACAGCGATAACCACTAAAATAACAGTCACAATCTGCACAACCTCACTAATAACAGCAATAACCACTAAAATAACAGTGACAATCTGCACAACCTCACTAATAACAGCGAAAACCACTAAAATAAGAGTCACAATCTGCACAACCTCACTAATAACAGCGAAAACCACTTAAATAACAGTGACAATCTGCAAACCTAACGTTCCTTCAAATATTGACCTCTCCAATAACCCTATCCCCCAGGCGTCCTCTGGCTTGTCAGATACATTGCTTATTAAGGCTACTGCTCCCCCTTGTTCAGCTACCGTTCTTCAGACCGTACCGAAAGCCAGATCCATCTTTGTGACTGAGCTAGTCCCATCTACCTCGACGGACGACATCATTCGCCACATTGGTGACGTCATTGGGGTTGATGTCCTTACGAACAACATAAAGGTTATTAAGCTATCGGAGGGTAGATGTTCTTCATTCAGGATCATTGTCCCCCCCACCCTCTTTGACCTCGTTTTATGCAAGGTCAACTGGCCTAAGGACGCTTTTATTAAGGAGTTTCTCCCTCGGAGGCGCACTCCTGTCAGCCTTGGTACATCCACAGTTATTTCACAGACCATCACCGCTGCCTCCTACTCCTCGCCAACAAAAAACTTCCCGCCCTCTCCATCTACTACCAAAACGTGAGGGGGCTTAGGACTAAGACGCACGCTACCTTTCTCTCGTCTCTTACATTACCCCATGATATTATCTGCCTGACGGAAACCTGGCTCTCCACCAATATCTCTGACCTCGAGATCATTAACCAAGAGTACAATCTTTTCCGTAAGGACCGGTGCCAAGGCGATCCCAATCGACGGGGTGGTGGTGTTCTCATTGCTGTCCGCTCCTCCCTTAATGTCTCCCCTATATCGATTCCCTTCATTGATCCACTCGAAATCCTTTCCATAAGGATTCACTTCTCCTCCTTCAACGTTATCCTTTCGACCTGCTACATACCCCCCCGATCCGATGTAAACGTATTCACGCACCTCTCTAGTGCACTTGATTATCTCGCTAACTCCTTAACAGATAAAGATCACCTACTACTCATTGGGGACTTTAACCTACCACACATTACCTGGTCACCTGACTCTGAGTATAACTGTTTTACTCCCTCGAACCTCACTTCGCAACCTTATATCACATTTATCGACTCCATCAATTATCACTCCTTGTTCCAGCTTAACTCTGTCCTTAATTTGAACCAGCGCTTGCTTGACCTAGTCCTTTCCAATGACCCGGATAACGTGCTTGTCTCTCCCAGAGCCGCCTCCCTCTGCTCAATCGATCCTCACCATCCTCCCCTTTCAATCTCTATCATGCACTTAAATAACTCCCACCATCTAACTTCCCCCTTGCCAGCTAGTTTCAATTTTCGCAGAACCAACTTTGATGTTCTTCAGGCTAACCTTAGCGGATTCTGCAATAGTGTGCCTTCCATGGATCTCTCTCAACCAGTTGATACCTCCAAATTTTATGACGCCCTGTGTTCATCTATCTCTTCTTCTACTCCGTTCTCTTCTCCACCTCCTCATGACTCTTCTCCCAAATGGTACACTCGAGATGTTAAGTCTCAGAAGAACAGGCGCAACTACCTTTGGCAAAAATATCTCCACTCCGGGTCCCCTGCTGATCATGAAATCTTCTGCGCTGCCCACAGCGAATTTTCTTCCCTTGTTAATTCCCGTTATAAGGCCTATTTATCAAGTGTTAAATGGAACATCTCCTCGAATCCACGTCTTTTCTTCTCCTTTGTAAACTCTAAGCGGGAACGCAAAGGGGACAACTATCCTCTGGCCATCTCTTACCTCGGTTCGAAGAGTGACGATCCCACTACTATCGCGAACCTCTTCGCCAACTTCTTCTCTTCCACCTTTAGGGATTGTCACTTTGTGCCAGATGAAGAATATTTTACTTCTTTGAAGCCCGCCCCTAGTTCCCTCCCTCTTAACTTCCCTAATCTGAATATCTCCGAGGTGGAAGTACTTGCTGAGCTCTTACACCTCAAGGATGACTTTTCTCCCGGCCCCGATGGAATTATCTCTTCTAGCTGGACCATTATCGCGTCTTTTCAATGTCTCTATCCAGTCGGGTATATTTCCCGACTGTTGGAAGACGGGATTTCTGGTCCCAGTCCACAAAAAGGGATCCAAGATTGAAGCATCTAATTATAGGCCCATCGCTAAACTTTCTGTTATTCCTAAAATCTTCGAGAAGATACTTGTTGGCAAACTGTACCCCTTCCTTACTTCCTCCATCTCTCCTAACCAGCACGGCTTCCTAAAAGGTCGATCTACCACTACTAATCTTGTGCAGTTCGTTTCCTTCACCTTAAATGCTTTAGAGCGTGGCGAAGTCGTCGAGGCTATATTCACTGACATGAGTAAAGCTTTCGACAGCATTCCTCATAGTCTTATATTATTAAAGCTTAAACTGGCTGGCTGCCCTGATTCCTTCCTAAGGTGGATCGGTTCCTACCTGCATAATAGAACATACCGTGTTCGCTTCCGTACTTCCCTCTCCCATAGCTTCACCGCTACTTCCGGCGTTCCCCAGGGCAGCCATATTGGTCCGCTACTATTTATCACCGCTACTAACGACTTATCCAGCGTTATTTTGAATTCCTTTCTTCTCTCCTATGCTGATGACACCAAGTTGTACAAAAATATTGTCCGTCCTTCTGACAATCTTGACCTACAGCATGATCTCAACCGCCTCTCTCTGTGGTGCACCAAAAGCAACCTTGTTTTAAACGTTCTTAAGTGTGAGCATGTTTGCTTCAACCGCAAACGCAACTATTCTTCCCACATATTTTCAATTAACGGCTCCTCGGTGAGGTCGGTGAGCTGCGTCCTTGACCTGGGGGTCCACCTTGACTATAAACTTTCCTTCAATGAGCACGTAAACCACATAATCCGGAGAGCAGGTGTCATGTTGGGGTTTATTTCAAGGTGGTCTAGAGAGTTCTCCGACCCATACGTGTATAAAATCCTTTTCACTTCCCTTGTCCGTCCCATACTTGAGTACGCCTCTCAAGTCTGGTCTCCTTACCATAAACTCCTTATCGACAGAATCGAGGCCATCCAGAAACGTTTCCTCCGTTTTGCTCTCCTTCGCCTCCCCTGGTCCCATCCTTTCCGTCTCCCCCCTTATGCGGATCGTCTAAAGCTCATTAACTTACAGTCTCTCTCGGGACGCCGTGTCATGGCCGACCTCTCTTTCGTGCATGGCATCACCCAGGGACATATTGTAGCCCCGGACATCCGCAGCCAGTTCGTCCAGCGTTCCCATGGTAGATCCCTCAGAGCCTGCGAATCTTTCGTTATCGGCTACCACCACACCGACTTTGGTAGGATGGAGCCCATTACACGAATGCTTAGGTTGTATAATCGGGCCATCCCCCTACTTCAAGCCGCATGTGATAATACCTATGCACGCTCTATCTTCCGCTCCTTGGCTGATCGCGTGTCATAGTTTTGCAGCCCTTCCGGACCTTCCCCGACCCGACCGGACACCATCTTGTTTAGATTGCCTCATAACTTTAGATTTTTGTATTTCAGTTTATATCGTAATATATCTTTTCTTCCTTAGCTTTATGTAGCTTAATACTCTTTAGATTGCGTCACAACATAGATGTTTTAATTCTAGTTTAAGTCCTAATATAACTTTTTTTTTTTTCCCTTTGCTTTTTGTTGCTTAAATTTCCCTTTTTTTTGTTTTTTTTGTTTTGTTCTTTTTCTTTTTCTCTACCATTGTATTAACTTGTACTAAGTTAAGTTAAATAAATAAATAAATAAATAAATAACAGTGATCATCACTAAAATAACAGTCAAAATCTGCACAACCTCACTAATAACAGCAAAAACCACTAAAATAACAGTGACAATCCGCACAGCCTCACTAATAACAGCGAAAACCACTAAAATAAGAGTCACAATCTGCTCAACCTCACCAATAACAGCGAAAACCACTTAAATAACAGTGACGATCTGCACAACCTCACTAATAACAACGATAACCACTAAAATAACAGTGACAATCTGCACAACCTCACTAATAACAGCGAAAACCACTAAAATAACAGTCACAATCTGCACAACCTCACTAATAACAGTGAAAACCACTAAAATAACAGTCACAATCTGCACAGCCTCACTAATAACAGCGAAAACCACTAAAATAACAGTCATAAACTGCACAACCCCACTAATAACAGTGATCATCACTAAAATAACAGTCAAAATCTGCACAACCTCACTAATAACAGCAAAAACCACTAAAATAACAGTGACAATCCGCACAACCTCACTAATAACAGCGATAACCACTAAAATAACAGTGACATTCTGCACAACCTCTCTAATAACAGAGAAAACCACTTAAATAACAGTGACAATCTGCACAACCTCACTAATAACAGTGATAACCACTAAAATAACAGTGACAATCTGCACAACCTCACTAATAACAGCGATAACCACTAAAATAACAGTGACAATCTGCACAACCTCACTAATAACAGCGATAACCGTTAAAATAACAGAGACAATCTGCACAACCTCAATAATAACAGCGAAAACCACTAAAATAACAGTGAGAATCTGCACAACCTCACTAATAACAGCAAAAACCACTAAAATAACAGTGACAATCCGCACAACCTCACTAATAACAGCGATAACCACTAAAATAACAGTGACATTCTGCACAACCTCTCTAATAACAGCGATAACCACTAAAATAACAGTGACAATCTGCACAACCTCACTAATAACAGCGATAACCACTAAAATAACAGTGACAATCTGCACAACCTCACTAATAACAGAGAAAACCACTTAAATAACAGTGACAATCTGCACAACCTCACTAATAACAGTGATAACCACTAAAATAACAGTGACAATCTGCACAACCTCACTAATAACAGCGATAACCACTAAAATAACAGTGACAATCTGCACAACCTCACTAATAACAGCGATAACCACTAAAATAACAGAGACAATCTGCACAACCTCAATAATAACAGCGAAAACCACTAAAATAACAGTGACAATCTGCACAACCTCACTAATAACAGCGATAACCACTAAAATAACAGTGACAATCTGCACAACCTCACTAATAATAGCGATAACCACTAAAATAACAGTGACAATCTGCACAACCTCACTAATAACAGCGATAACCACTAAAATAACAGTGACAATCTGCACAACCTCACTAAAAACAGCGATAACCACTAAAATAACAGTGACAATCTGCACAACCTCACTAATAACAGCGATAACCACTAAAATAACAGTGACAATCTGTACAACCTCACTAATAACAGTGATAACCACTAAAATAACAGTGACAATCTGCACAACCTCACTAATAACAGCGATAACCACTAAAATAACAGTGACAATCTGCACAACCTCGCTAATAACAGCGATAACCACTAAAATAACAGTGACTATCTGCACAACCTCACTAATAACAGCGAAAACCACTAAAGTAACAGTGACAATCTGCACAACCTCACTAATAACAGCGATAACCACTAAAATAACAGTGACAATCTGCACAACCTCACTAATAACAGCGATAACCACTAAAATAACAGTGAAAATCTGCACAACCTCACTAATAACAGCGATAACCACTAAAATAACAGTGACTATCTGCACAACCTCACTAATAACAGTGATAACCTCTAAAATTACAGTTACAATCTGCACAACCTCGCTAATAACAGCGATAACCACTAAAATAACAGTCACAATCTGCACAACCTCACTAATTACAGCAATAACCACTAAAATAACAGTGACAATCTGCACAACCTCACTAATAACAGCGATAACCACTAAAATAACAGTGACAATCTGCACAACCTCACTAATAACAGCGAAAACCACTAAAATAACAGTCACAATCTGCACAACCTCACTAATAACAGCGAAAACCACAGAAATAACAGTGACAATCTGCCCAACCTCACTAATAACAGCGATAACCACTAAAATAACAGTAACAATCTGCACAACCTCACTAATAACAGCGAAAACCACTAAAATAACAGTCACAATCTGCATAACCTCACTAATAACAGCGGAAACCACAGAAATAACAGTGACAATCTGCACAACCTCACTAATAACAGCGAAAACCACTTAAAATACAGTGACAATCTGCACAACCTCATTAATAACAGCGATAACCACGAAAATAACAGTGACAATCTGCACAACCTCACTAATAACAGCGAAAACCACTAAAATAAGAGTCACAATCTGCTCAACCTCACCAATAACAGCGAAAACCACTTAAATAACAGTGACGATCTGCACAACCTCACTAATAACAACGATAACCACTAAAATAACAGTGACAATCTGCACAACCTCACTAATAACAGCGAAAACCACTAAAATAACAGTCACAATCTGCACAACCTCACTAATAACAGCGGAAACCACAGAAATAGCAGTGACAATCTGCACAACCTCACTAATAACAGCGAAAACCACTTAAATAACAGTGACAATCTGCACAACCTCATTAATAACAGCGATAACCACGAAAATAACAGTGACAATCTGCACAACCTCACTAATAACAGCGAAAACCACTAAACTAAGAGTCACAATCTGCTAAACCTCACCAATAACAGCGAAAACCACTTAAATAACAGTGACAATCTGCACAACCTCACTAATAACAGCGATAACCACTAAAATAACAGTGACAATCTGCACAACCTCACTAATAACAACGAAAACCACTAAAATAACAGTCACAATCTGCACAACCTCAGTAATAACAGCGAAAACCACAGAAATAATAGTGACAATCTGCACAACCTCACTAATAACAGCGAAAACCACTTAAATAACAGTGACAATCCGCACAACCTCACTAATAACAGCGATAACCACGAAAATAACAGTGACAATCTGCACAACCTCACTAATAACAGCGAAAACCACTAAAATAACAGTGACAATCTGAACAACCTCACTAATAACAGCGAAAACCACTTAAATAACAGTGACAATCTGCACAACCTCACTAATAAAAGCGAAAACCACTTAAATAACAGCGACAATCTGCACAACCTCACTTATAACAGCGATAACCACTAAAATAACAGTGACAATCTGCACAACCTCGCTAATAACAGCGATAAACACAAAAATAACAGTGACAATCTGCACAACCTCACTAATAACAGCGAAAACCACTAAGATAACAGCCACAATCTGCACAACCTCACTAATAACAGCGATAACCACTAAAATAACAGTGACAATCTGCTAAACCTCCCTAATAACAGCGATAACCACTAAAATAACAGTGACAATCTGCAAAACCTCACTAATAACAGCGATAACAACTAAAATAACAGTGACATTCTGCACAACCTCACTAATATCAGCGATAACCACTAAAAAAACAGTGACAATCTGCACAACCTCACTAATAACAGCGAAAATCACTTAAATAACAGTGACAATCTGCACAACCTCACTAATAACAGCGATAACCACTAAAATAACAGTGACAATCTGCACAACCTCACTAATAACAGCGATAGCCAATAAAATAACAGTGACAATCTGCAAAGCCTCACTAATAACAGCGATAACCACTAAAATAACGGTGACAATCTGCACAACCTCACTAATAACAGCGATAACCACTAAAATAACAGTGACAATCTGCACAACCTCACTAATAACAGCGATAACCACTAAAATAACAGTGACAATCTGCACAACCTCACAAATAACAGCGAAAACCACTTAAATAAAAGTGACAATCTGCACAACCTGACAGCAATAACAGCGAAAACCACTAAAATAACAGTGAAAATCTGCACAACCTCACTAATAACAGCGAAAACCACTAAAATAACAGTCACAATACGCACAACCTGACTAATAACAGCGATAACCACTAAAATAACAGTGACAATCTGCACAACCTCACTAATAACAGCGAAAACCACTAAAATAACAGTGACAATCTGCACAACCTCACTAATAACAGCGAAAACCACTAAAATAACGGTCACAATCTGCACAGCCTCACTAATAACAGCGAAAACCACTAAAATAACAGTGACAATCTGCACAACCTCACGAATAACAGCGATAACCACTAAAATAACAGTGACAATCTGCACAACCTCACTAATAACATCGAAAACCACTAAAATAACAGTGACAATCTGCACAACCTCACTAATAACAGCGATAACCACTAAAATAACAGTGACAATCTGCACAACCTCACTAATAACAGCGAAAACCACTAAAATAACAGTGACAATCTGCACAACCTCACAAATAACAGCGAAAACCACTTAAATAAAAGTGACAATCTGCACAACCTGACAGCAATAACAGCGAAAACCACTTAAATAAAAGTGACAATCTGCACAACCTGACAGCAATAACAGCGAAAACCACTAAAATAACAGTGACAATCTGCACAACCTCACTAATAACAGCGAAAACCACTAAAATAACAGTCACAATATGCACAACCTTACTAATAACAGCGATAACCACTAAAATAACAGTGACAATCTGCACAACCTCACTAATAACAGCGAAAACCACTAAAATAACAGTCACAATCTGCACAGCCTCACTAATAACAGCGAAAACCACTAAAATAACAGTGACAATCTGCACAACCTCACTAATAACAGCGATAACCACTAAAATAACAGTGACAATCTGCACAACCTCACTAATAACAGCGAAAACCACTATAATAACAGTGACAATCTGCACAACCTCACTAATAACAGCGATAACCACTAAAATAACAGTGACAATCTGCACAACCTCACTAATAACAGCGAAAACCACTAAAATAACAGTGACAATCTGCACAACCTCACTAATAACAGCGATAACCACTAAAATAACAGTGACAATCTGCACAACCTCACTAATAACAGCTAAAACCACTTAAATAACAGTGACAATCTGCTGTAATGTTTGGATATCATTATTTAAATATTAATTTATTGACTTTGCATATCTGCAAATTGGCATACTCACTCGTGCAGTGCTGCTCGCTTGTGAGATATATATAAACAATTTGTTTAAGGTTTAATGGTCTTGATAAGACTGATTTATTCGGTACAATCATATAGTTTTTATACAAAATTTGACCCTTTGTTTATGATCCCCACCAAGTGCATTTAAAGAATTTTCTTTGTTATTAATCAATCATAACTAAGGAATGTATGATTGACCTAATTCTAACTAATTATGCTAACTTATCCAAAATTAATACAAATACCCTAAAAGTAGGCACCTTACTAGCTGCAATTAACTTCAGGTGTTTTTCTTACTAACAGCATTCTAACAATTATTCCATATAACAATTTATTCTTTTTAGTTCCTAACAATATGCAATTTATAATATCCTTATATCCCTTTCCTTTTAATAAAAAATTTTTGATATTTATATAAAAATTTTTCTTTTGTATAATATGCTTTCTTATTCTATTACAATGATCTATATTATGAATGCGTGACATTATTTTTGTGGAATGTTTTGATTTTGTTATTAATTTTAACACTTATATTTACTCCTTTTATATCTGTAACCTTAAATGGACCTTTGTAAGGGCTACTAATTTTCTCGTATTTTCATTTTTTTTAAAAAGACATAATCTCCAATTTTTATTTTTAACGGATTGGTGACTTTATCATATTCTTCCTTTCTTTTATCCTTCGATATTTCCAATAAGACCTTCGCTTGTGCATGTGCATGTTTTAATCTTAATGTTAGTTCTTTAGCATAATCTGCAATGTTATATACGGGTGAATTGTTTTTTATTATGTTCGTTGATAAATCTGCTAATTTCCCAAATATTAGTTCATATGGTGTGAAACCTGTGTCTGCATGTGGTGTTGTATTATAACAAAATGTGTAGTAAGGTATCCATTTATCCCATTCATGGTCAGTGGCAAAGGATAATAGATATTGCTTTGATACCCGATGATTTCTTTCTAATGATCCTAAAGATTCAAGGTGATACGGGGTTGAAGTTTTGTGTTTGATATTTAGCAATTTTGTTACATTTTTAAAAATTTCATTAATAAACTCTGTTCCCATATCGGTTTTGACAGTTTTGAAGAATCCATATTTTGGAATGAATTTTTCTGTTTAGGTCTTTGCTATAGTCAGAGCTTCTTTATTGGCAATAGGAATTGCTTCTACGTATTTGGTTAGTTCACACTGAATAGTTAAGATGTATCTGTAGTCGTTGACTAATGGTAAGGGTCCTACCGTATCTATCGCTACAATTTCGAAACTGTTTGTTGGTGTTTCTGTGAGTACCATTTCTTCTTTAACATGTCTTGTTATTTTATTGCGTGTGCAAATCTTGCAATTACTAATATGAGCTTTTACCATTTTGTTCAAGTTTTTCCAAATATATCTTTGTTTTATTCTATTAATAGTTCTTTTAACTCCTGAGTGGCCACCTTGTGGAGAATCATGAAATTCTTGGATTATCTCCTTTTGTTTCTTATAATCATATATTCTTTGTGGAGGGTTATACAATAATACTTTTAAATTCAGTTTTCCTTCTTTAGATTGCAATCTATTATATTCATTCTTAAATTTTTCTATTGTATAAAGTTTAAATAATTCACTATCAGTTGCTAGCGCTAGTTCTTTTATATTAGAATCTTCAGTTTCTTGAATGAGCTTCTCCAAAAATTGACCTAAGTCATTATTCGGATTATCACTTATTCTCCATATTACTTCATTATTTTTCAGTATAACCTCCGGCATGCCATTAATTTCTTCAAGCTCAATTTTAAACTTTTGGACATTTCGCGTTTCTGAGATGGAAGTGCATTCCCAAGAATGGAGTTGATCAGGCTTCTTCCTTTGAGAATGTTTACTGTCCACGATATAATCATCATTTTTCTTCGACATGTTTCGCGTAACTACATTAATTTCTCTTGGAATCATTGCTTTAAGCATATCTGAGTTTACATTTATGCGTGATAAAGCATCTGCATTCGTGTTTATTTTTCCCTGTTTATAGACGATATCGAAATCATAGTCTATTAAATCTAACCGTATGCGCATTAGTTTGGAAGACGGATTTTTGTGTGTAAATAAGCTTACTAAAGGTCTATGGTCAGTTACTACAGTGAATTTTCTTCCGTAAATGTATGGCCTGAAGTAATTTATGGCCCAGTGTATAGCTAAAAGTTCTTTTTCAATTATTGGTTTATTAACTTCATGTTTGTTTAAACTACGGCTTGCGTAAGAAATAGGAAGGTCCTCACCAATATCACCTTGCGAAAGAATTGCTCTTAGAGCATATTGCGAAGCATCAGTTGTTAAAATAAATTTTTGATCAAAATTGGGATATTGTAAAATAGGAGATGAGAGAAGTTTAGTTTTTAAAAGGTTGAATGCTTCTTCATACTCTTTGGTCCAAGAAAACGTGACATTTTTTTTTGACAAATTATTCAGCGGTTTTGCTATTTTGGCAAAATTTGGTATGAAGCGTCGGTAATAATTGCAGAAAGCAACAAATCTTCGAATTTCATCAGAATTTTTAGGAACCGAGTAATTCAGAACTGTGTCACATTTTTTTGAATCTGCGCGTATACCATCGTTGGTTATAAGATGTCCTAGGTATGTCACTTCCGATTGTAAAAAATTACATTTCTTCGGGTTTAATTTTAAATTATATTCCCGAAATTTTTCAAATGTTTTAATTAAATTGCTGTTATAATGTTTCAAGCTACATCCAAATATTATGACATCATCGACATATAAAAATGCCTCTGAGTCTAATCCGGCTAACGCAATTGAAAGCATTCTTTGGAAACTGTTCGTTGAAATTTTTAAGCTAAAAGGTAATCTTTTAAATTGGAAGTGTCCTTTGTCAGTGGAAAATGCTGTGTATGGCCTTGAATTCTTGTTAAGAGGAATTTGATGAAAAGAATCTGACAGGTCAAGGGTTGTAAAGTATCTGGCTCTGCCTAACTTATCTAGTACATCTTCTAGTCGTGTCAATGGAAATCTATCATCAATAATCTTTTTATTCAATTGTCTAAAGTCCACGACTAGTCGCTATTTCTTATTAGCATCGTCAGACTTCTTAGGAACAATGAGAAGTGGTGAGTTGTATGCACTGATGGACGGTTCTATTATATCATTGTCTAGAAGTTTTTGTACTTGATTTTGAATTTCAGATTTCTGTGCTTGAGGTAACCTGTAGTTTTTGATATAGACCGGAGTTTTATCATGTACTGGTATATTCTGTTCATAAAAGTTATTGCAGGTTAATATGTCACCAGGAAGGTGAAATATATCTGCGAAATTTTTACAGATTTCTATTATGTGAGCTTTCGCATGCTTATCATCAATATTGATGTTAAGTTCTTCCAACAGTTTTGTAGTACGACTTTTGTTTTCTTTTGCTTGATTCATGGTACATACCATATATGATATTCATTTAGCGGTTCTACCTCTATTGTTAGCTTCTTAATCACTTTATCCTCTTCCAAGGTATTTAGTATTTGTACATGAGGTATTCCTTTTGCTGGAATTATCGTATTTGCTAGAAAAATACCTCCATCTATTTCCTGACTGAGTACAATACTATCTGTATCTACTTCTATATCTAACGGGTGAATTATTTTTGATCTGGCAGGAACCCTTATATCTTGATACTGTGGTAATTTCGTTTGAATTGGTATCATCGTTTCGGTATTATTAATGTATAAGGAAATCATAAATGTTTCATAATTTATAATACTTTTTGTCTGTATCAGGAAATCTCGACCTATTATTCCGTCAGTCAATATTGGGAAGTCATCGTCAACTACATGTAACTCTTGAACAAATTTTTCATTGTTGATATGGAATGTTGAAATGATGGTGCCTAATGAGTTCATGTTTGTGTTCGTGATGCCTGTAATGGCGCATCTTTTATTTGTTTGTATACTTTCTTTATTGGCTACACATTCATGTTTAATAATTGAAATATTTACTCCTGTATCGATTAAGAACGAGTTATGTGTCTGATTTTTATTTGTTTTAACCGAAATAAAGTTTGTTAATTTTGTGTCGAAATTATATATTTTAGCTTTATCTATTGTTCTCCCGACTCCTCGGGGACTACTTCGTTTCCCGAGTTTATTACATTGACCCTTCTTCCCCTGTCATTTGAATTATTTCCCGAGTTGTTATTATGAGAGAAGCGGTTAAACTCGTTACTACTACTTGGGTTTTGATTGGCATTATTGTTTCGATTATTGTTCCTATAATTATTGTTGTTTCTAGAGCGATTTCGGAAATTAGTGCTACGAAAATTTGAATTTCTGAATGGTTTATTTTGATAATTATTCCTAACACCATAGTTTTGATTTTGTTTTGGACGGAAACCTGAATTCCTATCATTTCTGCTATTATAGCTTAACACTTGAGGTCTATTTGGAACCTCTGCTTCATTGGCTATTCTAATAGCTTCTTGAAGATTTTCTGGCATTGCTGCGAAGACCGTGGATTTAATTGGTTCTTGCAAACCATGTTTGAATGAGTTCAACCCTATCTGATCATTCAATTTTGAAATTATCTGCCTATGTTCTTCCCCTTGCTCAGCTATTTGTAGTCCATTTAGTTGCGCTACCAAATTTTCAACCTGACTAGCAAAGTCCCTAACAGTTTTATGCTTCTGTATAGATTTTGATAGTTCTGTTTGTATTTTTAATGGGGTTTTATTAGTTCTATATAATTCTTGAAGCTTTTCGCGCAAAGTTGCTAAATCTGTGGGTGCTTGTAAAATGCTAAGTTTATTTTTAACTGTTTCTGAAAGTCTAGCTTTAAGAACAAATTTTATTAATTTTTCTTTTTCTATATTGTCTTTCAAATCGTTGTACAAAAATTCTACCAAATTTAGGAAATTATTATAATTGTTTGTTCCACCCTGAAATTCAGGTATTACTTTTAAACTAAGCGAAATATCGAAGGAGGTCATATTGGTCTTATCGTTCTCTAAAGTCTTTTTAATATTATTATCTAAAATATTTTCTAAAGTATTATACGCCTTACTAAATCTTTCTTTCACCTTGATGGCTAGTTCTTTATCAACATTTTAGATTTCTAGATATTTTGTGTTGAATTTAAGTTTGATGCTTCTTAGCTCTGTTAACTTTATTAATAAATGAGAAGAGGAGTATACTCTAATTGGGTTTTTAGTGAAATTTATCGTTGTCTTATTCATATTTTCTATTACAGTTTCTATGTCATTCATTTTTTACACATGCTGAACAGATATTTGCCTTTTTACAGTATTGTTTAAATATTCTTTCAATTTTTTTGTCAATAAAAATCCTCCAATTAAAATTCCTAAAACTAATAAAATCAATTCTATATCCCCCAAAAATCTACTTTGTAGCGTATTTCCGACATTCGATGTAGAAGTCCCAGCATTGTTATTTATTATTAATTCTTCTTTTATTTTTGAACCCGATTTGGCCATTTTAAGGAATAAGTGTTACAATGTTGTATTTTAGTGTGTTCTTGCTTTATTTTTGTTTTTCATATATAATTTCCTCTCAGATTTTATTTGTTTTATTTTTTGAACAAAAACATCTTTTTCTTGTCCCTTGCTTATACTGGCTAAAAAATATAGATTTGCCAGCTCCTTTCTAATTTTATTTAATTTTCCTCCTCTGGTCCGCTGTCTTTTTATAGATGAGGATGTTGCTTTCACCGTTGATTTCTTATTCTGCGGCTGTTGAATCTGCCTCTTCCTATATTCCTCCAACGTTATTGTTTTCCTTTTCTTCTGGGCATTGACGTCCTCTTCAAACTCGTTTTTGTTTTGCTGCTTGCGGTATTTGGAAATCGGGATTGGCCTTGGTCCAGCAGTCACATCCTTCAAAGCTTGGTGTAATCTTTCCCTCAGTGTTGACACTGAATTTGCAGGATCGCCATGTAATGTTTGGATATCATTATTTAAATATTAATTTATTGCCTTTGCATATCTGCAAATTCGCATACTCACTCGTGCAGTGCTGCTCGCTTGTGAGATATATATAAACAATTTGTTTAAGGTTTAATGGTCTTGATAAGACTGATTTATTCGGTACAATAATATAGTTTTTATACAAAATTTGACCCTTTGTTTATGATCCCCACCAAGTGCATTTAAAGAATTTTCTTTGTTACTAATCAATCAGAACTAAGGAATGTATGATTGACCTAATTCTAACTAATTATGCTAACTTATCCAAAACTAATACAAATACCCTAAAAGTAGGCAACTTACTAGCTGCAATTAACTTCAGGTGTTTTTCTTACTAACAGCATTCTAACAATTATTCCATATAACAATTTATTCTTTTTAGTTCCTAACAATATGCAATTTATAATATCCTTACATCCCTTTCCTTTTAATAAAAAATTTTTTATATTTATATGAAAATTTTTCTTTTGTATAATATGCTTTCTTATTCTATTACAATGATCTATATTATGAATGCTTGACATTATTTTTGTGGAATGTTTTGATTTTGTTATTAATTTTAACACTTATATTTACTCCTTTTATATCTGTAACCTTAAATGGACCTTTGTAAATGCTATCTTATTTTCTCGTATTTTCATTTTTTTTTAAAAAGACATAATCTCCAATTTTTATTTTTAACGGATTAGTGACTTTATCATATTCTTCCTTTCTTTTATCCTTCGATATTTCCAATGAGACCTTCGCTTGTGCATGTGCATGTTTTAATCTTAATGTTAGTTCTTTAGCATAATCTGCAATGTTATATACGGGTGAATTGTTTTTTATTATGTTCGTTGATAAATCTGCTAATTTCCCAAATATTAGTTCATATGGTGTGAAACCTGTGTCTACATGTGGTGTTGTATTATAACAAAATGTGTAGTAAGGTATCCATTTATCCCATTCATGGTCAGTGGCAAAGGATAATAGATATTGCTTTAATACCCGATGATTTCTTTCTAATGATCCTAAAGATTCATGGTGATACGGGGTTGAAGTTTTGTGTTTAATATTTAGCAATTTTGTTACATTTTTAAAAATTTCATTAATAAACTCTGTTCCCATATCGGTTTTGACAGTTTTGAAGAATCCATATTTTAGAATGAATTTTTCTGTTAAGGTCTTTGCTATAGTCAGAGCTTCTTTATTGGCAATAGGAATTGCTTCTACGTATTTGGTTAGTTCACACTGAATAGTTAAGATGTATCTGTAGTCGTTGACTAATGGTAAGGGTCCTACCGTATCTATCGCTACAATTTCGAAACTGTTTGTTGGTGTTTCTGTGAGTACCATTTCTTCTTTAACATGTCTTGTTATTTTATTGCGTGTGCAAATCTTGCAATTATTAATATGAGCTTTTACCATTTTGTTCAAGTTTTTCCAAATATATCTTTGTTTTATTCTATTAATAGTTCTTTTAACTCCTGAGTGGCCACCTTGTGGAGAATCATAAAATTCTTGGATTATCTCTTTTTGTTTCTTATAATCATATATTCTTTGTGGAGGGTTATACAATAATACTTTTAAATTCAGTTTTCCTTCTTTAGATTGAAATCTATTAAATTCATTCTTAAATTTTTCTATTGTATAAAGTTTAAATAATTCACTATCAGTTGCTAGCGCTAGTTCTTTTATATTAGAATCTTCAGTTTCTTGAATGAGCTTCTCCAAAAATTGACCTAAGTCATTATTCGGATTATCACTTATTCTCCATATTACTTCATTATTTTTCAGTATAACCTCCGGCATGCCATTAATTTCTTTAAGCTCAATTTTAAACTTTTGGACATTTCGCGTTTCTGAGATGGAAGTGCATTCCCAAGAATGGAGTTGATCAGGCTTCTTCCTTTGAGAATGTTTACTGTCCAGGATATAATCATCATTTTTCTTCGACATGTTTCGCGGTACTACATTAATTTCTCTTGGAATCATTGCTTTAAGCATATCTGAGTTTATATTTATGCGTGATAAAGCATCTGCATTCGTGTTTATTTTTCCCTGTTTATAGACGATATCGAAATCATAGTCTATTAAATCTAACCGTATGCGCATTAGTTTGGAAGACGGATTTTTGTGTGTAAATAAGCTTACTAAAGGTCTATGGTCAGTTACTACAGTGAATTTTCTTCCGTAAATGTATGGCCTGAAGTAATTTATGGCCCAGTGTATAGCTAAAAGTTCTTTTTCAATTATTGGTTTATTAACTTCATGTTTGTTTAAACTACGGCTTGCGTAAGAAATAGGAAGGTCCTCACCAATATCACCTTGCGAAAGAATTGCTCTTAGAGCATATTGCGAGGCATCAGTTGTTAAAATAAATTTTTGATCAAAATTGGGATATTGTAAAATAGGAGATGAGAGAAGTTTAGTTTTTAAAAGGTTGAATGCTTCTTCACACTCTTTGGTCCAAGAAAACGTGACATTTTTTTTTGACAAATTATTCAGCGGTTTTGCTATTTTGGCAAAATTTGGTATGAAGCGTCGGTAATAATTGCAGAAAGCAACAAATCTTCGAATTTCATCAGAATTTTTAGGAACCGAGTAATTCAGAACTGTGTCACATTTTTTTGGATCTGCGCGTATACCATCGTTGGTTATAAGATGTCCTAGGTATGTCACTTCCGATTGTAAAAAATTACATTTCTTCGGGTTTAATTTTAAATTATATTCCCGAAATTTTTCAAATGTTTTAATTAAATTGCTGTTATAATGTTTCAAGCTACATCCAAATATTATGACATCATCGACATATAAAAATGCCTCTGAGTCTAATCCGGCTAACGCAATTGAAAGCATTCTTTGGAAACTGTTCGTTGAAATTTTTAAGCTAAAAGGTAATCTTTTAAATTGGAAGTGTCCTTTGTCAGTGGAAAATGCTGTGTATGGCCTTGAATTCTTGTTAAGAGGAATTTGATGAAAAGAATCTGACAGGTCAAGGGTTGTAAAGTATCTTGCTCTGCCTAACTTATCTAGTACATCTTCTAGTCGTGTCAATGGAAATCTATCATCAATAATCTTTTTATTCAATTGTCTAAAGTCCACGACTAGTCGCCATTTCTTATTAGCATCGTCAGACTTTTTAGGAACAATGAGAAGTGGTGAGTTGTATGCACTGATGGACGGTTCTATTATATCATTGTTGTGATGACCCTCCCATAGCAGAACCCCTAAAACAGGAAAGCAAACAATAAAACATAACTAAATAAAAATACTTACGAAGAGACGGCCTCCATTGTTGTCGCCATATTGTCACCACCTGTCAAAAAACAACGTGGTGACAACATTCTGATAATGATAACGCAGAGCCAATTATGGCACCGATAATGCAGTGCCATAAATGATCGCGTCAGCGCGAGTTACTCGCAGCCACCAGCAACCACTAGATGGCGCCACCATAGAGCGGAAACGCAAACCGGCAACGATGTAAACAAAACGATCAATGACCACCGATTGGACATTGATCGGAAAATTCTGTAGAATCGACAGAAAATTTCCCGATAAATATCGAGGAAATATCCACAGAAAGTCAGTCGAAGGCATCAATTACCATAGGTGTGACCTGGGTAATACACACGGACTGAACGGGCTGACAGGAAGACTTCGCCACCAAGCTGAAAGTAGAAGACCTGACAAGAAGACTTCGCCACCAAGCTGAAAGTAGAAGACCTGACAAGGAGACTTCGCCACCGAGCTGAAAGTAGAAGACCTGACAGGAAGACTTCGCCACCAAGCTGAAAGTAGAAGAACTGACAGGAACACTTCGCCACCAAGCTGAAAGTAGAAGACCTGACAAGAAGACTTCGCCACCAAGCTGAAAGTAGAAGAACTGACAAGAAGACTTCGCCACCAAGCTGAAAGTAGAAGACCTGACAGGAAGACTTCGCCACCAAGCTGAAAGTAGAAGAACTGACAGGAAGACTTCGCCACCAAGCTGAAAGTAGAAGACCTGACAAGAAGACTTCGCCACCAAGCTGAAAGTAGAAGAACTGACAAGAAGACTTCGCCACCAAGCTGAAAGTAGAAGACCTGACGAGAAGACTTCAGAGACGAACTGACGAGAAGACTTCAACAGCCGAATTAAGGTGAGGTTAACTAATAAATCAAAAGAGAGCGGATGAATCCTACATTCACCGTCGAGGTCCCAACTACGGTTCGTAAGAACCTCATGGGCATTAAAACCTTTTAAATAGTATGCAAGCAATGGGAGACGACCCCCTACGTCAAGCAATTCAAAGGGATCCACGAGCGGGACCGAGGCCGTTAACGATAGAGGAATACCGAGCCAGGCAGAAGGGGCACCTGGAACAGGCGAAAGCGGTGCCACTAGAGAAGACTGAGGTGTCAGTAAAGAGAAAGACTCCGGGGTTAGAAGCGAAGTTCAGGCGACTGATTGCAGAGGCCAGGAGAGAACTATTGTTGGCGGTGGGAAGTCAACAAAGAGCGAAGTTGAGCCAGGAATTACAGAGACTCCACAACGAGCGACTGCGGTACCGAAAAGAGAAGCGTCTAGCCAGGGGATACAAGAAGCCATCAGATGGAAGTAGTACGCCGCCTCCTCCGAACACCTAAAATAATTATGTAAGATAGGAGAGTCATGTATTAGTAAGAAATAAAAGGAAATTTGTTAGTATTTAGAGAATATTAGGTCTTGTACAATAAACTTGTAATTGTTGAATAAATTGCATTTCGCCCAAAGCTATGTGTTAACCTAAAAGTGTACCTGCCGAACATATGCAAGGTTTTTCTCTGCAAAGGTGTAAAAATTGTGGGGAACAACAGCAAGTGAAAAACCAAGCATAACATTGTCTAGAAGTTTTTGTACTTGATTTTGAATTTCAGATTTCTGTGCTTGAGGTAACCTGTAGTTTTTGATATAGACCGGAGTTTTATCATGTACTGGTATATTCTGTTCATAAAAGTTATTGCAGGTTAATATGTCACCAGGAAGGTGAAATATATCTGCGAAATTTTTACAGATTTCTAATATGTGAGCTTTCGCATGCTTATCATCAATATTGATGTTAAGTTCTTCCAACAGTTTTGTAGTACGACTTTTGTTTTCTTTTGCTTGATTCATGGTACATACCATATGTGATATTCATTTAGCGGTTCTACCTCTATTATAAGCTTCTTAATCACTTTATCCTCTTCCAAGGTATTTAGTATTTGTACATGAGGTATTCCTTTTGCTGGAATTATCATATTTGCTAGAAAAATACCTTCATCTATTTCCTGACTGAGTACAATACTATCTGTATCTACTTCTATATCTAACGGGTGAATTATTTTTGATCTGGCAGGAACCCTTATATCTTGGTACTGTGGTAATTTCGTTTGAATTGGTATCATCGTTTCGGTATTATTAATGTATAAGGAAATCATAAATGTTTCATAATTTATAATACTTTTTGTCTGTATCAGGAAATCTCGACCTATTATTCCGTCAGTCAATATTGGGAAGTCATCGTCAACTACATGTAACTCTTGAACAAATTTTTCATTGTTGATATGGAATGTTGAAATGATGGTGCCTAATGAGTTCATGTTTGTGTTCGTGATGCCTGTAATGGCGAATCTTTTATTTGTTTGTATACTTTGTTTATTGGCTACACATTCATGTTTAATAATTGAAATATCTACTCCTGTATCGATTAAGAACGAGTTATGTGTCTGATTTTTATTTATTTTAACCGAAATAAAGTTTGTTAATTTTGTGTCGAAATTATATATTTTAGCTTTATCTATTGTTCTCCCGACTCCTCGGGGACTACTTCGTTTCCCGAGTTTATTACATTGACCCTTCTTCCCCTGTCATTTGAATTATTTCCCGAGTTGTTATTATGAGAGAAGCGGTTAAACCCGTTACTACTATTTGGGTTTTGATTGGCATTATTTTTTCGATTATTGTTCCTATAATTATTGTTGTTTCTAGAGCGATTTCGGAAATTATTGCTACGAAAATTTGAATTTCTGAATGGTTTATTTTGATAATTATTCCTAACACCATAGTTTTGATTTTGTTTTGGACGGAAACCTGAATTCCTATCATTTCTGCTATTATAGCTTAACACTTGAGGTCTATTTGGAACCTCTGCTTCACTGGCTATTCTAATAGCTTCTTGAAGATTTTTTGGCATTGCTGCGAAGACCGTGGATTTAATTGGTTCTTGCAAACCATGTTTGAATGAGTTCAACCCTATCTGATCATTCAATTTTGAAATTATCTGCCTATGTTCTTCCCCTTGCTCAGCTATTTGTAGTCCATTTAGTTGCGCTACCAAATTTTAAACCTGACTAGCAAAGTCCCTAACAGTTTTATGCCCCTGTATAGATTTTGATAGTTCTGTTTGTATTTTTAATGGGGTTTTATTAGTTCTATATAATTCTTGAAGCTTTTCGCGCAAAGTTGCTAAATCTGTGGGTGCTTGTAAAATGCTAAGTTTATTTTTAACTGTTTCTGAAAGTCTAGTTTTAAGAACAAATTTTATTAAATTTTCTTTTTCTATATTGTCTTTCAAATCGTTGTACAAAAATTCTATCAAATTTAGGAAATTATTAAAATTTTTTGTTCCACCCTGAAATTCAGGTATTACTTTTAAACTAAGCGAAATATCGAAGGAAGTCATATTGGTCTTATCGTTCTCTAAAGTCTTTTTAATATTATTATCTAAAATATTTTCTAAAGTTTTATACGCCTTACTAAATCTTTCTTTCACCTTGATGGCTAGTTCTTTATCAACATTTTAGATTTCTAGATATTTTGTGTTGAATTTAAGTTTGATGCTTCTTAGCTCTGTTAACTTTATTAATAAATGAGAAGAGGAGTATACTCTATTTGGATTTTTAGTGAAATTTATCGTTGTCTTATTAATATTTTCTATTACAGTTTCTATGTCATTCATTTTTTACACATGCTGAACAGATATTTGCCTTTTTACAGTATTGTTTAAATATTCTTTCAATTTTTTTGTCAATAAAAATCCTCCAATTAAAATTCCTAAAACTACTAAAATCAATTCAATGTTACAATGTTGTATTTTAGTGTGTTCTTGCTTTATTTTTGTTTTTCATATATAATTTCCTCTCAGATTTTATTTGTTTTATTTTTTGAACAAAAACATCTCTTTCTTGTCCCTTGCTTATACTGGCTAAAAAATATAGATTTGCCAGCTCCTTTCTAATTTTATTTAATTTTCCTCCTCTGGTCCTCTGTCTTTTTATAGATGAGGATGTTGCTTTCACCGTTGATTTCTTATTCTGCGGCTGTTGCGGCTGTTGTTGCCTCTTCCTATATTCCTCCAACGTTATTGTTTTCCTTTTCTTCTGGGCATTGACGTCCTCTTCAAACTCGTTTTTGTTTTGCTGCTTGCGGTATTTGGAAATCGGGATTGGCCTTGGTCCAGCAGTCACATCCTTCAAAGCTTGGTGTAATCTTTCCCTCAGTGTTGACACTGAATTTGCAGGATCGCCATGTAATGTTTGGATATCATTATTTAAATATTAATTTATTGCCTTTGCATATCTGCAAATTGGCATACTCACTCGTGCAGTGCTGCTCGCTTGTGAGATATATATAAACAATTTGTTTAAGGATTAATGGTCTTGATAAGACTGATTTATTCGGTACAATAATATAGTTTTTATACAAAATTTGACCCTTTGTTTATGAACCCCACCAAGTGCATTTAAAGAATTTTCTTTGTTATTAATCAATCATAACTAAGGAATGTATGATTGACCTAATTCTAACTAATTATGCTAACTTATCCAAAATTAATACAAATACCCTTAAAGTAGGCAACTTACTAGCTGCAACTAACTTCAGCTGTGTTTCTTACTAACAGCATTCCAACAATTGTTCCATATAACAATTAATTCTTTTTAGTTCCTAACAATATGCAATTTATAATATCCTTACACTGCACAACCTCACTAATAACAGCGAAAACCACTTAAATAGCAGTGACAATCTGCACAACCTCACTAATAACAGCGATAACCACTAAAATAACAGTGACAATCTGCACAACCTCACTAATAACAGCGAAAACCACTAAAATAACAGTGACAATCAGCAAAACCTCACTAATAACAGCGAAAACCACTAAAATTACAGTGACAATCTCCACAACCTCACTAATAACAGCGAAAACCACTAAAATAACAGTGACAATCTGCACAACCTCACTAATAACAGCGATAACCACCAAAATAACAGTGACAATCTGCACAACCTCACTAATAACAGTGATAACCACTCAAATAACAGTGACAATCTGCACAACCTCACTAATAACAGCGAAAACCACTAAAATAACAGTGACAATCTGCACAACCTCACTAATCACAGCGATAACCACTAAGGTAACAGTGACAGTCTGCACAACCTTACTAATAACAGCGAAAACCACTAAAATAACAGTCACAATCTGCACAACCTCACTGATAACAGCGATAACCAATAAAATAACAGTGACAATCTGCACAACCTCACTAATAACAGCGAAAACCACTAAAATAACAGTCACAATCTGCACAACCTCGCTAATAACAGCGAAAACCACTTAAATAACAGTGACAATCTGCACAACCTCACTAATAACAGTGATAACCACTAAAATAACAGTGACAATCTGCACAACCTCACTAATAACAGCGACAACCACTAAAATAACAGTGACAATCTGCACAACCTCACTAATAACAGCGATAACCACTAAAATAACAGTGACAATCTGCACAACCTCACTAATAACAGCGATAACCACCAAAATAACAGTGACAATCTGCACAACCTCACTAATAACAGTGATAACCACTCAAATAACAGTGACAATCTGCACAACCTCACTAATAACAGCGAAAACCACTAAAATAACAGTGACAATCTGCACAACCTCACTAATAACAGCGATAACCACTAAAATAACAGTGACAATCTGCACAACCTCACTAATAAAAGCGAAAACCACATAAATAACAGTGACAATCTTTACAACCTCACTAATAATAGCGATAACCGCTAAAATAACAGTGACAATCTGCACAACCTCACTAATAACAGCGATAACCACTAAAATAACAGTGACAATCTGCACAACCTCACTAATAACAGCGCAAACCATTTAAAGTGACAACCTGCACAACCTCACTTATAACAGCGATAACCACTAAAATAACAGTGACAATCCGCACCACCTCACTAATAACAGTGATAACCACTAAAATAACAGTGACAATCTGCACAACCTCACTAATAACAGCGAAAACCACTAAGATAACAGTCACAATCTGCACAACCTCACTAATAACAGCGATAACCACTAAAATAACAGTGACAATCTGCACAACCTCACTAATAACAGCGAAAACCACTAAGATAACAGTCACAATCTGCACAACCTCACTAATAACAGCGATAACCACTAAAATAACAGTGAAAATCTGCACAACCTCACTAATAACAGCGAAAACCACATAAATAAGAGTGACAATCTTTAAAACCTCACTAATAATAGCGATAACCGCTAAAATAACAGTGACAATCTGCACAACCTCACTAATAACAGCGAAAACCACTTAAAGTGACAACCTGCACAACCTCACTTATAACAGCGATAACCACTAAAATAACAGTGACAATCTGCACCACCTCACTAATAACAGTGATAACCACTAAAATAACAGTGACAATCTGCACAACCTCACCAATAACAGCGATAACCACTAAAATAACAGTGACAATCTGCAAAACCTCACTAATAACAGCGATTACCACTAAAATAACAGTGACAATCTGCACAACCTCACTAATAACAGCGATAACCACTAAAATAACAGTGACAATCTGCACAACCTCACTAATAACAGCGATAACCACTAGAATAACAGTGACAATCTGCACAACCTCACTAATAACAGCGATAACCACTAAAATAACAGTGACAATCTGCACAACCTCACTAATAACAGCGATAACCACTAAAATAACAGCGACAATCTGCACAACCTCACTAATAACAGCGAAAACCACTAAGATAACAGTCACAATCTGCACAACCTCACTAATAACAGCGATTACCACTAAAATAGCAGTGACAATCTGCACAACCTCACTAATAACAGCGATCACCACTAAAATAACAGTGACAATCTGCACAACCTAACTAATAACAGCGATAACCACTAAAATAACAGTGACAATATGCACAACCTCACTAATAACAGCGAAAACCACTAAAATAACAGTCACAATCTGCACAACCTCACTAATAACAGCGAAAACCACTAAAATAACAGTCACAACTGCACAACCTCACTAATAACAGCGAAAACCACTAAAATAACTGTGAAAATCTGCACAACCTCACTAATAACAGCGATAACCACTCAAATAACAGTGACAATCTGCACAACCTCACTAATAACAGCGATAACCACTAAAATAACAGTGACAATCTGCACAACCTCACTAATAACAGCAAAAACCACTAAAATAACAGTCACAATCTGCACAACCTCACTAATAACAGCGATAACCACTAAAATAACAGTGACAATCTGCACAACCTCACTAATAACAGCGAAAACCATTAAAATAACAGTGAGAATATGCACAACCTCACTAATAACAGCGAAAACCACTAAGATAACAGTGACAATCTGCACAACCTCACTAATACCAGCGATAACCACTAAAATAACAGTGACAATCTGCGCAGCCTCACTAATAACAGCGAAAACCACTAAGATAACAGTCACAATCTGCACAACCTCACTAATAACAGTGAAAACCACTAAAATAACAGTCACAATCTGCAGAACCTCACTAATAACAGCGAAAACCACTTAAATAAAAGTGACAATCTGCACAACCTCACTAATAACAGCGATAACCACTAAAATAACAGTGACAATCTGCACAACCTCACTAATAACAGCGAAAACCACTAAAATAACAGTCACAATCTGCAAAACCTCACTAATAACAGCGAAAACCACTAAAATAACAGTCACAATCTGCACAACCTCATTAATAACAGCGAAAACCACTAAAATAGCAGTCACAATCTGCACAACCTCACTAATAACAGCGAAAACCACTAAAATAACTGTGAAAATCTGCACAACCTCACTAATAACAGCGATAATTGCTAAAATAACAGCGACAATCTGCACAACCTCACTAATAACAGCGATAACCACTAAAATAACAGTGACAATCTGCACAACCTCACTAATAACAGCGATAACCACTAAAATAACAGTCACAATCTGCACAATCTCACTAATAACAGCGATAACCACTAAAATAACAGTGACAATCTGCACAACCTCACTAATAACAGCGAAAACCACTAAAATAACAGTCACAATCTGCACAACCTCACTAATAACAGCGAAAACCACTAAAATAACTGTGAAAATCTGCACAACCTCACTAATAACAGCGATAACCACTCAAATTACAGTGACAATCTGCACAACCTCACTAATAACAGCGATAACCACTAAAATAACAGTGACAATCCGCACAACCTCACTAATAACAGCAAAAACCACTAAAACTAGGTGGCGTTCGCGAAGTCGCACACAAAATTGAGCTGAGCGGTCGATATATAGACACTCTGCTTCATAGTCATCTGTGGTAATGTAATAATTGGTAGCAATTGGTTCAGGTCGATACCATGTGTGTTGACTTGGTTTTAATGTAAAAAATATGTGTATTACGATTCCAGCCCTAAACACTGATTTATTGGCCATTTCTTGTTTGTTATTCTATCTCTTCATTACCTTCAGTGAGAGAAACTCAAGAGATAAAGGGTGGGCCATATACGATTTGGAATTTTAATCGGATATCAAAAAACTAATGAATATTTGTCCAAAACTATAACTTTGTTAGAAAGATTGAACATTTCCATTTACGAGTGAAACACAACATCATTCAAATGACTGCCAAGGCTGGCCCTACAGTACCCCATCGAATCAATCCAATTTTTCAGTACATTTCGATTGTTTGGGCTTCAATCTCATGAATGGCAACTTCAATTTCGTGTTTCAAGGACTCAATGGTCTCTGGATGATAAACGTAACATTTATCTTTAATAGATCCCCACAAAAAATAGTCTAATGGGTTCAAATCACAGCTCAATTCGGATCAGAATTTCGCTTTATTATTCGATGTTCAAAAGCGGTGCGCAAAAGATCGATTGTATCGTTGGCTGTGTCGCAGCCCCGTCCTGTTGGAACCAAATTCCGTCCATGTAACACTCTTCAATTTGTGGAAACTAAAATCCATTTCACATGGCTCTGTAACGCTCGCCATTGACCCTGAGGGCGGCAATATCGCTTATTGAAATAGCCTCCACGGTGGAAATGAACTTCATCGGAAAAGATAATTTATCGGTAAAAATGTTCATCTTCGACCAAACGATCTTCAGCCAATCCGATGCGATAGGCGAACATAAAACGCACCATATGGTCATGAGGCTTCATTTCTTGCATATATTGAAGATATGAAACAATTTTCAGTAATCCATTCAATCATCTTTACTATCAGATTTCAATGATTTACAAAATTATGAGCTAGAATCGTAATTTTGGATATGGACACATTTATAAAAACTCACAGTAGAGGAAATTTATGTTTGACAAAAATGCAGAAAATGTCAAAATAATGGGGGTTGGTTATACATATAAACACCGTGGGATACTTCGTTTGGCCGCTACGGGCAAAAAACTGTTGAAAATTCAAAATTTGAATTTTAGCACTTTCCCCATCTTTTGTATGCACATCTTTAAACTCACTTTAGAGAAAAATAATGTATGAAAAAGAGGTAGAAAATGTCAAAATAAGGGCGGTCGGTTATACATATGAGCTCTCTAGGATGCTTCGTTTAGCCGCTACAAGCAAAAAACCATTAAATGTCCAAAATCTGAATTTTATCATTTTTCCCATTTTTTGTATGTATACGTTTAAAAACTCCATTTAGAGAAAAATTATTTATGACAAAAGGGTAGAAAATATCAAAATAATGGGGGTCGCTCAAACATATGAAACCCCTTCAGTGCATAATTTAGCCGCTACGGGCAAAAAACTGTTAAAAATTAAAAATCTGAGTCTTATCAGTTTTCCGATCTCTTGTATGTATATCTTTAAAAACTGAATTTAGAGAAAAATCATGTATTACAAAAAGGTAGAAAATGACAAAATAATAGGGGTCATTCATACATACGAACTCCCTAGGACGCTGCGTTTAGTCGCAACGGGTAAAAAACCGTTGAAAATTCATAATTTTAACGGAAAAGTACCATAAAAACCTCAAGAAAATGGTCCAATTTCTGATTCCCGGAATCTTTCCTGTCCCATGATTTAAAATTCATAAATTAAAATACTATTTTTCAAGAACCTGTAAAAAACCACTTGCTACGGTTTGAGTAAACCAAAATAAATTTTTTCTTCAAAGTTTCCGATTCCCCACAGCGAATTGGCGAAAGCCCCGGATACAATCAGGTGCCTGTGCTAAGATCTTTATGTGAAAGCTTATTTTGGTTCGAGCACGCGGAAAATAATTACCTAAGAACAAAACCATAGCTTCATTTATACAAGAAAACTAACGGTTATTGTTACAAAGACAGCGATTTTTTGTCAAAATTGTATTTTGTTTGTCGTATATTTTGAAATTCTTGGAAAAAAACGCAGTGATCGTTCTTAATACATAAAAACTAAATTTAGATTTCCATGACACAAACCTTTGTACTAATTTTGGTTCGTTCATCAGAAAAATTGTTAACTAAGAAGCCTACCACTAGTGATTTTTTTTCGCGAATTTAGTAACAAAAAATAGATGTTAGCACTCACCGTCAAAAATACTATTAGTATGTAAAATTTCAGATCGATTGATCGAACGGTCTAGGAGGAGTTTGGTTAAAAAGGTTTCATATTTCGTCGACGCATAAGACCGATCAATAACAGTCACAATCTGTACAACCTCACTAATAACAGCGATAACCACTCAAATAACAGTGACAATCTGCACAACCTCACTAATAACAGCGATAACCACTAAAATAACAGTGACAATCTGCACAACCTGACTAATAACAGCAAAAACCACTAAAATAACAGTCACAATCTGCACAACCTCACTTATAACAGCGATAACCACTAAAATAACAGTGAAAATCTGTACAACCTCACTAATAACAGCGAAAACCACTAAAATAACAGTGACAATATGCACAACCTCACTAATAACACCGATAACCACTAAAATAACAGTGACAATCTGCACAACCTCACTAATAACAGCGAAAACCACTAAGTCACAATCTGCACAACCTCACTAATAACAGTGAAAACCACTAAAATAACAGTCTCAATCTGCACAACCTCACTAATAACAGCGAAAACCACTAAAGTAACAGTGACAATATGCACAACCTCACTAATAACAGCGAAAACCACTAAGATAACAGTGACAATCTGCACAACCTCACTAATAACAGCGATAACCACTAAAATAACAGTGGCAAACTGCACAACCCCACTAATAACAGCGAAAACCACTAAGATAACTGTCACAATCTGCACAACCTCACTAATAACAGTGAAAACCACTAAAATAACAGTCACAATCTGCACAATCTCACTAATAACAGCGAAAACCACTAAAATAACTGTGAAAATCTGCACAACCTCACTAATAACAGCGATAACCACTAAAATAACAGTGACAATCTGCACAACCTCACTAATAACAGCGATAACCACTAAAATAACAGTGACAGTATGCACAACCTCACTAATAACAGCGAAAACCAGTAAAATAACAGTCACAATCTGCACAACCTCACTAATAACAGCGAAAACCACTAAAATAACAGTCACAATCTGCACAACCTCACTAATAACAGCGAAAACCACTAAAATAACTGTGAAAATCTGCACAACCTCACAAATAACAGCGATAACCACTAAAATAACAGTGACAATCTGCACAACCTCACTAATAACAGCGATAACCACTAAAATAACAGTGACAATCTGCACAACCTCACTAATAACAGCGAAAACCAATTAAATAACAGTGACAATCTGCACAACCTCACTAATCACAGCGAAAACCACTAAAATAACAGTCACAATATGCACAACCTCACTAATAACAGCGAAAACCACTTAAATAACAGTGACAATCTGCAAACCTAACGTTCCTTCAAATATTGACCTCTCCAATAACCCTATCCCCCAGGCGTCCTCTGGCTTGTCAGATACATTGCTTATTAAGGCTACTGCTCCCCCTTGTTCAGCTACCGTTCTTCAGACCGTACCGAAAGCCAGATCCATCTTTGTGACTGAGCTGGTCCCATCTACCTCGACGGACGACATCATTCGCCACATTGGTGACGTCATTTGGGTTGATGTCCTTACGAACAACATAAAGGTTATTAAGCTATCGGAGGGTAGATGTTCTTCATTCAGGATCATTGTCCCCCCCACCCTCTTTGACCTCGTTTTATGCAAGGTCAACTGGCCTAAGGACGCTTTTATTAAGGAGTTTCTCCCTCGGAGGCGCACTCCTGTCAGCCTTGGTACATCCACAGTTATTTCACAGACCATCACCGCTGCCTCCTACTCCTCGCCAAAAAAAAACTTCCCGCCCTCTCCATCTACTACCAAAACGTGAGGGGGCTTAGGACTAAGACGCACGCTACCTTTCTCTCGTCTCTTACATTACCCCATGATATTATCTGCCTGACGGAAACCTGGCTCTCCACCAATATCTCTGACCTCGAGATCATTGACCAAGAGTACAATCTTTTCCGTAAGGACCGGTGCCAAGGCGATCCCAATCGACGGGGTGGTGGTGTTCTCATTGCTGTCCGCTCCTCCCTTAATGTCTCCCCTATATCGATTCCCTTCATTGATCCACTCGAAATCCTTTCCATCAGGATCACTTCTCCTCCTTCAACGTTATCCTTTCGACCTGCTACATACCCCCCCGATCCGATGTAAACGTATTCACGCACCTCTCTAGTGCACTTGATTATCTCGCTAACTCCTTAACAGATAAAGATCACCTACTACTCATTGGGGACTTTAACCTACCACACATTACCTGGTCACCTGACTCTGAGTATAACTGTCTTACTCCCTCGAACCCCACTTCGCAACCTTATATCACATTTATCGACTCCATCAATTATCACTCCTTGTTCCAGCTTAACTCTGTCCTTAATTTGAACCAGCGCTTGCTTGACCTAGTCCTTTCCAATGACCCGGATAACGTGCTTGTCTCTCCCAGTGCCGCCTCCCTCTTCTCAATCGATCCTCACCATCCTCCCCTTTCAATCTCTATCATGCACTTAAATAACTCCCACCATCTAACTTCCCCCTTGCCAGCTAGTTTCAATTTTCGCAAAACCAACTTTGATGTTCTTCAGGCTAACCTTAGTGGATTCTGCAATAGTGTGCCTTGCATGGATCTCTCTCAACCAGTTGATACCTCCAAATTTTATGACGCCCTGTGTTCTTCTATCTCTTCTTCTACTCCGTTCTCTTCTCCACCTCTTCATGACTCTTCTCCCAAATGGTACACTCGAGATGTTAAGTCTCAGAGGAACAGGCGCAACTACCTTTGGCAAAAATATCTCCACTCCGGGTCCCCTGCTGATCATGAAATCTTCTGCGCTGCCCACAGCGAATTTTCTTCCCTTGTTAATTCCCGTTATAAGGCCTATTTATCAAGTGTTAAATGGAACATCTCCTCGAATCCACGTCTTTTCTTCTCCTTTGTAAACTCTAAGCGGGAACGCAAAGGGGACAACTATCCTCTGGCCATCTCTTACCTCGGTTCGAAGAGTGACGATCCCAGTACTATCGCGAACCTCTTCGCCAACTTCTTCTCTTCCACCTTTAGGGATTGTCACTTTGTGCCAGATGAAGAATATTTTACTTCTTTGAAGCCCGCCCCTAGTTCCCTCCCTCTTAGCTTCCCTAATCTGAATATCTCCGAGGTGGAAGTACTTGCTGAGCTCTTACACCTCAAGGATGACTTTTCTCCCGGCCCCGATGGAATTCCACCTATCGTATTAAAGAGATGTGCATCTCTTCTAGCTGGACCATTATCGCGTCTTTTCAATGTCTCTATCCAGTCGGGTATATTTCCCGACTGTTGGAAGACGGGATTTCTGGTCCCAGTCCACAAAAAGGGATCCAAGATTGAAGCATCTAATTATAGGCCCATCGCTAAACTTTCTGTTATTCCTTAAATCTTCGAGAAGATACTTGTTGGCAAACTGTACCCCTTCCTTACTTCCTCCATCTCTCCTAACCAGCACGGCTTCCTAAAAGGTCGATCTACCACTACTAATCTTGTGCAGTTCGTTTCCTTCACCTTAAATGCTTTAGAGCGTGGCGAAGTCGTCGAGGCTATATTCACTGACATGAGTAAAGCTTTCGACAGCATTCCTCATAGTCTTATATTATTAAAGCTTAAACTGGCTGGCTGCCCTGATTCCTTCCTAAGGTGGATCGGTTCCTACCTGCATAATAGAACATACCGTGTTCGCTTCCGTACTTCCCTCTCCCATAGCTTCACCGCTACTTCCGGCGTTCCCCAGGGCAGCCATATTGGTCCGCTACTATTTATCACCGCTACTAACGACTTATCCAGCGTTATTTTGAATTCCTTTCTTCTCTCCTATGCTGATGACACCAAGTTGTACAAAAATATTGTCCGTCCTTCTGACAATCTTGACCTACAGCATGATCTCAACCGCCTCTCTCTGTGGTGCACCAAAAGCAACCTTGTTTTAAACGTTCTTAAGTGTGAGCATGTTTGCTTCAACCGCAAACGCAACTATTCTCCCCACATATTTTCAATTAACGGCTCCTCGGTGAGGTCGGTGAGCTGCGTCCTTGACCTGGGGGTCCACCTTGACTATAAACTTTCCTTCAATGAGCACGTAAACCACATAGTCCGGAGAGCAGGTGTCATGTTGGGGTTTATTTCAAGGTGGTCTAGAGAGTTCTCCGACCCATACGTGTATAAAATCCTTTTCACTTCCCTTGTCCGTCCCATACTTGAGTACGCCTCTCAAGTCTGGTCTCCTTACCATAAACTCCTTATCGACAGAATCGAGGCCATCCAGAAACGTTTCCTCCGTTTTGCTCTCCTTCGCCTCCCCTGGTCCCATCCTTTCCGTCTCCCCCCTTATGCGGATCGTCTAAAGCTCATTAACTTACAGTCTCTCTCGGGACGCCGTGTCATGGCCGACCTCTCTTTCGTGCATGGCATCACCCAGGGACATATTGTAGCCCCGGACATCCGCAGCCAGTTCGTCCAGCGTTCCCATGGTAGATCCCTCAGAGCCTGCGAATCTTTCGTTATCGGCTACCACCACACCGACTTTGGTAGGATGGACCCCATTACACGAATGCTTAGGTTGTATAATCGGGCCATCCCCCTACTTCAAGCCGCATGTGATAATACCTATGCACGCTCTATCTTCCGCTCCTTGGCTGATCGCGTGTCATAGTTTTGCAGCCCTTCCGGACCTTCCCCGACCCGACCGGACACCATCTTGTTTAGATTGCCTCATAACTTTAGATTTTTGTATTTCAGTTTATATCGTAATATATCTTTTCTTCCTTAGCTTTATGTAGCTTAATACTCTTTAGATTGCGTCACAACATAGATGTTTTAATTCTAGTTTAAGTCCTAATATAACTTTTTTTTTCCCTTTGCTTTTTGTTGCTTAAATTTCCCTTTTTTTTGTTTTTTTTGTTTTGTTCTTTTTCTTTTTCTCTACCATTGTATTAACTTGTACTAAGTTAAGTTAAATAAATAAATAAATAAATAAATAAATAAATAAATAATAACAGCGAAAACCACTAAAATAACAGTGACAATCTGCACAACCTCACTAATAACAGTGATAACCACTAAAATAACAGTGACAATCTGCACAACCTCACTAATAACAGCAATAACTACTAAAATAACAGTGACAATCTGCACAACCTCACTAATAACAGCGATAACCACTAAAATAACAGCGACAATCTGCACAAACTCACTAATAACAGCGAAAACCACTAAGATAACAGTCACAATCTGCACAACCTCACTAATAACGGCGATAACCACTAAAATAGCAGTGACAATCTGCACAACCTCACTAATAACAGCGATAACCACTAAAATAACAGTGACAATCTGCACAACCTCACTAATAACAGCGATAACCACTAAAATAACAGTGACAATATGCACAACCTCACTAATAACAGCGAAAACCACTAAAATAACAGTCACAATCTGCACAACCTCACTAATAACAGCGAAAACCACTAAAATAACAGTCACAATCTGCACAGCCTCACTAATAACAGCAAAAACCACTAAAATAACTGTGAAAATCTGCACAACCTCACTAATAACAGCGATAACCACTCAAATAACAGTGACAATCTGGAAACCTCACTAATAACAGCGATAACCACTAAAATAACAGTGACAATCTGCACAACCTCACTAATAACAGCAAAAACCACTGAAATAACAGTCACAATCTGCACAATCTCACTAATAACAGCGATAACCACTAAAATAACAGTGACAATCTGCACAACCTCACTAATAACAGCGAAAACCACTAAAATAACAGTGACAATATGCACGACCTCACTAATAACAGCGAAAACCGCTAAGATAACAGTGACAATCTGCACAACCTCACTAATAACAGCGATAACCACTAAAATAACAGTGACAATCTGCACAACCTCACTAATAACAGCGAAAACCACTAAGATAATAGTCACAATCTGCACAACCTCACTAATAACAGTGAAAACCACCAAAATAACAGTCACAATCTGCACAACCTCACTAATAACAGCGAAAACAATTAAGATAACAGTGACAATCTGCACAACCTCACTAATAACAGCGATAACCTCTAAAATAACAGTGAATATCTGCACAACCTCACTAATAACAGCGAAAACCACTAAGATAACAGTCACAATCTGCACAACCTCACTAATAACAGTGAAAACCACTAAAATAACAGTCACAATCTGCACAACCTCACTAATAACAGCGAAAACCACTAAAATAACAGTGACAATATGCACAACCTCACTAATAACAGCGAAAACCACTAAGATAACAGTGACAATCTGCACAACCTTACTAATAACAGCGATAACCACTAAAATAACAGTGACAATCTGCACAACCTCACTAATAACAGCGAAAACCACTAAGATAACAGTCACAATCTGCACAACCTCACTAATAACAGTGAAAACCACTAAAATAACAGTCATAATCTGCACAACCTCACTAATAACAGCGAAAACCACTAAAATAACTGTGAAAATCTGCACAACCTCACTAATAACAGCGATAACCACTAAAATAACACTGACAATCTGCACAACCTCACTAATAACAGCGATAACCACTAAAATAACAGCGACAATATGCACAACCTCACTAATAACAGCGAAAACCACTAAAACAACAGTCACAATCTGCACAACCTCACTAATAACAGCGAAAACCACTAAAATAACAGTCACAATCTGCACAACCTCACTAATAAAAGCGAAAACCACCAAAATAACTGTGAAAATCTGCTCAACCTCACTAATAACAGCGATAACCACTAAAATAACAGTGACAATCTGCACAACCTCACTAATAACAGCGATAACCACTAAAATAACAGTGACAATCTGCACAACCTCACTAATAACAGCGAAAACCACTTAAATAACAGTGACAATCTGCAAAACCTCACTAATCACAGCGAAAACCACTAAAATAACAGTCACAATCTGCACAACCTCACTAATAACAGCGAAAACCACTTAAATAACAGTGACAATCTGCACAACCTCACTAATAACAGCGAAAACCACTAAAATAACAGTGACAATCTGCACATCCTCACTAATAACAGCGATAACCACTAAAATAACAGTGACAATCTGCACAACCTCACTAATAACAGCGAAAACCACTTAAATAACAGTGACAATCTGCACAACCTCACTAATCACAGTGAAAACCACTAAAATAACAGTCACAATCTGCAGAACCTCACTAATAACAGCGAAAACCACGAAAATAACAGTCACAATCTGCACAACCTCACTAATAACAGCGATAACCACTAAAATATCAGTGACAATCTGCACAACCTCACTAATAACAGCGAAAACCACTAAAATAATAGTCAGAATCTGCACAGCCTCACTAATAACAGCGAAAACCACTAAAATAACTGTGACAATCTGCAAAACCTCACTAATAACAGCGAAAACCACTAAAATATCTGTGACAATCTGCAAAACCTCACTAATAACAGCGAAAACCACTAAAATAACAGTCACAATCTGCACAACCTCACTAATAACAGCGAAAACCACTAAAATTACAGTGACAATCTGCACAACCTCACTAATAACAGCGAAAACCACTAAAATAACAGTCACAATCTGCACAACCTCACTAATAACAGCGAAAACTACTAAAATTACAGTGACAATCTGCACAACCTCACTAATAACAGCGAAAACCACTAAAATAACAGTCACAATCTGCACAACGTCACTAATAACAGCGAAAACCACTAAAATAACAGTAACAATCTGCACAACCTCACTAATAACAGCGAAAACCACTAAAATAACTGTGACAATCTGCAAAACCTCACTAATAACAGCGAAAACCACTAAAATAACTGTGACAATCTGCACAACCTCACTAATAGCAGCGAAAACCACTAAAATTACAGTGACAATCTGCACAACCTCACTAATAACAGCGAAAACCACTAAAATAACTGTGACAATCTGCACAACCACACTAATAACAGCGAAAACCACTAAAATAACTGTGACAATCTGCACAACCTCACTAATAACAGCGAAAACCACTAAAATAACAGTCACAATGTGCACAACCTCACTAATAACCGTGAAAACCACTAAAATAACTGTGACAATCTGCACAACCTCACTAATAACAGCGAAAACCACTAAAATAACTGTGACAATCTACACAACCTCACTCATAACAGCGAAAACCACTAAAATAACAGTCACAATCTGCACAACCTCACTAATAACAGCGAAAACCACTATAATAACTGTGACAATCTGCACAACCTCACTAATAACAGGGGAAACCACTAAAATAACTGTGAATATCTGCACAACCTCACTAATAACAGCGAAAACCATTAAAATAACTGTGACAATCTGCATAACCTCACTAATAACAGCGAAAATCACTAAAATAACAGTGACAATCTGCACAACCTCACTAATAACAGCGAAAACCACTAAAATAATTGTGACAATCTGCACAACCTCACTAATAACAGCGAAAACTACTAAAATAACTGTGATAATCTGCAAAACCTCACTAATAACAGCGAAAACCACTAAAATAACAGTCACAATCTGCACAACCTCACTAATAACAGCGAAAACCACTAAAATAACTGTGACAATCTGCAAAACCTCACTAATTACAGCGAAAACCACTAAAATAACAGTCACAATCTGCACAACCTCACTAATAACAGCGAAAACCACTAAAATAACAAACACAATCTGCAAAGCCTCACTAATAACAGCGAAAACCACTAAAATTACAGTGACAATCTGCACAGCCTCACTAATAACAGCGAAAACCACTAAAATAACTGTGACAATCTGCACAACCTCACTAATAACAGCGAAAACCACTAAAATTACAGTGACAATCTCCACAACCTCACTAATAACAGCGAGAACCACTAAAATAACAGTCACAATCTGCACAACCTCACTAATAACAGCGAAAACCACTAAAATAACTGTGACAATCTGCACAACCTCACTAATAACAGCGAAAACCAATAAAATAACAGTGACAATCTGCACAACCTCACTAACAACAGCGAAAACCACTAAAATAACAGTGACAATCTGCACAACCTCACTAATAACAGCGAAAACCACTAAAATAACAGTGACAAACAGCACAACCTCACTAATAACAGCGAAAACCACTAAAATAACAGTGACAATCTGCACAACCTCACTAATAACAGCGAAAACCACTAAAATAACTGTGACAATCTGCACAACCTCACTAATAAAAGCGAAAACCACCAAAATAACAGTCACAATCTGCACAACCTCACTAATAACAGCGAAAACCACTAAAATAACAGTGACAATCTGCACAACCTCACTAATAACAGCGAAAACCACTAAAATAACAGTCACAATCTGCACAACCTCACTAATAACAGCGAAAACCACTAAAATAACTGTGACAATCTGCACAACCTCACTAATAACAGCGAAAACCACTAAAATAACAGTGACAATCTGCACAACCTCACTAATAACAGCGACAACCACTAAAATAACAGTGACAATCAGCACAACCTCACTAATAACAGCGAAAACCACTAAAATTACAGTGACAATCTCCACAACCTCACTAATAACAGCGAAAACCACTAAAATAACAGTCACAATCTGCACAACCTCACTAATAACAGCGAAAACCACTAAAATAACAGTGACAATCTGCACAACCTCACTAATAACAGCGAAAACCACTAAAATAACTGTGACAATCTGCAAAACCTCACTAATAACAGCGAAAACCACTAAAATTACAGTGACAATCTGCACAACCTCACTAATAATAGCGAAAACTACTAAAATAACTGTGACAATCTGCAAAACCTCACTAATAACAGCGAAAACCACTAAAATAACAGTCACAATCTGCACAACCTCACTAATAACAGCGAAAACCACTAAAATAACAGTCACGATCTGCACAACCTCACTAATAACAGCGAAAACCACTAAAATAACAGTGACAATCTGCACAACCTCACTAATAACAGCGAAAACCACTAAAATAACAGTGACAATCTGCACAACCTCACTAATAACAGCGAAAACCACTAAAATTACAGTGACAATCTCCACAACCTCACTAATAACAGCGAAAACCACTAAGATAACAGTGACAATCTGCACAACCTTACTAATAACAGCGATAACCACTAAAATAACAGTGACAATCTGCACAACCTCACTAATAACAGCGAAAACCACTAAGATAACAGTCACAATCTGCACAACCTCACTAATAACAGTGAAAACCACTAAAATAACAGTCATAATCTGCACAACCTCACTAATAACAGCGAAAACCACTAAAATAACTGTGAAAATCTGCACAACCTCACTAATAACAGCGATAACCACTAAAATAACACTGACAATCTGCACAACCTCACTAATAACAGCGATAACCACTAAAATAACAGCGACAATATGCACAACCTCACTAATAACAGCGAAAACCACTAAAACAACAGTCACAATCTGCACAACCTCACTAATAACAGCGAAAACCACTAAAATAACAGTCACAATCTGCACAACCTCACTAATAAAAGCGAAAACCACCAAAATAACTGTGAAAATCTGCTCAACCTCACTAATAACAGCGATAACCACTAAAATAACAGTGACAATCTGCACAACCTCACTAATAACAGCGATAACCACTAAAATAACAGTGACAATCTGCACAACCTCACTAATAACAGCGAAAACCACTTAAATAACAGTGACAATCTGCAAAACCTCACTAATCACAGCGAAAACCACTAAAATAACAGTCACAATCTGCACAACCTCACTAATAACAGCGAAAACCACTTAAATAACAGTGACAATCTGCACAACCTCACTAATAACAGCGAAAACCACTAAAATAACAGTGACAATCTGCACATCCTCACTAATAACAGCGATAACCACTAAAATAACAGTGACAATCTGCACAACCTCACTAATAACAGCGAAAACCACTTAAATAACAGTGACAATCTGCACAACCTCACTAATCACAGTGAAAACCACTAAAATAACAGTCACAATCTGCAGAACCTCACTAATAACAGCGAAAACCACGAAAATAACAGTCACAATCTGCACAACCTCACTAATAACAGCGATAACCACTAAAATATCAGTGACAATCTGCACAACCTCACTAATAACAGCGAAAACCACTAAAATAACAGTCAGAATCTGCACAGCCTCACTAATAACAGCGAAAACCACTAAAATAACTGTGACAATCTGCAAAACCTCACTAATAACAGCGAAAACCACTAAAATATCTGTGACAATCTGCAAAACCTCACTAATAACAGCGAAAACCACTAAAATAACAGTCACAATCTGCACAACCTCACTAATAACAGCGAAAACCACTAAAATTACAGTGACAATCTGCACAACCTCACTAATAACAGCGAAAACCACTAAAATAACAGTCACAATCTGCACAACCTCACTAATAACAGCGAAAACTACTAAAATTACAGTGACAATCTGCACAACCTCACTAATAACAGCGAAAACCACTAAAATAACAGTCACAATCTGCACAACGTCACTAAAAACAGCGAAAACCACTAAAATAACAGTAACAATCTGCACAACCTCACTAATAACAGCGAAAACCACTAAAATAACTGTGACAATCTGCAAAACCTCACTAATAACAGCGAAAACCACTAAAATAACTGTGACAATCTGCACAACCTCACTAATAGCAGCGAAAACCACTAAAATTACAGTGACAATCTGCACAACCTCACTAATAACAGCGAAAACCACTAAAATAACTGTGACAATCTGCACAACCACACTAATAACAGCGAAAACCACTAAAATAACTGTGACAATCTGCACAACCTCACTAATAACAGCGAAAACCACTAAAATAACAGTCACAATGTGCACAACCTCACTAATAACCGTGAAAACCACTAAAATAACTGTGACAATCTGCACAACCTCACTAATAACAGCGAAAACCACTAAAATAACTGTGACAATCTACACAACCTCACTCATAACAGCGAAAACCACTAAAATAACAGTCACAATCTGCACAACCTCACTAATAACAGCGAAAACCACTATAATAACTGTGACAATCTGCACAACCTCACTAATAACAGGGGAAACCACTAAAATAACTGTGAATATCTGCACAACCTCACTAATAACAGCGAAAACCATTAAAATAACTGTGACAATCTGCATAACCTCACTAATAACAGCGAAAATCACTAAAATAACAGTGACAATCTGCACAACCTCACTAATAACAGCGAAAACCACTAAAATAATTGTGACAATCTGCACAACCTCACTAATAACAGCGAAAACTACTAAAATAACTGTGATAATCTGCAAAACCTCACTAATAACAGCGAAAACCACTAAAATAACAGTCACAATCTGCACAACCTCACTAATAACAGCGAAAACCACTAAAATAACTGTGACAATCTGCAAAACCTCACTAATTACAGCGAAAACCACTAAAATAACAGTCACAATCTGCACAACCTCACTAATAACAGCGAAAACCACTAAAATAACAAACACAATCTGCAAAGCCTCACTAATAACAGCGAAAACCACTAAAATTACAGTGACAATCTGCACAACCTCACTAATAACAGCGAAAACCACTAAAATAACTGTGACAATCTGCACAACCTCACTAATAACAGCGAAAACCACTAAAATTACAGTGACAATCTCCACAACCTCACTAATAACAGCGAGAACCACTAAAATAACAGTCACAATCTGCACAACCTCACTAATAACAGCGAAAACCACTAAAATAACTGTGACAATCTGCACAACCTCACTAATAACAGCGAAAACCAATAAAATAACAGTGACAATCTGCACAACCTCACTAATAACAGCGAAAACCACTAAAATAACAGTGACAAACAGCACAACCTCACTAATAACAGCGAAAACCACTAAAATAACAGTGACAATCTGCACAACCTCACTAATAACAGCGAAAACCACTAAAATAACTGTGACAATCTGCACAACCTCACTAATAAAAGCGGAAACCACCAAAATAACAGTCACAATCTGCACAACCTCACTAATAACAGCGAAAACCACTAAAATAACAGTGACAATCTGCACAACCTCACTAATAACAGCGAAAACCACTAAAATAACAGTCACAATCTGCACAACCTCACTAATAACAGCGAAAACCACTAAAATAACTGTGACAATCTGCACAACCTCACTAATAACAGCGAAAACCACTAAAATAACAGTGACAATCTGCACAACCTCACTAATAACAGCGACAACCACTAAAATAACAGTGACAATCAGCACAACCTCACTAATAACAGCGAAAACCACTAAAATTACAGTGACAATCTCCACAACCTCACTAAGCACAGCGAAAACCACTAAAATAACAGTCACAATCTGCACAACCTCACTAATAACAGCGAAAACCACTAAAATAACAGTGACAATCTGCACAACCTCACTAATAACAGCGAAAACCACTAAAATAACTGTGACAATCTGCAAAACCTCACTAATAACAGCGAAAACCACTAAAATTACAGTGACAATCTGCACAACCTCACTAATAATAGCGAAAACTACTAAAATAACTGTGACAATCTGCAAAACCTCACTAATAACAGCGAAAACCACTAAAATAACAGTCACAATCTGCACAACCTCACTAATAACAGCGAAAACCACTAAAATAACAGTCACGATCTGCACAAACTCACTAATAACAGCGAAAACCACTAAAATAACAGTGACAATCTGCACAACCTCACTAATAACAGCGAAAACCACTAAAATAACAGTGACAATCTGCACAACCTCACTAATAACAGCGAAAACCACTAAAATAACTGTGACAATCTGCAAAACCTCACTAATAACAGCAAAAACCACTAAAATAACAGTGACAATCAGCACAACCTCACTAATAACAGCGAAAACCACTAAAATTACAGTGACAATCTCCACAACCTCACTAATAACAGCGAAAACCACTAAAATAACTGTGACAATCTGCAAAACCTCACTAATAACAGCGAAAACCACTAAAATAACTGTGACAATCTGCAAAACCTCACTAATAACAGCGAAAACCACTAAAATTACAGTGACAATCTGCACAACCTCACTAATAACAGCGAAAACCACTAAAATTACTGTCACAATCTGCAAAACCTCACTAATAACAGCGAAAACCACTAAAATAACAGTCACAATCTGCACAACCTCACTAATAACAGCGAAAACCACTAAAATAACAGTCACAATCTGCACAACCTCACTAATAACAGCGAAAACCACTAAAATAACAGTGACAATCTGCACAACCTCACTAATAACAGCGAAAACCACTAAAATAACAGTGGCAATCTGCACAACCTCACTAATAACAGCGAAAACCACTAAAATAACTGTGACAATCTGCAAAACCTCACTAATAACAGCGAAAACCACTAAAATAACAGTCACAATCTGCACAACCTCACTAATAACAGCGAAAACCACTAAAATAACAGTCACAATCTGCACAACCTCACTAATAACAGCGAAAACCACTAAAATAACAGTCACAATCTGCACAACCTCACTAATAACAGCGAAAACCACTAAAATAACAGTCACAATCTGCAAAGCCTCACTAATAACAGCGAAAACCACTAAAATTACAGTGACAATCTGCACAACCTCACTAATAACAGCGAAAACCACTAAAATAACTGTGACAATCTGCACAACCTCACTAATAACAGCGAAAACCACTAAAATTACAGTGACAATCTGCACAACCTCACTAATAACAGCGAAAACCACTAAAATAACAGTCACAATCTGCACAACCTCACTAATAACAGCGAAAACCACTAAAATTACAGTGACATCTGCACAACCTCACTAATAACAGCGAAAACCACTAAAATAACAGTCACAATCTGCACAACCTCACTAATAACAGCGAAAACCACTAAAATAACAGTGACAATCTGCACAACCTCACTAATAACAGCGAAAACCACTAAAATAACTGTGACAATCTGCAAAACCTCACTAATAACAGCGAAAACAACTAAAATAACAGTGACAATCTGCACAACCTCACTGATAACAGCGAAAACCACTAAAACAACTGTGACAATCTGCAACACCTCACTAATAACAGCGAAAACCACTAAAATAACAGTCACAATCTGCACAACCTCACTAATAACAGCGAAAACCACTAAAATAACAGTGACAATCTGCACAACCTCACTGATAACAGTGAAAACCACTAAAATTACAGTGACAATCTGCACAACCTCACTAATAACAGCGAAAACCACTAAAATAACAGTCACAATCTGCACAACCTCACTAATAACAGCGAAAACCACTAAAATTACAGTGACAATCTGCACAACCTCACTAATAACAGCGAAAACCACTAAAATAACCGTCACAATCTGCACAACCTCACTAATAACAGCGAAAACCACTAAAATAACAGTCACAATCTGCAAAGCCTCACTAATAACAGCGAAAACCACTAAAATTACAGTGACAATCTGCACAACCTCACTAATAACAGCGAAAACCACTAAAATAACTGTGACAATCTGCACAACCTCACTTATAACAGCGAAAACCACTAAAATTACAGTGACAATCTGCACAACCTCACTAATAACAGCGAAAACCACTAAAATAACAGTCACAATCTGCACAACCTCACTAATAACAGCGAAAACCACTAAAATTACAGTGACAATCTGCACAACCTCACTAATAACAGCGAAAACCACTAAAATAACAGTCACAATCTGCACAACCTCACTAATAACAGCGAAAACCACTAAAATAACAGTCACAATCTGCAAAGCCTCACTAATAACAGCGAAAACCATTTAAATAACGGTCAAATTCTGCACAACCTCACTAATAACAGCGAAAACCACTAAAATAACTGTGACAATCTGCACAACCTCACTAACAACAGCGAAAACCACTAAAATAACAGTGACAATCTGCACAACCTCACTAATAACAGCGAAAACTACTAAAATAACAGTGACAAACTGCACAACCTCACTAATAACAGCGAAAACCACTAAAATAACAGTGACAATCTGCACAACCTCACTAATAACAGCGAAAACCACTAAAACAACTGTGACAATCTGCACAACCTCACCAATAACAGCGGAAACCATTAAAATAACAGTCACAATCTGCACAACCTCACTAATAACAGCGAAAACCACTAAAATAACAGTGACAATCTGCAACACCTCACTAATAACAGCGAAAACCACTAAAATAACAGTCACAATCTGCACAACCTCACTAATAACAGCGAAAACCACTAAAATAACTGTGACAATCTGCACAACCTCACTAATAACAGCGAAAACCACTAAAATTACAGTGACAATCTGCACAACCTCACTAATAACAGCGAAAACCACTAAAATAACAGTCACAATCTGCAAAGCCTCACTAATAACAGCGAAAACCACTAAAATAACTGTGACAATCTGCACAACCTCACTAATAACAGCGAAAACCTCTAAAATTACAGTGACAATCTGCACAACCTCACTAATAACAGCGAAAACCACTAAAATAACAGTCACAATCTGCACAACCTCACTAATAACAGCGAAAACCACTAAAATTACAGTGACAATCTGCACAACCTCACTAATAACAGCGAAAACCACTAAAATAACAGTCACAATCTGCACAACCTCACTAATAACAGCGAAAACCACTAAAATAACAGTGACAATCTGCACAACTTCGCTAATAACAGCGAAAACCACGAAAATAACTGTGACAATCTGCAAAACCTCACTAATAACAGCGAAAACCACTAAAATAACTGTGACAATCTGCACAACCTCACTAATAACAGCGAAAACCACTAAAATTACAGTGACAATCTGCACAACCTCACTAATAACAGCGAAAACCACTAAAATAACTGTGACAATCTGCACAACCTCACTAATAACAGCAAAAACCACTAAAATAACTGTGACAATCTGCACAACCTCACTAATAACAGCGAAAACCACTAAAATAACAGTCACAATCTGCACAACCTCACTAATAACAGTGAAAACCACTAAAATAACTGTGACAATCTGCACAACCTCACTAATAACAGCGAAAACCACTAAAATAACTGTGACAATCGGCACAACCTCACTCATAACAGCGAAAACCACTAAAATAACAGTCACAATCTGCACAACCTCACTAATAACAGCGAAAGCCACTATAATAACTGTGACAATCTGCACAACCTCACTAATAACAGCGGAAACCACTAAAATAACTGTGACAATCTGCACAACTTCACTAATAACAGCGAAAACCACTAAAATAACTGTGACAATCTGCACAACCTCACTAATAACAGCGAAAATCACTAAAATAACAGTGACAATCTGTACAACCTCACTAATAACAGCGGAAACCACTAAAATAATTGTGACAATCTGCACAACCTCACTAATAACAGCGAAAACCACTAAAATAACTGTGACAATCTGCAAAACCTCACTAATAACAGCGAAAACCACTAAAATAACAGTCACAATCTGCACAACCTCACTAATAACAGCGAAAACCACTAAAATAACTGTGACAATCTGCAAAACCTCACTAATAACAGCGAAAACCACTAAAATTACAGTGACAATCTGCACAACCTCACTAATAACAGCGAAAACCACTAAAATTACAGTGACAATCTGCACAACCTCACTAATAACAGCGAAAACCACTAAAATAACTGTGACAATCTGCACAACCTCACTAATAACAGCAAAAACCACTAAAATAACTGTGACAATCTGCACAACCTCACTAATAACAGCGAAAACCACTAAAATAACAGTCACAATCTGCACAACCTCACTAATAACAGTGAAAACCACTAAAATAACTGTGACAATCTGCACAACCTCACTAATAACAGCGAAAACCACTAAAATAACTGTGACAATCGGCACAACCTCACTCATAACAGCGAAAACCACTAAAATAACAGTCACAATCTGCACAACCTCACTAATAACAGCGAAAGCCACTATAATAACTGTGACAATCTGCACAACCTCACTAATAACAGCGGAAACCACTAAAATAACTGTGACAATCTGCACAACTTCACTAATAACAGCGAAAACCACTAAAATAACTGTGACAATCTGCACAACCTCACTAATAACAGCGAAAATCACTAAAATAACAGTGACAATCTGTACAACCTCACTAATAACAGCGGAAACCACTAAAATAATTGTGACAATCTGCACAACCTCACTAATAACAGCGAAAACCACTAAAATAACTGTGACAATCTGCAAAACCTCACTAATAACAGCGAAAACCACTAAAATAACAGTCACAATCTGCACAACCTCACTAATAACAGCGAAAACCACTAAAATAACTGTGACAATCTGCAAAACCTCACTAATAACAGCGAAAACCACTAAAATAACAGTCACAATCTGCACAACCTCACTAATAACAGCGAAAACCACTAAAATAACAGTCACAATCTGCAAAGCCTCACTAATAACAGCGAAAACCACTAAAATTACAGTGACAATCTGCACAACCTCACTAATAACAGCGAAAACCACTAAAATAACAGTCACAATCTGCACAACCTCACTAATAACAGCGAAAACCACTAAAATTACAGTGACAATCTGCACAACCTCACTAATAACAGCGAAAACCACTAAAATAACAGTCACAATCTGCACAACCTCACTAATAACAGCGAAAACCACTAAAATAACAGTGACAATCTGCACAACTTCGCTAATAACAGCGAAAACCACGAAAATAACTGTGACAATCTGCAAAACCTCACTAATAACAGCGAAAACCACTAAAATAACTGTGACAATCTGCACAACCTCACTAATAACAGCGAAAACCACTAAAATTACAGTGACAATCTGCACAACCTCACTAATAACAGCGAAAACCACTAAAATAACTGTGACAATCTGCACAACCTCACTAATAACAGCAAAAACCACTAAAATAACTGTGACAATCTGCACAACCTCACTAATAACAGCGAAAACCACTAAAATAACAGTCACAATCTGCACAACCTCACTAATAACAGTGAAACCACTAAAATAACTGTGACAATCTGCACAACCTCACTAATAACAGCGAAAACCACTAAAATAACTGTGACAATCGGCACAACCTCACTCATAACAGCGAAAACCACTAAAATAACAGTCACAATCTGCACAACCTCACTAATAACAGCGAAAGCCACTATAATAACTGTGACAATCTGCACAACCTCACTAATAACAGCGGAAACCACTAAAATAACTGTGACAATCTGCACAACTTCACTAATAACAGCGAAAACCACTAAAATAACTGTGACAATCTGCACAACCTCACTAATAACAGCGAAAATCACTAAAATAACAGTGACAATCTGTACAACCTCACTAATAACAGCGGAAACCACTAAAATAATTGTGACAATCTGCACAACCTCACTAATAACAGCGAAAACCACTAAAATAACTGTGACAATCTGCAAAACCTCACTAATAACAGCGAAAACCACTAAAATAACAGTCACAATCTGCACAACCTCACTAATAACAGCGAAAACCACTAAAATAACTGTGACAATCTGCAAAACCTCACTAATAACAGCGAAAACCACTAAAATTACAGTGACAATCTGCACAACCTCACTAATAACAGCGAAAACCACTAAAATTACAGTGACAATCTGCACAACCTCACTAATAACAGCGAAAACCACTAAAATAACTGTGACAATCTGCACAACCTCACTAATAACAGCAAAAACCACTAAAATAACTGTGACAATCTGCACAACCTCACTAATAACAGCGAAAACCACTAAAATAACAGTCACAATCTGCACAACCTCACTAATAACAGTGAAAACCACTAAAATAACTGTGACAATCTGCACAACCTCACTAATAACAGCGAAAACCACTAAAATAACTGTGACAATCGGCACAACCTCACTCATAACAGCGAAAACCACTAAAATAACAGTCACAATCTGCACAACCTCACTAATAACAGCGAAAGCCACTATAATAACTGTGACAATCTGCACAACCTCACTAATAACAGCGGAAACCACTAAAATAACTGTGACAATCTGCACAACTTCACTAATAACAGCGAAAACCACTAAAATAACTGTGACAATCTGCACAACCTCACTAATAACAGCGAAAATCACTAAAATAACAGTGACAATCTGTACAACCTCACTAATAACAGCGGAAACCACTAAAATAATTGTGACAATCTGCACAACCTCACTAATAACAGCGAAAACCACTAAAATAACTGTGACAATCTGCAAAACCTCACTAATAACAGCGAAAACCACTAAAATAACAGTCACAATCTGCACAACCTCACTAATAACAGCGAAAACCACTAAAATAACTGTGACAATCTGCAAAACCTCACTAATAACAGCGAAAACCACTAAAATAACAGTCACAATCTGCACAACCTCACTAATAACAGCGAAAACCACTAAAATAACAGTCACAATCTGCAAAGCCTCACTAATAACAGCGAAAACCACTAAAATTACAGTGACAATCTGCACAACCTCACTAATAACAGCGAAAACCACTAAAATAACAGTCACAATCTGCACAACCTCACTAATAACAGCGAAAACCACTAAAATTACAGTGACAATCTGCACAACCTCACTAATAACAGCGAAAACCACTAAAATAACAGTCACAATCTGCACAACCTCACTAATAACAGCGAAAACCACTAAAATAACAGTGACAATCTGCACAACTTCGCTAATAACAGCGAAAACCACGAAAATAACTGTGACAATCTGCAAAACCTCACTAATAACAGCGAAAACCACTAAAATAACTGTGACAATCTGCACAACCTCACTAATAACAGCGAAAACCACTAAAATTACAGTGACAATCTGCACAACCTCACTAATAACAGCGAAAACCACTAAAATAACTGTGACAATCTGCACAACCTCACTAATAACAGCAAAAACCACTAAAATAACTGTGACAATCTGCACAACCTCACTAATAACAGCGAAAACCACTAAAATAACAGTCACAATCTGCACAACCTCACTAATAACAGTGAAAACCACTAAAATAACTGTGACAATCTGCACAACCTCACTAATAACAGCGAAAACCACTAAAATAACTGTGACAATCGGCACAACCTCACTCATAACAGCGAAAACCACTAAAATAACAGTCACAATCTGCACAACCTCACTAATAACAGCGAAAGCCACTATAATAACTGTGACAATCTGCACAACCTCACTAATAACAGCGGAAACCACTAAAATAACTGTGACAATCTGCACAACTTCACTAATAACAGCGAAAACCACTAAAATAACTGTGACAATCTGCACAACCTCACTAATAACAGCGAAAATCACTAAAATAACAGTGACAATCTGTACAACCTCACTAATAACAGCGGAAACCACTAAAATAATTGTGACAATCTGCACAACCTCACTAATAACAGCGAAAACCACTAAAATAACTGTGACAATCTGCAAAACCTCACTAATAACAGCGAAAACCACTAAAATAACAGTCACAATCTGCACAACCTCACTAATAACAGCGAAAACCACTAAAATAACTGTGACAATCTGCAAAACCTCACTAATAACAGCGAAAACCACTAAAATAACAGTCACAATCTGCACAACCTCACTAATAACAGCGAAAACCACTAAAATAACAGTCACAATCTGCAAAGCCTCACTAATAACAGCGAAAACCACTAAAATTACAGTGACAATCTGCACAACCTCACTAATAACAGCGAAAACCACTAAAATAACTGTGACAATCTGCACAACCTCACTTATAACAGCGAAAACCACTAAAATTACAGTGACAATCTGCACAACCTCACTAATAACAGCGAAAACCACTAAAATAACAGTCACAATCTGCACAACCTCACTAATAACAGCGAAAACCACTAAAATTACAGTGACAATCTGCACAACCTCACTAATAACAGCGAAAACCACTAAAATAACAGTCACAATCTGCACAACCTCACTAATAACAGCGAAAACCACTAAAATAACAGTCACAATCTGCAAAGCCTCACTAATAACAGCGAAAACCACTAAAATAACGGTCAAATTCTGCACAACCTCACTAATAACAGCGGAAACCACTAAAATAACTGTGACAATCTGCACAACCTCACTAACAACAGCGAAAACCACTAAAATAACAGTGACAATCTGCACAACCTCACTAATAACAGCGAAAACCACTAAAATTACTGTGACAATCTGCTCAGCCTCACTAATAAAAGCGAAAACCACTAAAATAACAGTCTCAATCTGCACAACCTCACTAATAACAGTGAAAACCACTAAAATAACTGTGACAATCTGCACAACCTCACTAATAACAGCGAAAACCACTAAAATAACTGTGACAATCGGCACAACCTCACTCATAACAGCGAAAACCACTAAAATAACAGTCACAATCTGCACAACCTCACTAATAACAGCGAAAACCACTATAATAACTGTGACAATCTGCACAACCTCACTAATAACAGCGGAAACCACTAAAATAACTGTGACAATCTGCACAACTTCACTAATAACAGCGAAAACCACTAAAATAACTGTGACAATCTGCACAACCTCACTAATAACAGCGAAAACCACTAAAATAACAGTGACAATCTGCACAACCTCACTAATAACAGCGAAAACCACTAAAATAATTGTGACAATCTGCACAACCTCACTAATAACAGCGAAAACCACTAAAATAACTGTGACAATCTGCAAAACCTCACTAATAACAGCGAAAACCACTAAAGTAACAGTCACAATATGCACAACCTCACTAATAACAGCGAAAACCACTAAAATAACTGTGACAATCTGCAAAACCTCACTAATAACAGCGAAAACCACTAAAATAACCGTCACAATCTGCACAACCTCACTAATAACAGCGAAAACCACTAAAATAACAGGCACAATCTGCAAAGCCTCACTAATAACAGCGAAAACCACTAAAATTACAGTGACAATCTGCACAACCTCACTAATAACAGCGAAAACCACTAAAATAACTGTGACAATCTGCACAACCTCACTTATAACAGCGAAAACCACTAAAATTACAGTGACAATCTGCACAACCTCACTAATAACAGCGAAAACCACTAAAATAACAGTCACAATCTGCACAACCTCACTAATAACAGCGAAAACCACTAAAATTACAGTGACAATCTGCACAACCTCACTAATAACAGCGAAAACCACTAAAATAACAGTCACAATCTGCACAACCTCACTAATAACAGCGAAAACCACTAAAATAACAGTCACAATCTGCAAAGCCTCACTAATAACAGCGAAAACCACTAAAATAACGGTCAAATTCTGCACAACCTCACTAATAACAGCGAAAACCACTAAAATAACTGTGACAATCTGCACAACCTCACTAACAACAGCGAAAACCACTAAAATAACAGTGACAATCTGCACAACCTCACTAATAACAGCGAAAACCACTAAAATAACAGTGACAAACTGGACAACCTCACTAATAACAGCGAAAACCACTAAAATAACAGTGACAATCTGCACAACCTCACTAATAACAGCGAAAACCACTAAAACAACTGTGACAATCTGCACAACCTCACCAATAACAGCGGAAACCACTAAAATAACAGTCACAATCTGCACAACCTCACTAATAACAGCGAAAACCACTAAAATAACAGTGACAATCTGCAACACCTCACTAATAACAGCGAAAACCACTAAAATAACAGTCACAATCTGCACAACCTCACTAATAACAGCGAAAACCACTAAAATAACTGTGACAATCTGCACAACCTCACTAATAACAGCGAAAACCACTAAAATAACAGTGACAATCTGCACAACCTCACTAATAACAGCGAAAACCACTAAAATAACAGTGACAATCAGCAAAACCTCACTAATAACAGCGAAAACCACTAAAATTACAGTGACAATCTCCACAACCTCACTAATAACAGCGAAAACCACTAAAATAACAGTCACAAGCTGCACAACCTCACTAATAACAGCGAAAACCACTAAAATAACAGTGAAAATCTGCACAACCTCACTAATAACAGCGAAAACCACTAAAATAACTGTGACAATCTGAAAAACCTCACTAATAACAGCGAAAACCACTAAAATAACTGTGACAATCTGCACAACCTCACTAATAACAGCGAAAACCACTAAAATAACAGTCACAATCTGCACAATCTCACTAATAACAGCGAAAACCACTAAAATAACAGTGACAATCTGCACAACCTCACTAATAACAGCGAAAACCACTAAAATAACAGTGACAATCTGCACAGCCTCACTAATAACAGCGAAAACCACTGAAATAACAGTGACAATCTGCAACACCTCACTAATAACAGCGAAAACCACTAAAATAACAGTCACAATCTGCACAACCTCACTAATAACAGCGAAAACCACTAAAATAACAGTCACAATCTGCACAACCTCACGAATAACAGCGAAAACCACTAAAATAACTGTGACAATCTGCAAAACCTCACTAATAACAGCGAAAACCACTAAAATAACAGTCACAATCTGCACAACCTCACTAATAACAGCGAAAACCACTAAAATAACAGTCACAATCTGCACAACCTCACTAATAACAGCGAAAACCACTAAAATAACTGTGACAATCTGCAAAACCTCACTAATAACAGCGAAAACCACTAAAATAACAGTCACAATCTGCACAACCTCACTAATAACAGCGAAAACCACTAAAATAACAGTCACAATCTGCAAAGCCTCACTAAGAACAGCGAAAACCACTAAAATTACAGTGACAATCTGCACAACCTCACTAATAACAGCGAAAACCACTAAAATAACTGTGACAATCTGCACAACCTCACTAATAACAGCGAAAACCACTAAAATTACAGTGACAATCTGCACAACTTCACTAATAACAGCGAAAACCACTAAAATAACAGTCACAATCTGCACAACCTCACTAATAACAGCGAAAACCACTAAAATTACAGTGACAATCTGCACAACCTCACTAATAACAGCGAAAACCACTAAAATAACAGTCACAATCTGCGCAACCTCACTAATAACAGCGAAAACAACTAAAATAACAGTCAAAATCTGCAAAGCCTCACTAATAACAGCGAAAACCACTAAAATTACAGTGACAATCTGCACAACCTCACTAAAAACAACGAAAACCACTAAAATTACTGTGACAATCTGCACAGTCTCACTAATAACAGCGAAAACCACTAAAATAACAGTCACAATCTCCCCGACCTCACTAATAACAGCGAAAACCACTAAAATAACAGTCACAATCTGCACAACCGCCATCGATACGTAGGTGTCACGTCGATCGGTAGTGGTAATACTGACACTTGCCAACGGCAATCGTAATCGTGCCTCGATATTTCGATATATTTTCGACATCCCTATTCGGCCTGTCAAATGTCAGCTGTCATCAAGTTGGACCTGCCAGCGCCCGAGGTTGTAGTTGGAAGAAAAAGTGCCGGTAATTGGTTAAAAAGTAACTAAAATGTAGTTTGGTTAAAAAGTAACCAAATGTCGGTTGGTCAAAAAGTCACTAAATGTATACAAGTACAATGTATGTTGTTTTGTTGATTGACTTCCTTATCGGAGTCATCAAGGCAACATTGCGTAGAAGTCTGGTGATAAGTTCAAGGTCTTCTTGTGGTTTCGTCGTTGGTTGGATTGTTGATCGCAATTTTGATTGTGATCATGGTAAATTGATGACCTGAAGGGGATTGAGTATACATGTGTGCAGCCGTAGTCGTATTTTGGAACAGTTTCCGTTCTCATCGACGATTCATTCGATTGAAGTTTTTCTTGGGTTGAACATCGGTTTAGTTCTAGGCTCGATCGTAGTACATTGTGATTTTGTTTTGTTGCTTGCTGGTTTTGTTGCGATCGTAGGCGATCTTTCAAGTGATTTGAGTTGTGTTAGTGAACTGACATTTTGAATAAAACTAGGAAAGAAGCAGTGGATCAATTTGAATTAATGACAAGTAAAAATCTTGAACAAAGTGAAGTGAACGAACTTTGGTGAATAACAGTGAGATCTCACAATTAGCAAGTACTTACCAGTGAACGGTTAAAATTTAAATTAAATTGTGACATAGATTGAATGGTGATATACATCATAATCCTGATTTAAATAAATCCTACAACTCTACAAGGACGGCCACATCGATTAAACAAAGTGTGATCAAGTTAGTATACACAGTTTTTCACAGTGAATCAAATTCAATTTCCTTTGATAATTTTTGGAATTTGATTCAATTATGTCTTTGTTAAATTAATACTATGGTCAGTACGGATCAGTGTCAAAACTAAATCGTGTAATTCTGATGACGAAGTCGCTAGAGGACTTCACTAAATTAGTTGTTCAGTTAAATACATATGTCATGGTGACACTGATCCTAGTCTGAATAGTATGAGACAAATCAACACGTCAAGGTCAAATATTCTGGGAGATCAAATAAGGATCTCACTAAAGTTTATATTAACCAATGTTGACCGGACTCATTGATTTGTTTTCATTTTGACAGTCAATGAACACTATCCTTTTAGGATCAGAGGGTTCATTGACACTCAATAAACAGTATCCTTTTAGGATCAGAGGGTTTATTGACAGTCTATTTAACAAATGTCTTTGCTTGGATATGTTGAAATTCAACCATAATTCCTTGAGTTGTTTTTAAACATTTGGTCCTTCGAGCCGGATATGCCGGTTTCTTCGTGTATAATCAAGGGAATTGATGGAATGAATGTTCATTTTACAGAATCGGTTTCAAATCTTCAAATATGAGGGCTGAACATGTTGAGCGTAGGCTGATTCAGCAGCTTTGTACAGCAGAACGGATTGAAAATGCTTACGAACAACTGACTAATGTTGGGCTTAGTCAGGTTTCACGTTCACGAGTGGAAATACGACTCCAAGCACTAAAAGAGGATTGGGCAGAATTTAATTTGACTAATAATCTTATCATGATGTGCCTAATCAAAGTTGAAGTTTCTGAACGCACAGGTTTAGAAGAACACGAATATTTCCAGAGTAATGTGTTTAATGTAACTTATCAAACATATCTCGACTCTCTTGAGAAAATGTCTGCATTACTCGAATCATCATGTGGTTCGTCGTCTAATTTATCCATTTCTCAACCTACTTCCATCGTCACGCATGTAAATTCCAGACTGCCACGAATCGATATCCCGAAATACGATGGAACTTTTATCAATTGGTTGCCATTTAGAGATTTGTTTTCTTCGATTGTCATCTCAAATTCTGCAATTTCTCCAGTCGAAAAATTGCAATATTTGAAAACAAGTTTAACTGGTCCGGCAGCACAGTTTATTAAGAACATTGCATTGACAACGGACAACTTTATGAAGGCTTGGGATTCGCTCGTCTCATTCTATGAAAATGATCGACTTTTAGTCCAATCAGCAGTTGCATCCTTGTTTTCAATAAAATCGATGACAAAGGAGTCGTCTTCTGAATTGGAACATCTGTATTCTTCGACACTTCAAGCCTACCGAACTCTAGAAACCTTAAATCGTCCAGTACATTCGTGGGATGACATATTGGTGCATTTAACCATTACTCGACTCGATGCTCATCTAGTGCGGTCTTGGGAAAATCACTTGGGATCTTCAAAACAGCCACCAACTTGGAATCAGCTTGAAGATTTTTTGAAGACAAAAATAGTTTCGCTGCAGTCATTTGAAAAGATTCCAAGGAAAATGTCCGTCATTCATCCTTCAAGACATTTTAATTTTAAAACCCATCATTCTCACAAGGTAGTAGAGAATACAGCGTCTTCCTCATCGGGTCAAATCATTTGTCCACTCTGTTCAAACAGTCATTTTCTAACAAGTTGTTCGCAATTCTTATCCAAAGCAACTAGACAACGTTTTGACTTTATAAAATCCAGAAAACTTTGCTATAACTGTCTTAGAGATCATTTTCGATCAAAATGTAACTCATCACGACGATGTTTAAAATGTGCTAGCAAACATCATACGTTGCTACATCTAACCTCTAGTTCGACACCTAACAAATCTCAATCCACAACAACAGCTACTTGTTCAACTACAATTAATAACGAAGAAACTTCAAGGAAAGTGATTGTCTTTTTAGCCACGGCTTTAGTAAAAGTAGTGCATGAAAACGGAAATTTTATTGAAGTCCGAGCACTTATAGATCAGGGTTCTAAGATTTCCCTGGTGTCTGAACATGTCGTTCAACGACTACAGCTTCGTCGAAGATCATCTTATGTTCCTATCAAGGGAATTGGAGCTACTAAGAGTTGTTCAACTAGAGGGATTGTTTCATTGAAAATCAAACCGCATTTTGAATCATCAACGGTAGTCACATGTCAAGCCTACATATTGCCGAAATTAACGTCAAGTCTTCCTTCAAGAAAATGTTCTATGCCTCACTGGGGTCATTTAAGGAATTTATCATTGGCAATTGACTTACTAATTGGCGCTGACATTTATGGAGATATCTTAGAGAATTCATTAATAAAAGGGCCGAAGAATTCTCCGATCGCTCAACTCACCAAATTTGGGTGGATCATTTCTGGTCCATCAAACAATATGGCTGGTCAACAGCAAGTTGTTTCGAATCATTGTACGTTAGATGAAGAGTTATACAATTTACTTGAGAAATTTTGGCATCAGGAAGAAATCATGAGCTCTGCTAACAAGACGTTATCTCCTCAAGACCAAGAATGTGAAAATCACTTTAGGTCAACACATTCGCGTAATGACTCTGGTCGATATATTGTTCGACTTCCGTTTAGAACTCCAATCAGTAAAATAGGAAACTCAAAGGTTACAGCACTGCGAATGTTGAATCATCTTCAAAAGAAATTTACTTCTGATCCTGAGTTCTTTCAATGTTATTCTTCCTTTCTAAAGGAATACAATATGCTACACCATATGGTACAAGTATCAGATGATGATCCAAAACCAGATCATGTTTTCTATTTGCTACACCATGGAGTGAAACGTGAATCTAGCACGACAACGAAACTGCGAGTCGTGTTTAATGGCTCATGCCAAGTAACAGAAGGAATTCCCTTGAATGAAGCATTACACGCAGGTCCAAAACTCCAAATAAACCTGTTCGACATTTTAATTTGGCTACGTCAGTACAAGTATATATTTTCAGCTGATATGGAAAAGATGTACCGGCAGATTGAAATACACAAGGATGATAGAAAATTTCAACGAATACTCTGGAAAGAAAACGATAACATAATTGAATACGAACTTACGACAGTGACCTACGGTTTAACAAGTGCTCCCTATTTAGCTCTCAGGTCTGTCCTTCAATTAGTAAAAGACGAAGGTCATAAGTTCCCATTAGCTGAAGACATATTGCTTAAAGGGAGATATGTTGACGACGTTTTCGGAGGAGCTGATACAATAGAACAAGCACAACTAAAAGCTCGACAAACATACGATCTTTGCATGGCGGGCGGATTTCCTTTGAGAAAATGGATCAGTAATGATTCAGAAATTTTACATCTCATTCCGTCAAATTACAAAACTGTTACAGAATCTATTCCAATTAAAGAGCACATAGTTCAAGCACTTGGATTGTCATGGAATCTGTCATTAGATATTTTCCAGTTTCAACTCAAACAATCATCCAATTCAAAGATCACGAAACGCTCTGTATTATCCAACATAGCTCAATTCTTTGATCCTTTGGGACTATTATCACCAATATTTATAAAGGCAAAGATTTTCATGCAAGAGTTGTGGGTCATCAAAACGGGCTGGGATGACAAACTTAATGATTTACAATTGAAATGCTGGCAAAACTTCTTAAGTTCTTTGGATGAGTTAAATCACATCGAGATACCTCGATGGATAGGTATGATGTCCAACTCGATAACTGAAATACATGGGTTTAGCGATGCTTCGCAACTCGCAATGGGAGCAGCAATTTACATTAAGTCAATAAGTCTAAATGGAACTCAAGCTACATTGTTATGCTCTAAAACAAAAGTAGCTCCAATCAAGAGAGTAACGATTCCTCGTTTAGAGTTATCGGCAGCGGTCTTACTAGCCAAACTTGCCGCTCATTGTCAACAAGTTTTAAATCTGGAAAAAATTCCTTGTTATTTGTGGACGGATTCTTCCATTGTGCATGTGTGGCTAAATAATCATCCGTCAAAATGGAAGGAATTTGTTCACAACCGAGTTTGTCTAATTCAAGAAGTGATTCCTCATGCTCAATGGAGATTTGTACCTGGAACAATGAACCCAGCAGATTGTGCATCGAGGGGTATATCATCAAAAGATCTGAGAACTAATACATTGTGGTGGAAAGGTCCATCATGGCTTTCTGATAGTCCTTCAACTTGGCCATCGCTACCAGCTCAGACTAACTCTACTCAAGATTTAGAAGAACGGAATAATAGTCAGTTGAAAACAATTAACGTTTGCACAAAGGAGCCAAATTGGAATTTACAAGAACGATTTTCAAGTTTAACTAAACTCATAAGAGTAACAGCGATTTGCAAACGAGCAATTCAACTGTTTAGAAGACAGTCTCAATCACTTACATCATCTGTCTCCAACTGAACTCAAAAGCGCACGGCTATTTTGGGTTAAAAATATTCAAAGTCAATTTTTCAAAAAGGAAATAGATTGCCTACAGCAAAAACTTGAAATTCCAAATTCAAGCTCCCTTCTGAAACTTACGCCTTTCCTAGATAGTCAAGGACTATTGCGAGTTGGAGGACGATTAAAGCACTCGTCGTTGTCTACTGACACAAAACATCCTTATATATTACCAAAAGATGTCCATTTTTCCACGTTGCTGATTCAAGACGCTCATATTCGTACCTTTCATGGATCCACGCAAGACACTCTATTGTATATAAGGAACCAATACTGGATCTTGGGTGGACGAACTCCAATTCGGTCTTTTATTTTGAAATGCGTCAAATGTACTCGTTTTCGAAGGACTCAAGCAAGTCAATTAATGGGACAACTACCATATTCTCGTGTAAATCCAAGTAGAGCGTTTTTACATACTGGCATTGACTACGCTGGACCATATATAATCAAAACTTGGAAAGGTCGCAATCCGAAAGCATACAAAGCTTGGGTTGCTTTATTTATTTGCCTTGCTACTTCTGCAATTCACCTTGAGTTAGTGACTGATTATTCAACAGAAGCTTTTATTGCAGCTTTTCGAAGATTTGTTTCCAGAAGGGGAATATGTTCGAATTTATATAGCGATTGTGGAACAAACTTCAAAGGTTCAGAAAAGGAACTGAAGGATTTGTTTACAAAAAATAGTCAACAACTGGGGAAAATGGCTTCTTTAATCGCTGATCAAGGCACAACTTGGCATTTCAATCCTCCTGCTACTCCTCATTTCGGCGGTAAATGGGAAGCAGCAGTAAAGTCCATGAAACATCACTTAAAAAGGATTGCTTGTAACAGTCAATTTACATATGAAGAATTTACCACATTGTTAGTTCAAGTTGAAGCAATTCTAAATTCACGACCGTTAATGCCACTGACAGATGATCCAGACGATCTGGATGTGTTAACTCCAGGACATTTTTTAATTGGACATTCCTTGATGACAATACCAGAACCAAATCTAGAATCCATAAAGTCATCCAGACCTTCCCGGTATCAATGTATAAGTCAATTACTTCAAAGTTTCTGGACCAAGTGGTCACGTGAATATCTTCAAAGATTCAATGCAATTTACAAGTGGAATAAATCTACTCCTCCGCTAAAAATAGGCGACATTGTCCTCATTATTGATGAAAGATATCCACCTGGAAAATGGCCACTGGGCCGCATTACTCATGTACATCCTGGGAAAGATGGCTTAATTAGAGTTGTCACCTTGAAAACTGGCATAACAACTCTTACTAGACCGATCACAAAACTATGTCCTTTAATAAGTTCGTCAGAATAAAATGGTTCGTCGCTCGAGTCGACGAAGGCGGGCGGAAATGGTTAAAAAGTAACTAAAATGTAGTTTGGTTAAAAAGTAACCAAATGTCGGTTGGTCAAAAAGTCGCTAAATGTATACAAGTACAATGTATGTTGTTTTGTTGATTGACTTCCTTATCGGAGTCATCAAGGCAACATTGCGTAGAAGTCTGGTGATAAGTTCAAGGTCTTCTTGTGGTTTCGTCGTTGGTTGGATTGTTGATCGCAATTTTGATTGTGATCATGGTAAATTGATGACCTGAAGGGGATTGAGTATACATGTGTGCAGCCGTAGTCGTATTTTGGAACAGTTTCCGTTCTCATCGACGATTCATTCGATTGAAGTTTTTCTTGGGTTGAACATCGGTTTAGTTCTAGGCTCGATCGTAGTACATTGTGATTTTGTTTTGTTGCTTGCTGGTTTTGTTGCGATCGTAGGCGATCTTTCAAGTGATTTGAGTTGTGTTAGTGAACTGACATTTTGAATAAAACTAGGAAAGAAGCAGTGAATCAATTTGAATTAATGACAAGTAAAAATCTTGAACAAAGTGAAGTGAACGAACTTTGGTGAATAACAGTGAGATCTCACAATTAGCAAGTACTTACCAGTGAACGGTTAAAATTTAAATTAAATTGTGACATAGATTGAATGGTGATATACATCATAATCCTGATTTAAATAAATCCTACAACTCTACAAGGACGGCCACATTGATTAAACAAAGTGTGATCAAGTTAGTATACACAGTTTTTCACAGTGAATCAAATTCAATTTCCTTTGATAATTTTTGGAATTTGATTCAATTATGTCTTTGTTAAATTAATACTATGGTCAGTACGGATCAGTGTCAAAACTAAATCGTGTAATTCTGATGACGAAGTCGCTAGAGGACTTCACTAAAGTAGTTGTTCACTTACATACATATGTCATGGTGACACTGATCCTAGTCTGAATAGTATGAGACAAATCAACACGTCAAGGTCAAATATTCTGGGAGATCAAATAAGGATCTCACTAAAGTTTATATTAACCAATGTTGACCGGACTCATTGATTTGTTTTCATTTTGACAGTCAATGAACAGTATCCTTTTAGGATCAGAGGGTTCATTGACACTCAATAAACAGTATCCTTTTAGGATCAGAGGGTTTATTGACAGTCTATTTAACAAATGTCTTTGCTTGGATATGTTGAAATTCAACCATAATTCCTTGAGTTGTTTTTAAACAGTAATAAATGATTGGATATTTGCAATCCTCTTTGCTTCAATAAGTTTGATTAAAAAGAGTTTTTTAATAATGAGTATTAGTTTTTCATCACATTTGGTTCACTTGAACATGGTGAAAATATCTTATCACAACGAGGTATTATCCAGCTATCATATAAAGTGCTGATATTCAAGATAAATAAGTACAAATCACTGTAAGTTGCATTGACTTTACATAATTACTTTTGTAGTACATTTGAGGTATTTTATACATATTGTAGTTAAAAAGACCTGCGATGAAAACGGACAAAAATTATTTTTAATCGACAAACAGGACTGTTTAGCAGCCAAAATCAAATTGAAAATTTTGAGTTAAAGAAAACATATATACATATTAAAAATGGCATTATCCTGGGGAATAGCATCGGCTGGTAAAATAAGTCACGATTTTGTAACAGCTATCAGTACCTTACCAGATGATGAGCATAAAGTTGTAGCAGTTAGTGCACGCGATAAGTCACGAGCAGAAGATTTCGCGAAACTTCATGGAATTCCCTCAGCTTATGGTTCATATGAGGAACTTGCCAAGGATGGAAATGTTGGTAAGTACCTATAGCAAAATGATCGCTAGAAAAGTATGCTGAACAATATGCATTTGCAGAGGTTGTCTACGTTGGAGCTCGAAATCCAGCTCACTATTATGTAGCAATGTTGATGTTGGAAAATGGTAAACACGTACTTTGTGAAAAACCACTCTGCATGAATGAAAAGCAAACGAGAAAATTAATTAATTACGCTGAGAGGAAAAAGCTGTTCTTAATGGAAGCCATATGGTCAAGGTTTTTCCCATCGTACCAGTATCTCAAAAAAGTATCTCACTAATAACAGCGAAAACCACTAAAATTACAGTGACAATCTGCACAACCTCGCTAATAACAGCGAAAACCACTAAAATAACAGTCATAATCTGCACAACCTCACTAATAACAGCGAAAATCACTAAAATAACAGTCACAATCTGCACAACCTCACTAATAACAGCGAAAACCACTAAAATAACTGTGACAATCTGCAAAACCTCACTAATAACAGCGAAAACCACTAAAATAACTGTGACAATCTGCACAACCTCACTAATAACAGCGAAAACCACTAAAATTACAGTGACAATCTGCACAACCTCACTAATAACAGCGAAAACCACTAAAATAACAGTGACAATCTGCACAACCTCACTAATAACAGCGAAAACCACTAAAATAACTGTGACAATCTGCACAACTTCACTAATAACAGCGAAAACCACTAAAATAACAGTGACAATCTGCACAACCTCACTAATAACAGCGAAAACCACTAAAATAACTGTGACAATCTGCAAAACCTCACTAATAACAGCGAAAACCACTAAAATAACAGTCACAATCTGCACAACCTCACTAATAACAGCGAAAACCACTAAAATAACTGTGACAATCTGCAAAACCTCACTAATAACAGCGAAAACCACTAAAATAACTGTGACAATCTGCAAAACCTCACTAATAACAGCGAAAACCACTAAAATAACAATGACAATCTGCACAACCTCACTAATAACAGCGAAAACCACTAAAATAACAGTGACAATCTGCACAACCTCACTAATAACAGCGAAAACCACTAAAATAACAGTCACAATCTGCACAACCTCACTAATAACAGCGAAAACCACCAAAATAACAGTGACAATCTGCACAACCTCACTAATAACAGCGAAAACCACTAAAATAACAGTCACAATATGCACAACCTCACTAATAACAGCGAAAACCACTAAAATAACAGTGACAATCTGCACAACCTCACTAATAATAGCGAAAACCACTAAAATAACTGTGACAATCTGCAAAGCCTCACTAATAACAGAGAAAACCACTAAAATAACTGTGACAATCTGCACAACCTCACTAATAACAGCGAAAACCACTAAAATAACAGTCACAATCTGCACAACCTCACTAATAACAGCGAAAACCACTAAAATAACTGTGACAATCTGCACAACCTCACTAATAACAGCGAAAACCCCTAAAATAACAGTCACAATCTGCACAACCTCACTAATAACAGCGAAAACCACTAAAATAACAGTGACAATCTGCACAACCTCACTAATAACAGCGAAAACCACTAAAATAACAGTCACAATATGCACAACCTCACTAATAACAGCGAAAACCACTAAAATAACTGTGACAATCTGCACAACCTCACTAATAACAGCGAAAACCACTAAAATTACAGTGACAATCTGCAAAGCCTCACTAATAACAGCGAAAACCACTAAAATAACAGTCACAATCTGCACAACCTCACTAATAACAGCGAAAACCACTAAAATAACTGTGACAATCTGCAAAACCTCACTAATAACAGCGAAAACCACTAAAATAACAGTCACAATCTGCACAACCTCACTTACAACAGCGAAAACCACTAAAATAACAGTCACAATCTGCACAACCTCACTAATAACAGCAAAAACCACTAAAATAACAGTCACAATCTACACAACCTCACTAATAACAGCGAAAACCACTAAAATAACAGTGACAATCTGCACAACCTCACTAATAACAGCGAAAACCACTAAAATAACTGTGACAATCTGCACAACCTCACTAATAACAGCGAAAACCACTAAAATAACAGTCACAATCTGCACAACCTCACTAATAACAGCGAAAACCACTAAAATAACAGTGACAATCTGCACAACCTCACTAATAACAGCGAAAACCACTAAAATAACTGTGACAATCTGCACAACCTCACTAATAACAGCGAAAACCACTAAAATTACAGTGACAATCTGCAAAGCCTCACTAATAACAGCGAAAACCACTAAAATAACAGTCACAATCTGCACAACCTCACTAATAACAGCGAAAACCACTAAAATAACTGTGACAATCTGCAAAACCTCACTAATAACAGCGAAAACCACTAAAATAACTGTGACAACCTGCACAACCTCACTAATAACAGCGAAAACCACTAAAATTACAGTGACAATCTGCACAACATCACTAATAACAGCGAAAACCACTAAAATAACAGTCACAATCTGCACAACCTCACTAATAACAGCGAAAACCACTAAAATAACTGTGACAATCTGCACAACCTCACTTATAACAGCGAAAACCACTAAAATTACAGTGACAATCTGCAAAGCCTCACTAATAACAGCGAAAACCAGTAAAATAACTGTGACAATCTGCACAACCTCACTAATAACAGCGAAAACCACTAAAATAACTGTGACAATCTGCACAACCTCACTAATAACAGCGAAAACCACTAAAATAACAGTCACAATCTGCACAACCTCACTAATAACAGCGAAAACCACTAAAATAACTGTGACAATCTGCACAACCTCAGTAATAACAGCGAAAACCACTAAAATAACAGTCACAATCTGCACAACCTCACTAATAACAGCGAAAACCACTAAAATAACAGTGGCAATCTGCACAACCTCACTAATAACAGCGAAAACCACTAAAATTACAGTGACAATCGGCACAACCTCACAGCGAAAACCACTAAAATAACAGTCACAATCTGCACAAACTCACTAATAAGAGCGAAAACCACTAAAATAACTGTGACAATCTGCAAAGCCTCACTAATAACAGAGAAAACCACTAAAATAACTGTGACAATCTGCACAACCTCACTAATAACAGCGAAAACCACTAAAATAACAGTCACAATCTGCACAACCTCACTAATAACAGCGAAAACCACTAAAATAACTGTGACAATCTGCACAACCTCACTAATAACAGCGAAAACTCCTAAAATAACAGTCACAATCTGCACAACCTCACTAATAACAGCGAAAACCACTAAAATAACAGTGACAATCTGCACAACCTCACTAATAACAGCGAAAACCACTAAAATAACAGTCACAATCTGCACAACCTCACTAATAACAGCGAAAACCACTAAAATAACTGTGACAATCTGCACAACCTCACTAATAACAGCGAAAACCACTAAAATTACAGTGACAATCTGCAAAGCCTCACTAATAACAGCGAAAACCACTAAAATAACAGTCACAATCTGCACAACCTCACTAATAACAGCGAAAACCACTAAAATAACTGAGACAATCTGCAAAACCTCACTAATAACAGCGAAAACCACTAAAATAACTGTGACAATCTGCACAACCTCACTAATAACAGCGAAAACCACTAAAATTACGGTGACAATCTGCACAACATCACTAATAACAGCGAAAACCACTAAAATAACAGTCACGATCTGCACAACCTCACTAATAACAGCGAAAACCACTAAAATAACTGTGACAATCTGCACAACCTCACTAATAACAGCGAAAACCACTAAAATTACAGTGACAATCTGCAAAGCCTCACTAATAACAGCGAAAACCACTAAAATAACTGTGACAATCTGCACAACCTCACTAATAACAGTGAAAACCACTAAAATAACTGTGACAATCTGCACAACCTCACTAATAACAGCGAAAACCACTAAAATAACAGTCACAATCTGCACAACCTCACTAATAACAGCGAAAACCACTAAAATAACTGTGACAATCTGCACAACCTCACTAATAACAGCGAAAACCACTAAAATAACAGTCACAATCTGCACAACCTCACTAATAACAGCGAAAACCACTAAAATAACAGTGGCAATCTGCACAACCTCACTAATAACAGCGAAAACCACTAAAATAACAGTGACAATCTGCACAACCTCACTAATAACAGCGAAAACCACTAAAATAACAGTCACAATATGCACAACCTCACTAATAACAGCGATAACCACTAAAATAACTGTGACAATCTGCACAACCTCACTAATAACAGCGAAAACCACTAAAATTACAGTGACAATCTGCAAAGCCTCACTAATAACAGCGAAAACCACTAAAATAACAGTCACAATCTGCACAACCTCACTAATAACAGCGAAAACCACTAAAATAACTGTGACAATCTGCAAAACCTCACTAATAACAGCGAAAACCACTAAAATAACAGTCACAATCTGCACAACCTAACTTACAACAGCGAAAACCACTAAAATAACAGTCACAATCTGCACAACCTCACTAATAACAGCAAAAACCACTAAAATAACAGTCACAATCTACACAACCTCACTAATAACAGCGAAAACCACTAAAATAACAGTGACAATCTGCACAACCTCACTAATAACAGCGAAAACCACTAAAATAACTGTGACAATCTGCACAACCTCACTAATAACAGCGAAAACCACTTAAATAACAGTCACAATCAGCACAACCTCACTAATAACAGCGAAAACCACTAAAATAACTGTGACAATCTGCACAACCTCACTAATAACAGCGAAAACCACTAAAATAACAGTCACAATCTGCACAACCTCACTAATAACAGCGAAAACCACTAAAATAACGGTGACAATCTGCACAACCTCACTAATAACAGCGAAAACCACTACAATAACTGTGACAATCTGCACAACCTCACTAATAACAGCGAAAACCACTAAAATTACAGTGACAATCTGCAAAGCCTCACTTATAACAGCGAAAACCACTAAAATAACAGTCACAATCTGCACAACCTCACTAATAACAGCGAAAACCACTAAAATAACTGTGACAATCTGCAAAACCTCACTAATAACAGCGAAAACCACTAAAATAACTGTGACAACCTGCACAACCTCACTAATAACAGCGAAAACCACTAAATTTACAGTGACAATCTGCACAACATCACTAATAACAGCGAAAACCACTAAAATAACAGTCACAATCTGCACAACCTCACTAATAACAGCGAAAACCACTAAAATAACTGTGACAATCTGCACAACCTCACTTATAACAGCGAAAACCACTAAAATTACAGTGACAATCTGCAAAGCCTCACTAATAACAGCGAAAACCAGTAAAATAACTGTGACAATCTGCACAACCTCACTAATAACAGCGAAAACCACTAAAATAACTGTGACAATCTGCACAACCTCACTAATAACAGCGAAAACCACTAAAATAACAGTCACAATCTGCACAACCTCACTAATAACAGCGAAAACCACTAAAATAACTGTGACAATCTGCACAACCTCACTAATAACAGCGAAAACCACTAAAATAACAGTCACAATCTGCACAACCTCACTAATAACAGCGAAAACCACTAAAATAACAGTGGCAATCTGCACAACCTCACTAATAACAGCGAAAACCACTAAAATTACAGTGACAATCGGCACAACCTCACAGCGAAAACCACTAAAATAACAGTCACAATCTGCACAACCTCACAAATAACAGCGAAAACCACTAAAATAACTGTGACAATCTGCAAAGCCTCACTAATAACAGAGGAAAACAACTAAAATAACTGTGACAATCTGCACAACCTCACTAATAACAGCGAAAACCACTAAAATAACAGTCACAATCTGCACAACCTCACTAATAACAGCGAAAACCACTAAAATAACTGTGACAATCTGCACAACCTCACTAATAACAGCGAAAACCACTAAAATAACAGTCACAATCTGCACAACCTCACTAATAACAGCGAAAACCACTAAAATAACAGTGACAATCTGCACAACCTCACTAATAACAGCGAAAACCACTAAAATAACAGTCACAATCTGCACAACCTCACTAATAACAGCGAAAACCACTAAAATAACTGTGACAATCTGCACAACCTCACTAATAACAGCGAAAACCACTAAAATTACAGTGACAATCTGCAAAGCCTCACTAATAACAGCGAAAACCACTAAAATAACAGTCACAATCTGCACAACCTCACTAATAACAGCGAAAACCACTAAAATAACTGAGACAATCTGCAAAACCTCACTAATAACAGCGAAAACCACTAAAATAACTGTGACAATCTGCACAACCTCACTAATAACAGCGAAAACCACTAAAATAACAGTGACAATCTGCACAACCTCACTAATAACAGCGAAAACCACTAAAATAACAGTCACAATCTGCACAACCTCACTAATAACAGCGAAAACCACTAAAATAACTGTGACAATCTGCACAACCTCACTAATAACAGCGAAAACCACTAAAATTACAGTGACAATCTGCAAAGCCTCACTAATAACAGCGAAAACCACTAAAATAACAGTCACAATCTGCACAACCTCACTAATAACAGCGAAAACCACTAAAATAACTGAGACAATCTGCAAAACCTCACTAATAACAGCGAAAACCACTAAAATAACTGTGACAATCTGCACAACCTCACTAATAACAGCGAAAACCACTAAAATTACGGTGACAATCTGCACAACATCACTAATAACAGCGAAAACCACTAAAATAACAGTCACGATCTGCACAACCTCACTAATAACAGCGAAAACCACTAAAATAACTGTGACAATCTGCACAACCTCACTAATAACAGCGAAAACCACTAAAATTACAGTGACAATCTGCAAAGCCTCACTAATAACAGCGAAAACCACTAAAATAACTGTGACAATCTGCACAACCTCACTAATAACAGTGAAAACCACTAAAATAACTGTGACAATCTGCACAACCTCACTAATAACAGCGAAAACCACTAAAATAACAGTCACAATATGCACAACCTCACTAATAACAGCGAAAACCACTAAAATAACTGTGACAATCTGCACAACCTCACTAATAACAGCGAAAACCACTAAATTACAGTGACAATCTGCAAAGCCTCACTAATAACAGCGAAAACCACTAAAATAACAGTCACAATCTGCACAACCTCACTAATAACAGCGAAAACCACTAAAATAACTGTGACAATCTGCAAAACCTCACTAATAACAGCGAAAACCACTAAAATAACAGTCACAATCTGCACAACCTCACTTACAACAGCGAAAACCACTAAAATAACAGTCACAATCTGCACAACCTCACTAATAACAGCAAAAACCACTAAAATAACAGTCACAATCTACACAACCTCACTAATAACAGCGAAAACCACTAAAATAACAGTGACAATCTGCACAACCTCACTAATAACAGCGAAAACCACTAAAATAACTGTGACAATCTGCACAACCTCACTAATAACAGCGAAAACCACTTAAATAACAGTCACAATCAGCACAACCTCACTAATAACAGCGAAAACCACTAAAATAACTGTGACAATCTGCACAACCTCACTAATAACAGCGAAAACCACCTAAAATAACAGTCACAATCTGCACAACCTCACTAATAACAGCGAAAACCACTAAAATAACAGTGACAATCTGCACAACCTCACTAATAACAGCGAAAACCACTAAAATAACTGTGACAATCTGCACAACCTCACTAATAACAGCGAAAACCACTAAAATTACAGTGACAATCTGCAAAGCCTCACTAATAACAGCGAAAACCACTAAAATAACAGTCACAATCTGCACAACCTCACTAATAACAGCGAAAACCACTAAAATAACTGTGACAATCTGCAAAACCTCACTAATAACAGCGAAAACCACTAAAATAACTGTGACAACCTGCACAACCTCACTAATAACAGCGAAAACCACTAAAATTACAGTGACAATCTGCACAACATCACTAATAACAGCGAAAACCACTAAAATAACAGTCACAATCTGCACAACCTCACTAATAACAGCGAAAACCACTAAAATAACTGTGACAATCTGCACAACCTCACTTATAACAGCGAAAACCACTAAAATTACAGTGACAATCTGCAAAGCCTCACTAATAACAGCGAAAACCAGTAAAATAACTGTGACAATCTGCACAACCTCACTAATAACAGCGAAAACCACTAAAATAACTGTGACAATCTGAACAACCTCACTAATAACAGCGAAAACCACTAAAATAACAGTCACAATCTGCACAACCTCACTAATAACAGCGAAAACCACTAAAATAACTGTGACAATCTGCACAACCTCACTAATAACAGCGAAAACCACTAAAATAACAGTCACAATCTGCACAACCTCACTAATAACAGCGAAAACCACTAAAATAACAGTGGCAATCTGCACAACCTCACTAATAACAGCGAAAACCACTAAAATTACAGTGACAATCGGCACAACCTCACAGCGAAAACCACTAAAATAACAGTCACAATCTGCACAACCTCACAAATAACAGCGAAAACCACTAAAATAACTGTGACAATCTGCAAAGCCTCACTAATAACAGAGAAAACAACTAAAATAACTGTGACAATCTGCACAACCTCACTAATAACAGCGAAAACCACTAAAATAACAGTCACAATCTGCACAACCTCACTAATAACAGCGAAAACCACTAAAATAACTGTGACAATCTGCACAACCTCACTAATAACAGCGAAAACCACTAAAATAACAGTCACAATCTGCACAACCTCACTAATAACAGCGAAAACCACTAAAATAACAGTGACAATCTGCACAACCTCACTAATAACAGCGAAAACCACTAAAATAACAGTCACAATCTGCACAACCTCACTAATAACAGCGAAAACCACTAAAATAACTGTGACAATCTGCACAACCTCACTAATAACAGCGAAAACCACTAAAATTACAGTGACAATCTGCAAAGCCTCACTAATAACAGCGAAAACCACTAAAATAACAGTCACAATCTGCACAACCTCACTAATAACAGCGAAAACCGCTAAAATAACTGAGACAATCTGCAAAACCTCACTAATAACAGCGAAAACCACTAAAATAACTGTGACAATCTGCACAACCTCACTAATAACAGCGAAAACCACTAAAATTACAGTGACAATCTGCACAACATCACTAATAACAGCGAAAACCACTAAAATAACAGTCACGATCTGCACAACCTCACTAATAACAGCGAAAACCACTAAAATAACTGTGACAATCTGCACAACCTCACTAATAACAGGGAAAACCACTAAAATTACAGTGACAATCTGCAAAGCCTCACTAATAACAGCGAAAACCACTAAAATAACTGTGACAATCTGCACAACCTCACTAATAACAGTGAAAACCACTAAAATAACTGTGACAATCTGCACAACCTCACTAATAACAGCGAAAACCACTAAAATAACAGTCACAATCTGCACAACCTCACTAATAACAGCGAAAACCACTAAAATAACTGTGACAATCTGCACAACCTCACTAATAACAGCGAAAACCACTAAAATAACAGTCACAATCTGCACAACCTCACTAATAACAGCGAAAACCACTAAAATAACAGTGGCAATCTGCACAACCTCACTAATAACAGCGAAAATCACTAAAATTACAGTGACAATCTGCACAACCTCACTAATAACAGCGAAAACCACTAAAATAACAGTCACAATCTGCACAACCTCAGTAATAACAGCGAAAACCACTAAAATAACTGTGACAATCTGCAAAACCTCACTAATAACAGCGAAAACCACTAAAATTACAGTGACAATCTGCTCAACCTCACTAATAACCTCGGAAACCACTATAGTAACTGTGACAATCTGCAAAACCTCACTAATAACAGCGAAATCCACTAAAATAACTGTGACAGTCTGCACAACCTTACTAATAACAGCGAAAACCACTAAAATTACAGTGACAATCTGCACAACCTCACTAATAACAGCGAAAACCACTAAAATAACAGTGACAATCTGCACAACCTCACTAATAACAGCGAAAACCACTAAAATAACTGTGACAATCTGCACAACTTCACTAATAACAGCGAAAACCACTAAAATAACAGTGACAATCTGCACAACCTCACTAATAACAGCGAAAACCACTAAAATTACAGTGACAATCTGCAAAACCTCACTAATTATACTAACTAAAATTACAGTGACAATCTGCACAACCTCACTAATAACAGCGAAAACCACTAAAATTACAGTGACAATCTGCAAAACCACACTAATAACAGCGAAAACCACTAAAATAACAGTCACAATCTGCAAAGCCTCACTAATAACAGCGAAAACCAGTAAAATAACAGTCACAATCTGCACAACCTCACTAATAACAGCGAAAACCACTAAAATAACAGTGACAATCTGCACAACCTCACTAATAACAGCGAAAAACACTAAAATAACTGTGACAATCTGCACAACCTCACTAATAACAGCGAAAACCACTAAAATTACAGTGACAATCTGCAAAACCTCACTAATAACAGCGAAAACCACTAAAATAACTGTGACAATCTGCACAACCTCACTAATAACAGCGAAAACCACTAAAATTACAGTGTCAATCTGCAAAACCTCACTAATAACAGCGAAAACCACTAAAATAGCTGTGACAATCTGCGCAACCTCACTAATAACAGCGAAAACCACTAAAATAACTGTGACAATCTGCACAACCTCACTAATAGCAGCGAAAACCTTTAAAATTACAGTGACAATCTGCAAAACCTCACTAATAACAGCGGAAACCACTAAAATAACTGTGACAATCTGCACAACCTCACTAATAACAGCGAAAACCACTAAAATTACAGTGACAATCTGCACAACCTCACTTATAACAGCGAAAACCACTAAAATAACTGTGACAATCTGCACAACCTCACTAATAACAGCGAAAACCACTAAAATTACAGAGACAATCTGCAAAGCCTCACTAATAACAGCGAAAACCACTAAAATAACTGTGACAATCTGCCCAACCTCACTAATAACAGCGAAAACCACTAAATTACAGTGACAATCTGCAAAACCTCACTAATAACAGCGAAACCACTAAAATAACTGTGACAATCTGCACAACCTCACTAATAACAGCGAAAACCACTGAAATTACAGTGACAATCTGCAAAACCTCACTAATACCAGCGAAAACCACTAAAATAACTGTGACAATCTGCAAAACCTCACTAATAACAGCGAAAACCACTAAAATTACAGTGACAATCTGCACAACCTCACTAATAACAGCGAAAACCACTAAAATAACTGTGACAATCTGCAAAACCTCACTGATATCAGCGAAAACCACTAAAATAACTGTGACAATCTGCACAGCCTCACTAATAACAGCGAAACCCACTAAAATTACAGTGACAATCTCCAAAACCTCACTAATAACAGCGAAAACCACTAAAATAACTGTGACAATCTGCACAACCTCACTAATAACAGCGAAAACCACTAAAACTACAGTGACAATCTGCAAAACCACACTAATAACAGCGAAAACCACTAAAATAACTGTGACAATCTGCACAACCTCACTAATAACAGCGAAAACCACTAAAATTACAGTGACAATCTGCAAAATCTCACTAATAACAGCGAAAACCACTAAAATAACTGTGACAATCTGCACAACCTCACTAATAACAGCGAAAACCACTAAAATTACAGTGACAATCTGCAAAACCTCACTAATAACAGCGAAAACCACTAAAATTACAGTGACAATCTGCAAAATCTCACTAATAACAGCGAAAACCACTAAAATAACTGTGACAATCTGCACAACCTCACTAATAACAGCGAAAACCACTAAAATTACAGTGACAATCTGCAAAACCTCACTAATAACAGCGAAAACCACTAAAATAACTGTGACAATCTGCACAACCTCACTTATAACAGCGAAAACCACTAAAATTACAGTGACAATCTGCAAAACCTCACTAATAACAGCGAAAACCACTAAAATAACTGTGACAATCTGCACAACCTCACTAATAACAGCGAAAACCACTAAAATAACTGTGACAATCTGCACAACCTCACTAATAACAGCGAAAACCACTAAAATTACAGTGACAATCTGCAAAACCTCACTAATACCAGCGAAAACCACTAAAATAACTGTGACAATCTGCAAAACCTCACTAATGACAGCGAAAACCACTAAAATTACAGTGACAATCTGCACAACCTCACTAATAACAGCGAAAACCACTAAAATAACTGTGACAATCTGCAAAACCTCACTGATAACAGCGAAAACCACTAAAATAACTGTGACAATCTGCACAACCTCACTAATAACAGCGAAACCCACTAAAATTACAGTGACAATCTCCAAAACCTCACTTATAACAGCGAAAACCACTAAAATAACTGTGACAATCTGCACAACCTCACTAATAACAGCGAAAACCACTAAAATTACAGTGACAATCTGCAAAACCACACTAATAACAGCGAAAACCACTAAAATAACTGTGACAATCTGCACAACCTCACTAATAACAGCGAAAACCACTAAAATTACAGTGACAATCTGCAAAATCTCACTAATAACAGCGAAAACCACTAAAATAACTGTGACAATCTGCACAACCTCACTAATAACAGCGAAAACCACTAAAATTACAGTGACAATCTGCAAAACCTCACTAATAACAGCGAAAACCACTAAAATTACAGTGACAATCTGCACAACCTCACTAATAACAGCGAAAACCACTAAAATTACAGTGACAATCTGCAAAACCTGACTAATAACAGCGAAAACCACTTAAATAACAGTCACAATCTGCAAAGCCTCACTAATAACAGCGAAAACCACTAAAATAACAGTCACAATCTGCACAACCTCACTAATAACAGCGAAAACCACTAAAATAACTGTGACAATCTGCACAACCTCACTAATAACAGCGAAAACCACTAAAATAACTGTGACAATCTGCACAACCTCACTAATAACAGCGAAAACCACTAAAATTACAGTGACAATCTGCAAAACCTCACTAATAAAAGCGAAAACCACTAAAATAACTGTGACAATCTGCAAAACCTCACTCATAACAGCGAAAACCACTAAAATTACAGGGACAGTCTGCACAACCTCACTAATAACAGCGAAAACCACTAAAATAACTGTGACAATCTGCACAACCTCACTAATAACAGCGAAAACCACTAAAATAACTGTGAAAATCTGCACAACCTCACTAATAACAGCGAAAACCACTAAAATAACTGTGGCAATCTGCACAACCTCACTAATAACAGCGAAAACCACTAAAATAACTGTGACAGTCTGCACAACCTCACTAATAACAGCGAAAACCACTAAAATAACTGTGACAATCTGCACAACCTCACTAATAACAGCGAAAACCACTAAAATTACAGTGACAATCTGCAAAACCTCACCAATAACAGCGTAAACCACTAAAATAACTGTGACAATCTGCACAACCTCACTAATAACAGCGAAAACCACTAAAATAACTGTGACAATCTGCACAACCTCACTAATAACAGCAAAAACCACTAAAATAACAGTGACAATCTGCACAACCTCACTAAAAACAGCGAAAACCACTAAAATAACTGTGACAATCTGCAAAACCTCACTAATAACAGCGAAAACCACTAAAATAACTGTGACAATCTGCAAAACCTCACTAATAACAGCGAAAACCACTAAAATTACAGTGACAATCTGCACAGCCTCACTAATAACAGCGAAAACCACTAAAATAACTGTGACAATCTGCACAACCTCACTAATAACAGCGAAAACCACTAAAATTACAGTGACAATCTGCAAAACCTCACTAATAACAGCGAAAACCACTAAAATTACAGTGACAATCTGCACAACCTCACTAATAACAGCGAAAACCACTAAAATTACAGTGACAATCTGCAAAACCTCACTAATAACAGCGAAAACCACTAAAATAACTGTGACAATCTGCACAACCTCACTAATAACAGCGAAAACCACTAAAATTACAGTGACAATCTGCAAAACCTCACTAATAACAGCGAAAACCACTAAAATAACTGTGACAATCTGCACAACCTCACTAATAACAGCGAAAACCACTAAAATAACTGTGACAATCTGCACAACCTCACTAATAACAGCGAAAACCACTAAAATTACAGTGACAATCTGCAAAACCTCACTAATACCAGCGAAAACCATTAAAATAACTGTGACAATCTGCAAAACCTCACTAATGACAGCGAAAACCACTAAAATTACAGTGACAATCTGCACAACCTCACTAATAACAGCGAAAACCACTAAAATAACTGTGGCAATCTGCAAAACCTCACTGATAACAGCGAAAACCACTAAAATAACTGTGACAATCTGCACAACCTCACTAATAACAGCGAAACCCACTAAAATTACAGTGACAATCTCCAAAACCTCACTTATAACAGCGAAAACCACTAAAATAACTGTGACAATCTGCACAACCTCACTAATAACAGCGAAAACCACTAAAATTACAGTGACAATCTGCAAAACCACACTAATAACAGCGAAAACCACTAAAATAACTGTGACAATCTGCACAACCTCACTAATAACAGCGAAAACCACTAAAATTACAGTGACAATCTGCAAAATCTCACTAATAACAGCGAAAACCACTAAAATAACTGTGACAATCTGCACAACCTCACTAATAACAGCGAAAACCACTAAAATTACAGTGACAATCTGCAAAACCTCACTAATAACAGCGAAAACCACTAAAATTACAGTGACAATCTGCACAACCTCACTAATAACAGCGAAAACCACTAAAATTACAGTGACAATCTGCAAAACCTGACTAATAACAGCGAAAACCACTTAAATAACAGTCACAATCTGCAAAGCCTCACTAATAACAGCGAAAACCACTAAAATAACAGTCACAATCTGCACAACCTCACTAATAACAGCGAAAACCACTAAAATATCTGTGACAATCTGCACAACCTCACTAATAACAGCGAAAACCACTAAAATAACTGTGACAATCTGCACAACCTCACTAATAACAGCGAAAACCACTAAAATTACAGTGACAATCTGCAAAACCTCACTAATAAAAGCGAAAACCACTAAAATAACTGTGACAATCTGCAAAACCTCACTCATAACAGCGAAAACCACTAAAATTACAGGGACAGTCTGCACAACCTCACTAATAACAGCGAAAACCACTAAAATAACTGTGACAATCTGCACAACCTCACTAATAACAGCGAAAACCACTAAAATAACTGTGAAAATCTGCACAACCTCACTAATAACAGCGAAAACCACTAAAATAACTGTGGCAATCTGCACAACCTCACTAATAACAGCGAAAACCACTAAAATAACTGTGACAATCTGCACAACCTCACTAATAACAGCGAAAACCACTAAAATAACTGTGACAATCTGCACAACCTCACTAATAACAGCGAAAACCACTAAAATTACAGTGACAATCTGCAAAACCTCACCAATAACAGCGTAAACCACTAAAATAACTGTGACAATCTGCACAACCTCACTAATAACAGCGAAAACCACTAAAATAACTGTGACAATCTGCACAACCTCACTAATAACAGCAAAAACCACTAAAATAACAGTGACAATCTGCACAACCTCACTAAAAACAGCGAAAACCACTAAAATAACTGTGACAATCTGCAAAACCTCACTAATAACAGCGAAAACCACTAAAATAACTGTGACAATCTGCACAACCTCACTAATAACAGCGAAAACCACTAAAATTACAGTGACAATCTGCAAAACCTCACTAATAACAGCGAAAACCACTAAAATAACAGTCACAATCTGCAAAGCCTCACTAATAACAGCGAAAACCAGTAAAATAACAGTCACAATCTGCACAACCTCACTAATAACACCGAAAACCACTAAAATAACAGTGACAATCTGCACAACCTCACTAATAACAGCGAAAACCACTAAAATAACTGTGACAATCTGCACAACCTCACTAATAACAGCGAAAACCACTAAAATTACAGTGACAATCTGCAAAACCTCACTAATAACAGCGAAAACCACTAAAATAACTGTGACAATCTGCACAACCTCACTAATAACAGCGAAAACCACTAAAATTACAGTGACAATCTGCAAAACCTCACTAATAACAGCGAAAACCACTAAAATAGCTGTGACAATCTGCACAACCTCACTAATAACAGCGAAAACCACTAAAAGAACTGTGACAATCTGCACAACCTCACTAATAACAGCGAAAACCTTTAAAATTACAGTGACAATCTGCAAAACCTCACTAATAACAGCGAAAACCACTAAAATAACTGTGACAATCTGCACAACCTCACTAAAAACAGCGAAAACCACTAAAATTACAGTGACAATCTGCACAACCTCACTAATAACAGCGAAAACCACTAAAATTACAGTGACAATCTGCAAAACCTCACTAATAACAGCGAAAACCACTAAAATAACTGTGACAATCTGCAAAACCTCACTCATAACAGCGAAAACCACTAAAATTACAGTGACAGTCTGCACAACCTCACTAATAACAGCGAAAACCACTAAAATAACTGTGACAATCCGCACAACCTCACTAATAACAGCGAAAACCACTAAAATAACTGTGACAATCTGCACAACCTCACTAATAACAGCGAAAACCACTAAAATAACTGTGGCAATCTGCACAACCTCACTAATAACAGCGAAAACCACTAAAATAACTGTGACAATCTGCACAACCTCACTAATAACAGCGAAAACCACTAAAATAACTGTGACAATCTGCACAACCTCACTAATAACAGCGAAAACCACTAAAATTACAGTGACAATCTGCTAAACCTCACCAATAACAGCGTAAACCACTAAAATAACTGTGACAATCTGCACAACCTCACTAATAACAGCGAAAACCACTAAAATAACTGTGACAATCTGCACAACCTCACTAATAACAGCAAAAACCACTAAAATAACAGTGACAATCTGCACAACCTCACTAAAAACAGCGAAAACCACTAAAATAACTGTGACAATCTGCAAAACCTCACTAATAACAGCGAAAACCACTAAAATAACTGTGACAATCTGCAAAACCTCACTAATAACAGCGAAAACCACTAAAATTACAGTGACAATCTGCACAGCCTCACTAATAACAGCGAAAACCACTAAAATAACTGTGACAATCTGCACAACCTCACTAATAACAGCGAAAACCACTAAAATTACAGTGACAATCTGCAAAACCTCACTAATTATACTAACTAAAATTACAGTGACAATCTGCACAACCTCACTAATAACAGCGAAAACCACTAAAATTACAGTGACAATCTGCAAAACCTCACTAATAACAGCGAAAACCACTAAAATAACAGTCACAATCTGCAAAGCCTCACTAATAACAGCGAAAACCAGTAAAATAACAGTCACAATCTGCACAACCTCACTAATAACAGCGAAAACCACTAAAATAACAGTGACAATCTGCACAACCTCACTAATAACAGCGAAAACCACTAAAATTACAGTGACAATCTGCAAAACCTCACTAATAACAGCGAAAACCACTAAAATAACTGTGACAATCTGCACAACCTCACTAATAACAGCGAAAACCACTAAAATTACAGTGACAATCTGCAAAACCTCACTAATAACAGCGAAAACCACTAAAATAGCTGTGACAATCTGCACAACCTCACTAATAACAGCGAAAACCACTAAAATAACTGTGACAATCTGCACAACCTCACTAATAACAGCGAAAACCTTTAAAATTACAGTGACAATCTGCAAAACCTCACTAATAACAGCGAAAACCACTAAAATAACTGTGACAATCTGCACAACCTCACTAATAACAGCGAAAACCACTAAAATTACAGTGACAATCTGCACAACCTCACTAATAACAGCGAAAACCACTAAAATTACAGTGACAATCTGCAAAACCTCACTAATAACAGCGAAAACCACTAAAATAACTGTGACAATCTGCAAAACCTCACTCATAACAGCGAAAACCACTAAAATTACAGTGACAGTCTGCACAACCTCACTAATAACAGCGAAAACCACTAAAATAACTGTGACAATCCGCACAACCTCACTAATAACAGCGAAAACCACTAAAATAACTGTGACAATCTGCACAACCTCACTAATAACAGCGAAAACCACTAAAATAACTGTGGCAATCTGCACAACCTCACTAATAACAGCGAAAACCACTAAAATAACTGTGACAATCTGCACAACCTCACTAATAACAGCGAAAACCACTAAAATAACTGTGACAATCTGCACAACCTCACTAATAACAGCGAAAACCACTAAAATTACAGTGACAATCTGCTAAACCTCACCAATAACAGCGTAAACCACTAAAATAACTGTGACAATCTGCACAACCTCACTAATAACAGCGAAAACCACTAAAATAACTGTGACAATCTGCACAACCTCACTAATAACAGCAAAAACCACTAAAATAACAGTGACAATCTGCACAACCTCACTAAAAACAGCGAAAACCACTAAAATAACTGTGACAATCTGCAAAACCTCACTAATAACAGCGAAAACCACTAAAATAACTGTGACAATCTGCAAAACCTCACTAATAACAGCGAAAACCACTAAAATTACAGTGACAATCTGCACAGCCTCACTAATAACAGCGAAAACCACTAAAATAACTGTGACAATCTGCACAACCTCACTAATAACAGCGAAAACCACTAAAATTACAGTGACAATCTGCAAAACCTCACTAATTATACTAACTAAAATTACAGTGACAATCTGCACAACCTCACTAATAACAGCGAAAAACCACTAAAATTACAGTGACAATCTGCAAAACCTCACTAATAACAGCGAAAACCACTAAAATAACAGTCACAATCTGCAAAGCCTCACTAATAACAGCGAAAACCAGTAAAATAACAGTCACAATCTGCACAACCTCACTAATAACAGCGAAAACCACTAAAATAACAGTGACAATCTGCACAACCTCACTAATAACAGCGAAAACCACTAAAATAACTGTGACAATCTGCACAACCTCACTAATAACAGCGAAAACCACTAAAATTACAGTGACAATCTGCAAAACCTCACTAATAACAGCGAAAACCACTAAAATAACTGTGACAATCTGCACAACCTCACTAATAACAGCGAAAACCACTAAATTACAGTGACAATCTGCAAAACCTCACTAATAACAGCGAAAACCACTAAAATAGCTGTGACAATCTGCACAACCTCACTAATAACAGCGAAAACCACTAAAATAACTGTGACAATCTGCACAACCTCACTAATAACAGCGAAAACCTTTAAAATTACAGTGACAATCTGCAAAACCTCACTAATAACAGCGAAAACCACTAAAATAACTGTGACAATCTGCACAACCTCACTAATAACAGCGAAAACCACTAAAATTACAGTGACAATCTGCACAACCTCACTAATAACAGCGAAAACCACTAAAATTACAGTGACAATCTGCAAAACCTCACTAATAACAGCGAAAACCACTAAAATAACTGTGACAATCTGCAAAACCTCACTCATAACAGCGAAAACCACTAAAATTACAGTGACAGTCTGCACAACCTCACTAATAACAGCGAAAACCACTAAAATAACTGTGACAATCTGCACAACCTCACTAATAACAGCGAAAACCTTTAAATTACAGTGACAATCTGCAAAACCTCACTAATAACAGCGAAAACCACTAAAATAACTGTGACAATCTGCACAACCTCACTAATAACAGCGAAAACCACTAAAATAACTGTGACAATCTGCACAACCTCACTAATAACAGCGAAAAACCACTAAAATTACAGTGACAATCTGCAAAACCTCACTAATAACAGCGAAAACCACTAAAATAGCTGTGACAATCTGCACAACCTCACTAATAACAGCGAAAACCACTAAAATAACTGTGACAATCTGCACAACCTCACTAATAACAGCGAAAACCTTTAAAATTACAGTGACAATCTGCAAAACCTCACTAATAACAGCGAAAACCACTAAAATAACTGTGACAATCTGCACAACCTCACTAATAACAGCGAAAACCACTAAAATTACAGTGACAATCTGCACAACCTCACTAATAACAGCGAAAAACCACTAAAATTACAGTGACAATCTGCAAAACCTCACTAATAACAGCGAAAACCACTAAAATAACTGTGACAATCTGCAAAACCTCACTCATAACAGCGAAAACCACTAAAATTACAGTGACAGTCTGCACAACCTCACTAATAACAGCGAAAACCACTAAAATAACTGTGACAATCTGCACAACCTCACTAATAACAGCGAAAACCACTAAAATAACTGTGACAATCTGCACAACCTCACTAATAACGGCGAAAACCACTAAAATAACTGTGGCAATCTGCACAACCTCACTAATAACAGCGAAAACCACTAAAATAACTGTGACAATCTGCACAACCTCACTAATAACAGCGAAAACCACTAAATAACTGTGACAATCTGCACAACCTCACTAATAACAGCGAAAACCACTAAAATTACAGTGACAATCTGCTAAACCTCACCAATAACAGCGTAAACCACTAAAATAACTGTGACAATCTGCACAACCTCACTAATAACAGCGAAAACCACTAAAATAACTGTGACAATCTGCACAACCTCACTAATAACAGCAAAAAACCACTAAATAACAGTGACAATCTGCACAACCTCACTAAAAACAGCGAAAACCACTAAAATAACTGTGACAATCTGCAAAACCTCACTAATAACAGCGAAAACCACTAAAATAACTGTGACAATCTGCAAAACCTCACTAATAACAGCGAAAACCACTAAAATTACAGTGACAATCTGCACAGCCTCACTAATAACAGCGAAAACCACTAAAATAACTGTGACAATCTGCACAACCTCACTAATAACAGCGAAAACCACTAAAATTACAGTGACAATCTGCAAAACCTCACTAATTATACTAACTAAAATTACAGTGACAATCTGCACAACCTCACTAATAACAGCGAAAACCACTAAAATTGCAGTGACAATCTGCAAAACCTCACTAATAACAGCGAAAACCACTAAAATAACAGTCACAATCTGCAAAGCCTCACTAATAACAGCGAAAACCAGTAAAATAACAGTCACAATCTGCACAACCTCACTAATAACAGCGAAAACCACTAAAATAACAGTGACAATCTGCACAACCTCACTAATAACAGCGAAAACCACTAAATAACTGTGACAATCTGCACAACCTCACTATAACAGCGAAAACCACTAAAATTACAGTGACAATCTGCAAAACCTCACTAATAACAGCGAAAACCACTAAAATAACTGTGACAATCTGCACAACCTCACTAATAACAGCGAAAACCACTAAAATTACAGTGACAATCTGCAAAACCTCACTAATAACAGCGAAAACCACTAAAATAGCTGTGACAATCTGCACAACCTCACTAATAACAGCGAAAACCACTAAAATAACTGTGACAATCTGCACAACCTCACTAATAACAGCGAAAACCTTTAAAATTACAGTGACAATCTGCAAAACCTCACTAATAACAGCGAAAACCACTAAAATAACTGTGACAATCTGCACAACCTCACTAATAACAGCGAAAACCACTAAAATTACAGTGAAAATCTGCACAACCTCACTAATAACAGCGAAAACCACTAAAATTACAGTGACAATCTGCAAAACCTCACTAATAACAGCGAAAACCACTAAAATAACTGTGACAATCTGCAAAACCTCACTCATAACAGCGAAAACCACTAAAATTACAGTGACAGTCTGCACAACCTCACTAATAACAGCGAAAACCACTAAAATAACTGTGACAATCTGCACAACCTCACTAATAACAGCGAAAACCACTAAAATAACTGTGACAATCTGCACAACCTCACTAATAACAGCGAAAACCACTAAAATAACTGTGGCAATCTGCACAACCTCACTAATAACAGCGAAACCACTAAAATAGCTGTGACAATCTGCACAACCTCACTAATAACAGCGAAAACCACTAAAATAACTGTGACAATCTGCACAACCTCACTAATAACAGCGAAAACCTTTAAAATTACAGTGACAATCTGCAAAACCTCACTAATAACAGCGAAAACCACTAAAATAACTGTGACAATCTGCACAACCTCACTAATAACAGCGAAAACCACTAAAATTACAGTGACAATCTGCACAACCTCACTAATAACAGCGAAAACCACTAAAATTACAGTGACAATCTGCAAAACCTCACTAATAACAGCGAAAACCACTAAAATAACTGTGACAATCTGCAAAACCTCACTCATAACAGCGAAAACCACTAAAATTACAGTGACAGTCTGCACAACCTCACTAATAACAGCGAAAACCACTAAAATAACTGTGACAATCTGCACAACCTCACTAATAACAGCGAAAACCACTAAAATAACTGTGACAATCTGCACAACCTCACTAATAACAGCGAAAACCACTAAAATAACTGTGGCAATCTGCACAACCTCACTAATAACAGCGAAAACCACTAAAATAACTGTGACAATCTGCACAACCTCACTAATAACAGCGAAAACCACTAAAATAACTGTGACAATCTGCACAACCTCACTAATAACAGCGAAAACCACTAAATTACAGTGACAATCTGCTAAACCTCACCAATAACAGCGTAAACCACTAAAATAACTGTGACAATCTGCACAACCTCACTAATAACAGCGAAAACCACTAAAATAACTGTGACAATCTGCACAACCTCACTAATAACAGCAAAAACCACTAAAATAACAGTGACAATCTGCACAACCTCACTAAAAACAGCGAAAACCACTAAAATAACTGTGACAATCTGCAAAACCTCACTAATAACAGCGAAAACCACTAAAATAACTGTGACAATCTGCAAAACCTCACTAATAACAGCGAAAACCACTAAAATTACAGTGACAATCTGCACAGCCTCACTAATAACAGCGAAAACCACTAAAATAACTGTGACAATCTGCACAACCTCACTAATAACAGCGAAAACCACTAAAATTACAGTGACAATCTGCAAAACCTCACTAATTATACTAACTAAAATTACAGTGACAATCTGCACAACCTCACTAATAACAGCGAAAACCACTAAAATTGCAGTGACAATCTGCAAAACCTCACTAATAACAGCGAAAACCACTAAAATAACAGTCACAATCTGCAAAGCCTCACTAATAACAGCGAAAACCAGTAAAATAACAGTCACAATCTGCACAACCTCACTAATAACAGCGAAAACCACTAAAATAACAGTGACAATCTGCACAACCTCACTAATAACAGCGAAAACCACTAAAATAACTGTGACAATCTGCACAACCTCACTAATAACAGCGAAAACCACTAAAATTACAGTGACAATCTGCAAAACCTCACTAATAACAGCGAAAACCACTAAAATAACTGTGACAATCTGCACAACCTCACTAATAACAGCGAAAACCACTAAAATTACAGTGACAATCTGCAAAACCTCACTAATAACAGCGAAAACCACTAAAATAGCTGTGACAATCTGCACAACCTCACTAATAACAGCGAAAACCACTAAAATAACTGTGACAATCTGCACAACCTCACTAATAACAGCGAAAACCTTTAAAATTACAGTGACAATCTGCAAAACCTCACTAATAACAGCGAAAACCACTAAAATAACTGTGACAATCTGCACAACCTCACTAATAACAGCGAAAACCACTAAAATTACAGTGAAAATCTGCACAACCTCACTAATAACAGCGAAAACCACTAAAATTACAGTGACAATCTGCAAACCTCACTAATAACAGCGAAAACCACTAAAATAACTGTGACAATCTGCAAAACCTCACTAATAACAGCGAAAACCACTAAAATTACAGTGACAGTCTGCACAACCTCACTAATAACAGCGAAAACCACTAAAATAACTGTGACAATCTGCACAACCTCACTAATAACAGCGAAAACCACTAAAATAACTGTGACAATCTGCACAACCTCACTAATAACAGCGAAAACCACTAAAATAACTGTGGCAATCTGCACAACCTCACTAATAACAGCGAAAACCACTAAAATAACTGTGACAATCTGCACAACCTCACTAATAACAGCGAAAACCACTAAAATAACTGTGACAATCTGCACAACCTCACTAATAACAGCGAAAACCACTAAAATTACAGTGACAATCTGCAAAACCTCACCAATAACAGCGTAAACCACTAAAATAACTGTGACAATCTGCACAACCTCACTAATAACAGCGAAAACCACTAAAATAACTGTGACAATCTGCAAAACCTCACTAATAACAGCGAAAACCACTAAAATAACTGTGACAATCTGCAAAACCTCACTAATAACAGCGAAAACCACTAAAATTACAGTGACAATCTGCACAGCCTCACTAATAACAGCGAAAACCACTAAAATAACTGTGACAATCTGCACAACCTCACTAATAACAGCGAAAACCACTAAAATTACAGTGACAATCTGCAAAACCTCACTAATTATACTAACTAAAATTACAGTGACAATCTGCACAACCTCACTAATAACAGCGAAAACCACTAAAATTACAGTGACAATCTGCAAAACCTCACTAATAACAGCGAAAACCACTAAAATAACAGTCACAATCTGCACAACCTCACTAATAACAGCGAAAACCACTAAAATAACAGTGACAATCTGCACAACCTCACTAATAACAGCGAAAACCACTAAAATAACTGTGACAATCTGCACAACCTCACTAATAACAGCGAAAACCACTAAAATTACAGTGACAATCTGCAAAACCTCACTAATAACAGCGAAATCCACTAAAATAACTGTGACAATCTGCACAACCTCACTAATAACAGCAAAAACCACTAAAATTACAGTGACAATCTGCAAAACCTCACTAATAACAGCGAAAACCACTAAAATAGCTGTGACAATCTGCACAACCTCACTAATAACAGCGAAAACCACTAAAATAACTGTGACAATCTGCAAAACCTCACTAATAGCAGCGAAAACCTTTAAAATTACAGTGACAATCTGCAAAACCTCACTAATAACAGCGGAAACCACTAAAATAACTGTGACAATCTGCACAACCTCACTAATAACAGCGAAAACCACTAAAATTACAGTGACAATCTGCACAACCTCACTTATAACAGCGAAAACCACTAAAATAACTGTGACAATCTGCACAACCTCACTAATAACAGCGAAAACCACTAAAATTACAGAGACAATCTGCAAAGCCTCACTAATAACAGCGAAAACCACTAAAATAACTGTGACAATCTGCCCAACCTCACTAATAACAGCGAAAACCACTAAAATTACAGTGACAATCTGCAACACCTCACTAATAACAGCGAAAACCACTAAAATAACTGTGACAATCTTCACAACCTCACTAATAACAGCGAAAACCACTAAAATTACAGTGACAATCTGCAAAACCTCACTAATAACAGCGAAAACCACTAAAATAACTGTGACAATCTGCACAACCTCACTAATAACAGCGAAAACCACTAAAATAACTGTGACAATCTGCACAACCTCACTAATAACAGCGAAAACCACTAAAATAACTGTGACAATCTGCACAACCTCACTAATAACAGCGAAAACCACTAAAATAACTGTGACAATCTGCACAACCTCACTAATAACAGCGAAAACCACTAAAATTACAGTGACAATCTGCAAAACCTCACTAATAACAGCGAAAACCACTAAAATAACTGTGACAATCTGCAAAACCTCACTAATAACAGCGAAAACCACTATAATAACTGTGACAATCTGCACAACCTCACTAATAACAGCGAAAACCACTAAAATAACTGTGACAATCTGCACAACCTCACTAATAACAGCGAAAACCACTAAAATTACAGTGACAAACTGCAAAACCTCACTAATAACAGCGAAAACCACTAAAATAACTGTGACAATCTGCAAAACCTCACTAATAACAGCGAAAACCACTAAAATAACTGTGACAATCTGCACAACCTCACTAATAACAGCGAAAACCACTAAAATAACTGTGACAATCTGCACAACCTCACTAATAACAGCGAAAACCACTAAAATTACAGTGACAATCTGCAAAACCTCACTAATAACAGCGAAAACCACTAAAATAACTGTGGCAATCTGCAAAACCTCACTAATAACAGCGAAAACCACTAAAATTACAGTGACAATCTGCACAACCTCACTAATAACAGCGAAAACCACTAAAATAACTGTGACAATCTGCAAAACCTCACTAATAACAGCGCAAACCACTAAAATAACTGTGACAATCTGCACAACCTCACTAATAACAGAGAAAACCACTAAAATTACAGTGACAATCTGCAAAACCTCACTAATAACAGCGAAAACCACTAAAATTACAGAGACAATCTGCAAAGCCTCACTAATAACAGCGAAAACCAGTAAAATAACTGTGACAATCTGCCCAACCTCACTAATAACAGCGAAAACCACTAAAATAACTGTGACAATCTGCACAACCTCACTAATAACAGCGAAAACCACTAAAATTACAGAGACAATCTGCAAAGCCTCACTAATAACAGCGAAAACCACTAAAATAACTGTGACAATCTGCCCAACCTCACTAATAACAGCGAAAACCACTAAAATTACAGTGACAATCTGCAAAACCTCACTAATAACAGCGAAAACCACTAAAATAACTGTGACAATCTGCACAACCTCACTAATAACAGCGAAAACCACTAAAATTACAGTGACAATCTGCAAAACCTCACTAATAACAGCGAAAACCACTAAAATAACTGTGACAATCTGCACAACCTCACTAATAACAGCGAAAACCACTAAAATAACTGTGACAATCTGCACAACCTCACTAATAACAGCGAAAACCACTAAAATAACTGTGACAATCTGCACAACCTCACTAATAACAGCGAAAACCACTAAAATAACTGTGACAATCTGCACAACCTCACTAATAACAGCGAAAACCACTAAAATTACAGTGACAATCTGCAAAACCTCACTAATAACAGCGAAAACCACTAAAATAACTGTGACAATCTGCAAAACCTCACTAATAACAGCGAAAACCACTATAATAACTGTGACAATCTGCACAACCTCACTAATAACAGCGAAAACCACTAAAATAACTGTGACAATCTGCACAACCTCACTAATAACAGCGAAAACCACTAAAATTACAGTGACAAACTGCAAAACCTCACTAATAACAGCGAAAACCACTAAAATAACTGTGACAATCTGCAAAACCTCACTAATAACAGCGAAAACCACTAAAATAACTGTGACAATCTGCACAACCTCACTAATAACAGCGAAAACCACTAAAATAACTGTGACAATCTGCACAACCTCATTAATAACAGCGAAAACCACTAAAATTACAGTGACAATCTGCAAAACCTCACTAATAACAGCGAAAACCACTAAAATAACTGTGGCAATCTGCAAAACCTCACTAATAACAGCGAAAACCACTAAAATTACAGTGACAATCTGCACAACCTCACTAATAACAGCGAAAACCACTAAAATAACTGTGACAATCTGCAAAACCTCACTAATAACAGCGAAAACCACTAAAATAACTGTGACAATCTGCACAACCTCACTACAGAGAAAACCACTAAAATTACAGTGACAATCTGCAAAACCTCACTAATAACAGCGAAAACCACTAAAATAACTGTGACAATCTGCACAGCCTCACTAATAACAGCGAAAACCACTAAAATTACAGTGACAATCTGCAAAACCTCACTAATAACAGCGAAAACCACTAAAATAACAGTCACAATCTGCAAAGCCTCACTAATAACAGCGAAAACCACTAAAATAACAGTGACAATCTGCAAAACCTCACTAATAACAGCGAAAACCACTAAAATAACTGTGACAATCTGCACAACCTCACTAATTACAGCGAAAACCACTAAAATAACTGTGACAATCTGCACAACCTCACTAATAACAGCGAAAACCACTAAAATAACTGTGACAATCTGCACAACCTCACTAATATTAGCGAAAACCATTAAAATTACAGTGACAATCTGAAAAACCTCACTAATAACAGCGAAAACCACTAAAATAACTGTGACAATCTGCAAAACCTCACTAATAACAGCGAAAACCACTAAAATAACTGTGACAATCTGCACAACCTCACTAATAACAGCGAAAACCACCAAAATAACTGTGACAATCTGCACAACCTCACTAATAACAGCGAAAACCACTAAAATTACAGTGACAATCTGCAAAACCTCACTAATAACAGCGAAAACCACTAAAATAACTGTGACAATCTGCAAAACCTCACTAATAACAGCGAAAACCACTAAAATAACCGTGACAATCTGCACAACCTCACTAATAACAGCGAAAACCACTAAAATAACTGTGACAATCTGCACAACCTCACTAATAACAGCGAAAACCACTAAAATTACAGTGACAATCTGCAAAACCTCACTAATAACAGCGAAAACCACTAAAATTACAGTGACAATCTGCAAAACCTCACTAATAACAGCGAAAACCACGAAAATTACAGTGACAATCTGCAAAACCTCACTAATAACAGCGAAAACCACTAAAATAATAGTCACAATCTGCAAAACCTCACTAATAACAGCGAAAACCACTAAAATAATAGTCACAATCTGCAAAGCCTCTTTAATAACAGCGAAAACCACTAAAATAACAGTGACAATCTGCACAACCTCACTAATAACAGCGAAAACCACTAAAATAACAGTGACAATCTGCAAAACCTCACTAATAACAGCGAAAACCACTAAAATAACTGTGACAATCTGCAAAACCTCACTAATAACAGCGAAAACCACTAAAATTACAGTGACAATCTGCAAAACCTCACTAATAACATCGAAAACCACTAAAATAACAGTGACAATCTGCACAACCTCACTAATAACAGCGAAAACCACTAAAATTACAGTAACAATCTGCACAACCTCACTAATAACAGCGAAAACCACTAAAATTACAGTGACAATCTGCGAAACCTCACTAATAACAGCGAAAACCACTAAAATAACTGTGACAATCTGCAAAACCTCACTAATAACAACGAAAACCACTAAAATAACTGTGACAATCTGCAAAACCTCACTAACAACAGCGAAAACCACTAAAATAACTGTGACAATCTGCAAAACCTCACTAATAACAGCGAAAACCACTAAAATAACTGTGACAATCTGCACAACCTCACTAATAACAGCGAAAACCACTAATATAACAGTGAAAATCTGCACGACCTCACTAATAACAGCGAAAACCACTAAAATTACAGTGACAATCTGCAAAACCTCTCTAATAACAGCGAAAACCACTAAAATAACTGTGACAATCTGCACAACCTCACTAATAACAGCGAAAACCACTAAAATAACTGTGACAATCTGCAAAACCTCACTAATAACAGCGAAAACCACTAAAATAACTGTGACAATCTGCAAAACCTCACTAATAACAGCGAAAACCACTAAAATTACAGTGACAATCTGCACAGCCTCACTAATAACAGCGAAAACCACTAAAATAACTGTGACAATCTGCACAACCTCACTAATAACAGCGAAAACCACTAAAATTACAGTGACAATCTGCAAAACCTCACTAATTATACTAACTAAAATTACAGTGACAATCTGCACAACCTCACTAATAACAGCCAAAACCACTAAAATTACAGTGACAATCTGCAAAACCTCACTAATAACAGCGAAAACCACTGAAATAACAGTCACAATCTGCAAAGCCTCACTAATAACAGCGAAAACCAGTAAAATAACAGTCACAATCTGCACAACCTCACTAATAACAGCGAAAACCACTAAGATAACAGTGACAATCTGCACAACCTCACTAATAACAGCGAAAACCACTAAAATAACTGTGACAATCTGCACAACCTCACTAATAACAGCGAAAACCACTAAAATTACAGTGACAATCTGCAAAACCTCACTAATAACAGCGAAAACCACTAAAATAACTGTGACAATCTGCACAACCTCACTAATAACAGCGAAAACCACTAAAATTACAGTGACAATCTGCAAAACCTCACTAATAACAGCGAAAACCACTAAAATAGCTGTGACAATCTGCACAACCTCACTAATAACAGCGAAAACCACTAAAATAACTGTGACAATCTGCACAACCTCACTAATAGCAGCGAAAACCTTTAAAATTACAGTGACAATCTGCAAAACCTCACTAATAACAGCGGAAACCACTAAAATAACTGTGACAATCTGCACAACCTCACTAATAACAGCGAAAACCACTAAAATTACAGTGACAATCTGCACAACCTCACTTATAACAGCGAAAACCACTAAAATAACTGTGACAATCTGCACAACCTCACTAATAACAGCGAAAACCACTAAAATAACTGTGACAATCTGCACAACCTCACTTATAACAGCGAAAACCACTAAAATAACTGTGACAATCTGCACAACCTCACTAATAACAGCGAAAACCACTAAAATTACAGTGACAATCTGCAAAACCTCACTAATAACAGCGAAAACCACTAAAATAACTGTGACAATCTGCAAAACCTCACTAATAACAGCGAAAACCACTATAATAACTGTGACAATCTGCACAACCTCACTAATAACAGCGAAAACCACTAAAATAACTGTGACAATCTGCACAACCTCACTAATAACAGCGAAAACCACTAAAATTACAGTGACAAACTGCAAAACCTCACTAATAACAGCGAAAACCGCTAAAATAACTGTGGCAATCTGCAAAACCTCACTAATAACAGCGAAAACCACTAAAATAACTGTGACAATCTGCACAACCTCACTAATAACAGCGAAAACCACTAAAATTACAGTGACAATCTGCAAAACCTCACTAATAACAGCGAAAACCACTAAAATAACTGTGGCAATCTGCAAAACCTCACTAATAACAGCGAAAACCACTAAAATTACAGTGACAATCTGCACAACCTCACTAATAACAGCGAAAACCACTAAAATAACTGTGACAATCTGCAAAACCTCACTAATAACAGCGAAAACCACTAAAATAACTGTGACAATCTGCACAACCTCACTAATAACAGAGAAAACCACTAAAATTACAGTGACAATCTGCAAAACCTCACTAATAACAGCGAAAACCACTAAAATAACTGTGACAATCTGCACAGCCTCACTAATAACAGCGAAAACCACTAAAATTACAGTGACAATCTGCAAAACCTCACTAATAACAGCGAAAACCACTAAAATAACAGTCACAATCTGCAAAGCCTCACTAATAACAGCGAAAACCACTAAAATAACAGTGACAATCTGCAAAACCTCACTAATAACAGCGAAAACCACTAAAATAACTGTGACAATCTGCACAACCTCACTAATTACAGCGAAAACCACTAAAATAACTGTGACAATCTGCACAACCTCACTAATAACAGCGAAAACCACTAAAATAACTGTGACAATCTGCACAACCTCACTAATATTAGCGAAAACCATTAAAATTACAGTGACAATCTGAAAAACCTCACTAATAACAGCGAAAACCACTAAAATAACTGTGACAATCTGCAAAACCTCACTAATAACAGCGAAAACCACTAAAATAACTGTGACAATCTGCACAACCTCACTAATAACAGCGAAAACCACTAAAATAACTGTGACAATCTGCACAACCTCACTAATAACAGCGAAAACCACTAAAATTACAGTGACAATCTGCAAAACCTCACTAATAACAGCGAAAACCACTAAAATAACTGTGACAATCTGCAAAACCTCACTAATAACAGCGAAAACCACTAAAATAACCGTGACAATCTGCACAACCTCACTAATAACAGCGAAAACCACTAAAATAACTGTGACAATCTGCACAACCTCACTAATAACAGCGAAAACCACTAAAATTACAGTGACAATCTGCAAAACCTCACTAATAACAGCGAAAACCACTAAAATTACAGTGACAATCTGCACAACCTCACTAATAACAGCGAAAACCACTAAAATTACAGTGACAATCTGCAAAACCTCACTAATAACAGCGTAAACCACTAAAATTACAGTGACAATCTGCAAAACCTCACTAATAACAGCGAAAACCACTAAAATAATAGTCACAATCTGCAAAACCTCACTAATAACAGCGAAAACCACTAAAATAATAGTCACAATCTGCAAAGCCTCTTTAATAACAGCGAAAACCACTAAAATAACAGTGACAATCTGCACAACCTCACTAATAACAGCGAAAACCACTAAAATAACAGTGACAATCTGCAAAACCTCACTAATAACAGCGAAAACCACTAAAATAACTGTAACAATCTGCAAAACCTCACTAATAACAGCGAAAACCACTAAAATTACAGTGACAATCTGCAAAACCTCACTAATAACATCGAAAACCACTAAAATAACAGTGACAATCTGCACAACCCCACTAATAACAGCGAAAACCACTAAAATTACAGTAACAATCTGCACAAACTCACTAATAACAGCGAAAACCACTAAAATTACAGTGACAATCTGCGAAACCTCACTAATAACAGCGAAAACCACTAAAATAACTGTGACAATCTGCAAAACCTCACTAATAACAACGAAAACCACTAAAATAACTGTGACAATCTGCAAAACCTCACTAACAACAGCGAAAACCACTAAAATAACAGTGACAATCTGCACAACCTCACTAATAACAGCGAAAACCACTAAATTTACAGTGACAATCTGCAAAACTTCACTAATAACAGCGAAAACCACTAAAATAACTGTGACAAATCTGAACAAACTCACTAATAACAGCGAAAACCACTAAAATTACAGTGACAATCTGCACAACCTCACTAATAACAGCGAAAACCACTAAAATAACTGTGACAATCTGCAAAACCTCACTAATAACAGCGAAAACCACTAAAATAACTGTGACAATCTGCACAACCTCACTAATAACAGCGAAAACCACTAAAATAACAGTGAAAATCTGCACGACCTCACTAATAACAGCGAAAACCACTAAAATTACAGTGACAATCTGCAAAACCTCACTAATAACAGCGAAAACCACTAAAATTACAGTGACAATCTGCACAACCTCACTAATAACAGCGAAAACCACTATAATTACAGTGACAATCTGCAAAACCTCACTAATAACAGCGAAAACCACTAAAATTACAGTGAAAATCTGCAAAACCTCACTAATAACAGCGAAAACCACTAAAATAATAGTCACAATCTGCAAAACCTCACTAATAACAGCGAAAACCACTAAAATAATAGTCACAATCTGCAAAGCCTCTTTAATAACAGCGAAAACCACTAAAATAACAGTGACAATCTGCACAACCTCACTAATAACAGCGAAAACCACTAAAATAACAGTGACAATCTGCAAAACCTCACTAATAACAGCGAAAACCACTAAAATTACAGTGACAATCTGCACAACCTCACTAATAACAGCGAAAACCACTATAATTACAGTGACAATCTGCAAAACCTCACTAATAACAGCGAAAACCACTAAAATTACAGTGAAAATCTGCAAAACCTCACTAATAACAGCGAAAACCACTAAAATAACTGTAACAATCTGCAAAACCTCACTAATAACAGCGAAAACCACTAAAATTACAGTGACAATCTGCAAAACCTCACTAATAACATCGAAAACCACTAAAATAACAGTGACAATCTGCACAACCTCACTAATAACAGCGAAAACCACTAAAATTACAGTAACAATCTGCACAACCTCACTAATAACAGCGAAAACCACTAAAATTACAGTGACAATCTGCGAAACCTCACTAATAACAGCGAAAACCACTAAAATAACTGTGACAATCTGCAAAACCTCACTAATAACAACGAAAACCACTAAAATAACTGTGACAATCTGCAAAACCTCACTAGCAACAGCGAAAACCACTAAAATAACAGTGACAATCTGCACAACCTCACTAATAACAGCGAAAACCACTAAATTTACAGTGACAATCTGCAAAACTTCACTAATAACAGCGAAAACCACTAAAATAACTGTGACAAATCTGAACAAACTCACTAATAACAGCGAAAACCACTAAAATTACAGTGACAATCTGCACAACCTCACTAATAACAGCGAAAACCACTAAAATAACTGTGACAATCTGCAAAACCTCACTAATAACAGCGAAAACCACTAAAATAACTGTGACAATCTGCACAACCTCACTAATAACAGCGAAAACCACTAAAATAACAGTGAAAATCTGCACGACCTCACTAATAACAGCGAAAACCACTAAAATTACAGTGACAATCTGCAAAACCTCTCTAATAACAGCGAAAACCACTAAAATAACTGTGACAATCTGCACAACCTAACTAATAACAGCGAAAACTACTAAAATAACTGTGACAATCTGCACAACCTCACTAATAACAGCGAAAACCACTAAAATTACAGTGACAATCTGCAGAACCTCACTAATAACAGCGAAAACCACTAAAATAACTGTGACAATCTGCACAACCTCACTAATAACAGCGAAAACCACTAAAATAACTGTGACAATCTGCACAACCTCACTAATAACAGCGAAAACCACTAAAATTACAGTGACAATCTGCAAAACCTCACTAATAACAGCGAAAACCACTAAAATAACAGTCACAATCTGCAAAGCCTCACTCATAACAGCGAAAACCACTAAAATAACAGTCACAATCTGCACAACCTCACTAATAACAGCGAAAACCACTAAAATAACAGTGACAATCTGCACAACCTCACTAATAACAGCGAAAACCACTAAAATAACAGTGACAATCTGCAAAACCTCACTAATAACAGCGAAAACCACTAAAATAACTGTGACAATCTGCACAACCTCACTAATAACAGCGAAAACCACTAAAATAACTGTGACAATCTGCAAAACCTCACTTATAACAGCGAAAACCACTAAAATTACAGTGACAATCTGCAAAACCTCACTAATAACAGCGAAAACCACTAAAATAACTGTGACAATCTGCACAACCTCACTAATAACAGCGAAAACCACTAAAATTACAGTGACCATCTGCAAAACCTCACTAATAACAGCGAAAACCACTAAAATAACAGGCACAATCTGCACAACCTCACTAATAACAGCGAAAACCACTAAAATTACAGTGACAATCTGCAAAACCTCACTAATAACAGCGAAAACAACTAAAATAACTGTGACAATCTGCACAACCTCACTAATAACAGCGAAAACCACTAAAATAACTGTGACAATCTGCACAACCTCACTAATAACAGCGAAAACCACTAAAATAACAGTGACAATCTGCACAACCTCACTAATAACAGCGAAAACCACTAAAATAACTGTGACAATCTGCAAAACCTCACTAATAACAGCGAAAACCACTAAAATAACTGTGACAATCTGCACAACCTCACTAATAACAGCGAAAACCACTGAAATTACAGTGACAATCTGCACAACCTCACTCATAACAGCGAAAACCACTAAAATTACAGTGACAATCTGCACAACCTCACTAATAACAGCGAAAACCACTACAATATCAGTGACAATCTGCACAACCTCACTAATAACAACGAAAACCTCTAAAATAACTGTGACAATCTGCAAAACCTCACTAATAACAGCGAAAACCACCAAAATAACTGTGACAATCTGCAAAACCTCTGTTTAAAAACAACTCAAGGAATTATGGTTGAATTTCAACATATCCAAGCAAAGACATTTGTTAAAAAGACTGTCAATAAACCCTCTGATCCTAAAAGGATACTGTTTATTGAGTGTCAATGAACCCTCTGATCCTAAAAGGATACTGTTCATTGACTGTCAAAATGAAAACAAATCAATGAGTCCGGTCAACATTGTTTAATATAAACTTTAGTGAGATCCTTATTTGATCTCCCAGAATATTTGACCTTGACGTGTTGATTTGTCCCATACTATTCAGACTAGGATCAGTGTCACCATGACATATGTATTTAACTGAACAACTACTTTGGTGAAGTCCTCTAGCGACTTCGTCATCAGAATTCCACGAGTTAGTTTTGACACTGATCCGTACTGACCATAGTATTAACTCAATAAAGACATAATTGAATCAAATTCCAAAAATTATCAAAGGAAATTGAATTTGATTCACTGTGAAAAACTGTGTATACTAACTTGATCAAACTTCGGTTAATCGATGTGGCCGTCCTTGTAGAGTTGTAGGATTTATTTAGATCAGGAGTATGATATATATATCCAGTCAATTTATTTAACAATTTAATTTGAATTCTAACCGTTCACTGGTAAGTACTTGCTAATTGTCAGATCTCACTGTTATTCACCAAAGTTCGTTCACTTCACTTTGTTCAAGATTTTTACTTGTCATTAATCCAAATTGATTCACTGCTTTTTTCCTAGTTTTATTCAAAATGTCAGTTCACTCACACAACTCAAATCACTTGAAAGATCGCCTATAATCGCAACAAAACCGGCAAGCAACAAAACAAAATCACAATGTTCTACGATCGAGCTCAGAACTAAACCGATGTTCAACCTAAGAAAAACTTCTACCGAATGAATCGTCGATAAGAACGGAAACTGTTCCAAAACACGACGACGGCCGCACACATGCATATTGAATCCCCTTCAGGTCATCAATTTACCATGATCACAATCAAAATTGCGATCAACAATCCAACCAACGACGAAACCACAAGAAGACCTTGAACTTATCACCAGACTTCGACGCAATGTTGCCTTGATGACTCCGATAAGGAAGTCAATCAACAAAACAACATACATTGTACTTGTACACATTTAGTGACTTTTTGACCAACTGACTTTTTGTTACTTTTTAACCAAACTACAATTGAGTTACTTTTTAACCATTTCCGCCCGCCTTCGTCGACTCACGAGACGAACCATTTTATTCTGACGAACTTATTAAAGGACATAGTTTTGTGATCGGTCTAGTAAGAGTTGTTATGCCAGTTTTCAAGGTAACAACTCTAATTAAGCCATCTTTGCCAGGATGTACATGAGTAATGCGGCCCAGTGGCCATTTTCCAGGTGGATATCTTTCATCAATAATGAGGACAATGTCGCCTATTTTTAGCGGAGGAGTAGATTTATTCCACTTGTAAATTGCATTGAATCTTTGAAGATATTCACGTGACCACTTGGTCCAGAAACTTTGAAGTAATTGACTTATACATTGATACCGGGAAAGTCTGGATGACTTTATGGATTCTAAATTTGGTTCTGGTATTGTCATCAAGGAATGTCCAATTAAAAAATGTCCTGGAGTTAACACATCCAGATCGTCTGGATCATCTGTCAGTGGCATTAACGGTCGTGAATTTAGAATTGCTTCAACTTGAACTAACAATGTGGTAAATTCTTCATATGTAAATTGACTGTTACAAGCAATCCTTTTTAAGTGATGTTTCATGGACTTTACTGCTGCTTCCCATTTACCGCCGAAATGAGGAGTAGTAGGAGGGTTGAAATGCCAAGTTGTGCCTTGATCAGCGATTAAGGAAGCCATTTTCCCTAGTTGTTGACTATTTTTTGTAAACAAATCCTTCAATTCCTTTTCTGCACCTTTGAAGTTCGTTCCACAATCGCTATATAAATTCGAACATATTCCCCTTCTGGAAACAAATCTTCGAAAAGCTGCAATAAAAGCTTCTGTCGAATAATCAGTCACTAACTCAAGGTGAATTGCAGAAGTAGCAAGGCAAATAAATAAAGCAACCCAAGCTTTGCATGTTTTCGGATTGCGACCTTTCCAAGTTTTGATTATATATGGTCCAGCGTAGTCAATGCCAGTATGTAAAAACGCTCCACTTGGATTTACACGAGAATATGGTAGTTGTCCCATTAATTGACTTGCTTGAGTCCTTCGAAAACGAGTGCATTTGACGCATTTCAAAATAAAAGACCGAATTGGAGCTCGTCCACCCAAGATCCAGTATTGGTTCCTTATATACAATAGAGTGTCTTGCGTGGATCCATGAAAGGTACGAATATGAGCGTCTTGAATCAGCAACGTGGAAAAATGGACATCTTTTGGTAATATATAAGGATGTTTTGTGTCAGTAGACAACGACGAGTGTTTTAATCGTCCTCCAACTCGCAATAGTCCTTGACTTTCTAGGAAAGGCGTAAGTTTCAGAAGGGAGCTTGAATTGGAAATTTCAAGTTTTTGCTGTAGGCAATCTATTTCCTTTTTGAAAAATTGACTTTGAATATTTTTAACCCAAAATAGCCGTGCGCTTTTGAGTTCAGTTGGAGACAAAGGAGATGATGTAAGTGATCGAGACTGTCTTCTAAACAGTTGACCTGCTCGTTTGCAAATCGCTGTTACTCTTATGAGTTTAGTTAAACTTGAAAATCGTTCTTGTAAATTCCAATTTGGCTCCTTTGTGCAAAGGTTAATTGTTTTCAACTGACTATTATTCCGTTCTTCTAAATCTTGAGTAGAGTTAGTCTGAGCTGGTAGCGATGGCCAAGTTGAAGGACTATCAGAAAGCCATGATGGACCTTTCCACCACAATGTATTAGTTCTCAGATCTTTTGCTGATATACCCCTCGATGCACAATCTGCTGGGTTCATTGTTCCAGGTACAAATCTCCATTGAGCATGAGGAATCACTTCTTGAATTAGACAAACTCGGTTGTGAACAAATTCCTTCCATTTTGACGGATGATTATTTAGCCACACATGCACAATGGAAGAATCCGTCCACAAATAACAAGGAATTTTTCCCAGATTTAAAACTTGTTGACAATGAGCGGCAAGTTTGGCTAGTAAGACCGCTGCCGATAACTCTAAACGAGGAATCGTTACTCTCTTGATTGGAGCTACTTTTGTTTTAGAGCATAACAATGTAACTTGAGTTCCATTTAGACTGATTGACTTAATGTAAATTGCTGCTCCCATTGCGAGTTGCGAAGCATCGCTAAACCCATGTATTTCGGTTATCGAGTTGGACATCATACCTATCCATCGAGGTATTTCGATGTGATTTAACTCATCCAAAGAACTTAAGAAGTTTTGCCAACATTTCAATTGTAAATCATTAAGTTTGTCATCCCAGCCCGTTTTGATGACCCACAACTCTTGCATGAAAATCTTTGCCTTTATAAATATTGGTGATAATAGTCCCAAAGGATCAAAGAATTGAGCTATGTTGGATAATACAGAGCGTTTCGTGATCTTTGAATTGGATGATTGTTTGAGTCGAAACTGGAAAATATCTAATGACGGATTCCATGACAATCCAAGTGCTTGAACTATGTGCTCTTTAATTGGAATAGATTCTGTGACAGTTTTATAATTTGACGGAATGAGGTTTAAAATTTCTGAATCATTACTGATCCATTTTCTCAAAGGAAATCCGCCTGCCATGCAAAGATCGTATGTTTGTCGAGCTTTTAGTTGTGCTTGTTCGATTATATCAGCTCCTCCGAAAACGTCGTCAACATATCTCCCTTTAAGCAATATGTCTTCAGCTAATGGGAACTTATGACCTTCGTCTTTTACTAATTGAAGGACAGACCTGAGAGCTAAATAGGGAGCACTTGTTAAACCGTAGGTCACTGTCGTAAGTTCGTATTCAATTATGTTATCGTTTTCTTTCCAGAGTATTCGTTGAAATTGTCTATCATCCTTGTGTATTTCAATTTGCCGGTACATCTTTTCCATATCAGCTGAAAATATATACTTGTACTGACGTAGCCAAATTAAAATGTCGAACAGGTTTATTTGGAGTTTTGGACCTGCGTGTAATGCTTCATTCAAGGGAATTCCTTCTGTTACTTGGCATGAGCCATTAAACACGACTCGCAGTTTCGTTGTCGTGCTAGATTCACGTTTCACTCCATGGTGTGGCAAATAGAACACATGATCTGGTTTTGGATCATCATCTGATACTTGTACCATATGGTGTAGCATGTTGTATTCTTTTAGAAATGAAGAATAACATTGAAAGAACTCAGGGTCAGAAGTAAACTTCTTTTGAAGATGATTCAACATTCGAAGTGCTGTAAACTTTGAGTTTCCTATTTTACTGATTGGAGTTCTAAACGGAAGTCGAACAATATATCGACCAGAGTCGTTACGCGAATGTGTTGACCTAAAGTGATTTTCACATTCTTGGTCTTGAGGAGATAACGTCTTGTTAGCAGAGCTCATGATTTCTTCCTGATGCCAAAATTTCTCAAGTAAATTGTATAACTCTTCATCTAACGTACAATGATTCGAAACAACTTGCTGTTGACCAGCCATATTGTTTGATGGACCAGAAATGATCCATCCAAATTTGGTGAGTTGAGCGATCGGAGAATTCTTCGGCCCTTTTATTAATGAATTCTCTAAGATATCTCCATAAATGTCAGCGCCAATTAGTAAGTCAATTGATCTAGGAGTATTATAATGAGGATCTGCCAATGATAAATTCCTTAAATGATCCCAGTGAGGCATAGAACATTTCCTTGAAGGAAGACTTGACGTTAATTTCGGCAATATGTAGGCTTGACATGTGACTACCGTTGATGATTCAAAATGCGGTTTGATTTTCAATGAAACAATCCCTCTAGTTGAACAACTCTTAGTAGCTCCAATTCCTTTGATAGGAACATAAGATGATCTTCGACGAAGCTGTAGTCGTTGAACGACATGCTCAGACACCAGGGAAATCTCAGAACCCTGATCTATAAGTGCTCGGACTTCAATAAAATTTCCGTTTTCATGCACTACTTTTACTAAAGCCGTGGCTAAAAAGACAATCGAATGAACTTCCAAAGGACTATGGACATGATTCACTTTCCTTGAAGTTTCTTCATTATTGATTGTAGTTGAACAAGTAGCTGTTGTTGTGGATTGAGATTTGCTAGGTGTTGAACTAGAGGTTAGATGTAGCAACGTATGATGTTTGCTAGCACATTTTAAACATCGTCGTGGTGAGTTTCATTTTGATCGAAAATGATCTCTAAGACAGTGGTAGCAAAGTTTTCTGGATTTTATAAAGTCAAAACGTTGTCTGGTTGTTTTGGATAAGAATTGCGAACAACTTGATAAAAAATGACTGGTTGAACAGAGTGGACAAATGATTTGACCCGATGAGGAAGACGCTGTATTCTCTACTACCTTGTGAGAATGATGGGTTTTAAAATTAAAATGTCTTGAAGGATGAATGACGGACATTTTTCTTGGAATCTTTTCAAATGACTGCAGCGAAACTATTTTTGTCTTCAAAAAATCTTCAAGCTGATTCCAAGTTGGTGGCTGTTTTGAAGATCCCAAGTGATTTTCCCATGAACGAACTAGATGAGCATCGAGTCGAGTAATAGTTAAATGCACCAATATGTCATCCCACGAATGTACTGGACGATTTAAAGTTTCTAGAGTTCGGTAGGCTTGAAGTGTCGAAGAATACAGATGTTCCAATTCAGCAGACGACTCCTTTGTCATCGATTTTATTGAAGACAAGGATGCAACTGCTGACTGGACTAAAAGTCGATCATTTTCATAGAATGAGACGAGAGAATCCCAAGCCTTTTGAAAGTTGTCCGTTGTCAATGCAATGTTCTTAATAAACTGTGCTGCCGGACCAGTTAAACTTGTTTTCAAATATTGCAATTTTTCGACTGGAGAAATTGCAGAATTTGAGATGACAATCGAAGAGAACAAATCTCTAAATGGCAACCAATTGATAAAAGTTCCATCGTATTTCGGGATATCGATTCGTGGCAGTCTGGAAGTTACATGCGTGACGATGGAAGTAGGTTGAGAAATGGATAAATTCGACGACGAACCACATGATGATTCAAGTAACGCGGACATTTTCTCAAGAGAGTCGAGATATGTTTGATACGTTACATTAAACACATTATTCTGAAAATATTCGTGTTCTTCTAAACCTGTGCGTTCAGAAACTTCAACTTTGATTAGGCACATCATGATAAGATTATTAGTCAAATTAAATTCTGCCCAATCCTCTTTTAGTGCTTGGAGTCGTACCTCCACTCGTGAACGTGAAACCTGACTAAGCCCAACATTAGTCAGTTGTTCATAAGCATTTTCAATCCGTTCTGCTGTACAAAGCTGCTGAATCAGCCTACGCTCAACATGTTCAGCCCTCATATTTGAAGATTTGAAACCGATTCTGTAAAATGAACATTCATACCATCAATTCCATTGATTATACACGAAGAAACCGGCATATCCGGCTCGAAGGACCAAATGTTTAAAAACAACTCAAGGAATTATGGTTGAATTTCAACATATCCAAGCAAAGACATTTGTTAAAAAGACTGTCAATAAACCCTCTGATCCTAAAAGGATACTGTTTATTGAGTGTCAATGAACCCTCTGATCCTAAAAGGATACTGTCCATTGACTGTCAAAATGAAAACAAATCAATGAGTCCGGTCAACATTGTTTAATATAAACTTTAGTGAGATCCTTATTTGATCTCCCAGAATATTTGACCTTGACGTGTTGATTTGTCCCATACTATTCAGACTAGGATCAGTGTCACCATGACATATGTATTTAACTGAACAACTACTTTGGTGAAGTCCTCTAGCGACTTCGTCATCAGAATTCCACGAGTTAGTTTTGACACTGATCCGTACTGACCATAGTATTAACTCAATAAAGACATAATTGAATCAAATTCCAAAAATTATCAAAGGAAATTGAATTTGATTCACTGTGAAAAACTGTGTATACTAACTTGATCAAACTTCGGTTAATCGATGTGGCCGTCCTTGTAGAGTTGTAGGATTTATTTAGATCAGGAGTATGATATATATATCCAGTCAATTTATTTAACAATTTAATTTGAATTCTAACCGTTCACTGGTAAGTACTTGCTAATTGTGAGATCTCACTGTTATTCACCAAAGTTCGTTCACTTCACTTTGTTCAAGATTTTTACTTGTCATTAATCCAAATTGATTCACTGCTTTTTTCCTAGTTTTATTCAAAATGTCAGTTCACTCACACAACTCAAATCACTTGAAAGATCGCCTATAATCGCAACAAAACCGGCAAGCAACAAAACAAAATCACAATGTTCTACGATCGAGCTCAGAACTAAACCGATGTTCAACCTAAGAAAAACTTCTACCGAATGAATCGTCGATAAGAACGGAAACTGTTCCAAAACACGACGACGGCCGCACACATGCATATTGAATCCCCTTCAGGTCATCAATTTACCATGATCACAATCAAAATTGCGATCAACAATCCAACCAACGACGAAACCACAAGAAGACCTTGAACTTATCACCAGACTTCGACGCAATGTTGCCTTGATGACTCCGATAAGGAAGTCAATCAACAAAACAACATACATTGTACTTGAACACATTTAGTGACTTTTTGACCAACTGACTTTTTGTTACTTTTTAACCAAACTACAATTGAGTTACTTTTTAACCAACCTCACTAATAACAGCGAAAACCACTAAAATAACTGTGACAATCTGCAAAACCTCACTAATAACAGCGAAAACAACTAAAATTACAGTGACAATCTGCACAACCTCACTAATAACAACGAAAACCACTAAAATAACTGTGACAATCTGCACAACCTCACTAATAACAGCGAAAACCACTAAAATAACTGTGAATATCTGCACAACCTCACTAATAACAGCGAAAACCACTAAAATTACAGTGACAATCGGCAAAGCCTCACTAATAACAGCGAAAACCACTAAAATAACAGTGACAATCTGCACAACCTCACTAATAACAGCGAACACCACTAAAATTACAGTGACAATCTGCACAACCTCACTAATAACAGCGAAAACCACTAAAATTACAGTGACAATCTGCAAAACCTCACTAATAACAGCGAAAACCACTAAAATAACAGTCACAATCTGCAAAGCCTCACTAATAACAGCGAAAACCACTAAAATAACAGTCACAATCTGCACAACCTCACTAATAACAGCGAAAACCACTAAAATAATAGTGACAATCTGCACAACCTCACTAATAACAGCGAAAACCACTAAAATAACAGTGACAATCTGCACAACTTCACTAATAACAGCGAAAACCACTAAAATAACAGTCACAATCTGCAAAGCCTCACTAATAACAGCGAAAACCTCTAAAATTACAGTGACACTCTGCACAACCTCACTAATAACAGCGAAAACCACTAAAATAACAGTGACAATCTGCACAACCTCACTAATAACAGCGAAAACTACTAAAATAACGGTGACAATCTGCAAAACCTCACTAATAACAGCGAAAACCACTAAAATAACTGTGACAATCTGCAAAACCTCACTAATAACAGCGAAAACCACTAAAATAACCGTGACAATCTGCAAAACCTCACTAATAACAGCGAAAACCACTAAAATTACAGTGACAATCTGCACAACCTCACTAATAACAGCGAAAACCACTAAGATAACTGTGACAATCTGCACAACCTCACTAATAACAGCGAAAACCACTAAAATAACAGTCACAATCTGCAAAGCCTCACTAATAACAGCGTAAACCACTAAAATTACAGTGACAATCTGCAAAACCTCACTAATAACAGCGACAACCACTATAATAACTGTGACAACCTGCACAACCTCACTAATAACAGCGAAAACCTCTAAAATTACAGTGACAATCTGCAAAACCTCACTAATAACAGCGAAAACCACTTAAATAACAGTGACAATCTGCACAACCTCACTAATAACAGCGAAAACCACTAAAATAACATTCACAATCTGCAAAGCCTCACTAATAACAGCGAAAACCTCTAAAATTACAGTGACAATCTGCACAACCTCACTAATAACAGCGAAAACCACTAAAATAACAGTGACAATCTGCACAACCTCACTAATAACAGCGAAAACCACTAAAATTACAGTGACAATCTGCAAAACCTCACTAATAACAGCGAAAACCACTAAAATAACTGTGACAACCTGCACAACCTCACTAATAACAGCGAAAACCACTAAAATAACTGTGACAACCTGCACAACCTCACTAATAACAGCGAAAACCACTAAAATTACAGTGACAATATGCAAAAGCTCACTAATAACAGCGAAAACCACTAAAATATCTGTGACAATCCGCACAACCTCACTAATAACAGCGAAAACCTCTAAAATTACAGTGACACTCTGCACAACCTCACTAATAACAGCGAAAACCACTAAAATATCAGTGACAATCTGCACAACCTCACTAATAACAGCGAAAACTACTAAAATAACGGTGACAATCTGCAAAACCTCACTAATAACAGCGAAAACCACTAAAATTACAGTGACAATCTGCAAAACCTCACTAATAACAGCGAAAACCACTAAAATAACTGTGACAACCTGCACAACCTCACTAATAACAGCGAAAACCTCTAAAATTACAGTGACAATCTGCACAACCTCACTAATAACAGCGAAAACCACTAAAATAACAGTGACAATCTGCACAACCTCACTAATAACAGCGAAAACCACTAAAATTACAGTGACAATCTGCAAAACCTCACTAATAACAGCGAAAACCACTAAAATAACTGTGACAACCTGCACAACCTCACTAATAACAGCGAAAACCACTAAAATAACTGTGACAACCTGCACAACCTCACTGATAACAGCGAAAACCACTAAAATTACAGTGACAATCTGCAAAACCTCACTAATAACAGCGAAAACCACTATAATAACTGTGACAACCTGCACAACCTCACTAATAACAGCGAAAACCACTAAAATTACAGTGACAATCTGCAAAACCTCACTAATAACAGCGAAAACCACTAAAATAACAGTCACAATCTGCACAACCTCACTAATAACAGCGAAAACCACTAAAATTACAGTGACAATCTGCAAAACCTCACTAATAACAGCGGAAACCACTAAAATAACTGTGACAATCTGCAAAACCTCACTAATAACAGCGAAAACCACTAAAATAACAGTCACAATCTGCAAAGCCTCACTAATAACAGCGAAAACCACTAAAATTACAGTGACAATCTGCAAAACCTCACTAATAACAGCGAAAACCACTAAAATAACTGTGACAACCTGCACAACCTCACTAATAACAGCGAAAACCACTAAAATAACTGTGACAACCTGCACAACCTCACTAATAACAGCGAAAACCACTAAAATTACAGTGACAATCTGCAAAAGCTCACTAATAACAGCGAAAACCACTAAAATATCTGTGACAATCCGCACAACCTCACTAATAACAGCGAAAACCACTAAATTTACAGTGACAATCTGCAAAACCTCACTAATAACAGCGAAAACCACTAAAATAACTGTGGCAAATCTGCACAACCTCACTCATAACAGCGAAAACCACTAAAATTACAGTGACAATCTGCAAAACCTCACTAATAACAGCGAAAACCACTAAAATAACTGTGACAATCTGCACAACCTCACTAATAACAGCGAAAACCACTAAAATAACTGTGACAATCTGCACAACCTCACTAATAACAGCGAAAACCACTAAAATTACAGTGACAATCTGCAAAACCTCACTAATAACAGCGAAAACCACTAAAATTATAGTGACAATCTGCAAAACCTCACTAATAACAGCGAAAACCACTAAAATAACTGTGACAATCTGCACAACCTCACTAATAACAGCGAAAACCACTAAAATTACAGTGACAATCCGCGAAACCTCACTAATAACAGCGAAAACCACTAAAATAACTGTGACAATCTGCACAACCTCACTAATAACAGCGAAAACCACTAAAATACAGTGACAATCTGCAAAACCTCACTAATAACAGCGAAAACCACTAAAATAACTGTGACAATCTGCACAACCCCACTAATAACAGCGAAAATCACTAAAATTACAGTGACAATCTGCAAAACCTCACTAATAAAAGCGAAACCCACTAAAATAACTGTGACAATCTGCACAACCTCACTAATAACAGCGAAAACCACTAAAATTACAGTGACAATCTGCAAAACCTCACTAATAACAGCGAAAACCACTAAAATAATAGTGACAATCTGCACAACCTCACTAATAGCAGCGAAAACCACTAAAATAACTGTGACAATCTGCAAAACCTCACTAATAACAGCGACAGCCACTAAAATGTGACAATCTGCAAAACCTCACTAATAACAGCGAAAACCACTAAAATTACAGTGACAATCTGCACAACCTAACTTATAACAGCGAAAACCACTAAAATTACAGTGACAATCTGCACAACCTCACTAATAACAGCGAAAACCACTAAAATAACAGTGACAATCTGCACAACCTCACTAATAACAGCGAAAACCACTAAAATAACAATCACAATCTGCAAAGCCTCACTAATAAAAGCGAAAACCACTAAAATTACAGTGACAATCTGCACAACCTCACTAATAACAGCGAAAACCACTAAAATAACGGTGACAATCTGCACAACCTCACTAATAACAGCGAAAACCACTAAAATAACTGTGACAATCTGCAAAACCTCACTAATAACAGCGAAAACCACTAAAATAACTGTGACAATCTGCAAAACCTCACTAATAACAGCGAAAACCACTGAAATTACAGTGACAATCTGCACAACCTCACTAATAACAGCGAAAACCACTAAAATAACTGTGACAATCTGCACAACCTCACTAATGGCCGCGAAAACCACTAAAATAACTGTGACAATCTGCACAACCTCACTAATAACAGCGAAAACCATTAAAATTACAGTGACAATCTCCAAAACCTCACTAATAACAGCGAAAACCACTAAAATAACTGTGACAATCTGCACAACCTCACTAACAACAGCGAAAACCACTAAAATTACAGTGACAATCTGCAAAACCTCACTAATAACAGCGAAAACCACTATAATAACTGTGACAACCTGCACAACCTCACTAATAACAGCGAAAACCACTATAATAACTGTGACAACCTGCACAACCTCACTAATAACAGCGAAAACCACTTAAATAACAGTGACAATCTGCACAACCTCACTAATAACAGCGAAAACCACTAAAATAACATTCACAATCTGCAAAGCCTCACTAATAACAGCGAAAACCTCTAAAATTACAGTGACAATCTGCACAACCTCACTAATAACAGCGAAAACCACTAAAATAACAGTGACAATCTGCACAACCTCACTAATAACAGCGAAAACCATCAAAATTACAGTGACAATCTGCAAAACCTCACTAATAACAGCGAAAACCACTAAAATTACAGTGACAATCTGCACAACCTCACTAATAACAGCGAAAACCACTAAAATAACAGTGACAATCTGCACAACCTCACTAATAACAGCGAAAACCACTAAAATAACTGTGACAATCTGCAAAACCTCACTAATAACAGCGAAAACCACTAAAATTACAGTGACAATCTGCACAACCTAACTTATAACAGCAAAAACCACTAAAATTACAGTGACAATCTGCACAACCTCACTAATAACAGCGAAAACCACTAAAATAACAGTGACAATCTGCACAACCTCACTAATAACAGCGAAAACCACTAAAATAACAATCACAATCTGCAAAGCCTCACTAATAAAAGCGAAAACCACTAAAATTACAGTGACAATCTGCACAACCTCACTAATAACAGCGAAAACCATTAAAATAACAGTGACAATCTGCACAACCTCACTAATAACAGCGAAAACCACTAAAATAACTGTGACAATCTGCAAAACCTCACTAATAACAGCGAAAACCACTAAAATAACTGTTACAATCTGCAAAACCTCACTAATAACAGCGAAAACCACTAAAATTACAGTGACAATCTGCACAACCTCACTAATAACAGCGAAAACCACTAAAATAACTGTGACAATCTGCACAACCTCACTAACAGCCGCGAAAACCACTAAAATAACTGTGACAATCTGCACAACCTCACTAATAACAGCGAAAACCATTAAAATTACAGTGACAATCTGCAAAACCTCACTAATAACAGCGAAAACCACTAAAATAACTGTGACAATCTGCACAACCTCACTAACAACAGCGAAAACCACTAAAATTACAGTGACAATCTGCAAAACCTCACTAATAACAGCGAAAACCACTAAAATAACTGTGACAGTCTGCACAACCTCACTAATAACCGCGAAAACCACTAAAATAACTGTGACAATCTGCACAACCTCACTAATAACAGCGAAAACCATTAAAATTACAGTGACAATCTGCAAAACCTCACTAATAACAGCGAAAACCACTAAAATAACTGTGACAATCTGCACAACCTCACTAACAACAGCGAAAACCACTAAAATTACAGTGACAATCTGAAAAACCTCACTAATAACAGCGAAAACCACTAAAATAACTGTGACAATCTGCAAAGCCTCACTAATAACAGCGAAAACCACTAAAATTACAGTCACAATCTGCACAACCTCACTAATAACAGCGAAAACCAATAAAATAACAGTGGCAATCTGCACAACCTCACTAATAACAGCGAAAACCACTAAAATAACTGTGACAGTCTGCACAACCTCACTAATAACAGCGAAAACCACTAAAATTACAGTGACAATCTGCAAAACCTCACTAATAACAGCGAAAACCACTAAAATAACTGTGACAATCTGCAAAACCTCACTAATAACAGCGAAAACCACTAAAATTACAGTGACAATCTGCACAACCTCACTAATAACAGCGAAAACCACTAAAATAACTGTGACAATCTGCAAAACCTCACTAATAACAGCGAAAACCACTAAAATAACTGTGACAATCTGCACAACCTCACTAATAACAGCGAAAACCACTAAAATTACAGTGACAATCTGCAAAACCTCACTAATAACAGCGAAAACCACTAAAATAACTGTGACAATCTGCACAACCTCACTAATAACAGCGAAAACCACTAAAATCACAGTGACAATCTGCAAAACCTCACTAATAACAGCGAAAACCACTGAAATAACAGTCACAATCTGCAAAGCCTCACTAATAACAGCGAAAACCACTAATATAACAGTGACAATCTGCAAAACCTCACTAATAACAGCGAAAACCACTAAAATAACTGTGACAATCTGCAAAACCTCACTAATAACAGCAAAAACCACTAAAATTACAGTGACAATCTGCAAAACCTCACTAATAACAGCGAAAACCACTAAAATAACAGTGACAATCTGCACAACCTCACTAATAACAGCGAAAACCACTAAAATTACAGTGACAATCTGCACAACCTCACTAATAACAGCGAAAACCACTAAAATTACAGTGACAATCTGCAAAACCTCACTAATAACAGCGAAAACCACTAAAATAACTGTGACAATCTGCAAAACCTCACTAATAACAGCGAAAACCACTAAAAAAACTGTGACAATCTGCTAAACCTCACTAATAACAGCGAAAACCACTTAAATAACTGTGACAATCTGCACAACCTCACTAATAACAGCGAAAACCACTAAAATTACAGTGACAATCTGCAAAACCTCACTAATAACAGCGAAAACCACTAAAATAACTGTGACAATCTGCACAACCTCACTAATAACAGCGAAAACCACTAAAATAACTGTGACAATCTGCACAACCTCACTAATAACAGCGAAAACCACTAAAATTACAGTGACAATCAGCACAACCTCACTAATAACAGCGAAAACCACTAAAATAACTGTGACAATCTGCAAAACCTCACTAATAACAGCGAAAACCACTAAAATAACTGTGACAATCTGCACAACCTCACTAATAACAGCGAAAACCACTAAAATTACAGTGACAATCTGCAAAACCTCACTAATAACAGCGAAAACCACTAAAATAACTGTGACAATCTGCACAACCTCACTAATAACAGCGAAAACCACTAAAATAACTGTGACAATCTGCACAACCTCACTAATAACAGCGAAAACCACTAAAATTACAGTGACAATCTGCAAAACCTCACTAATAACAAAGAAAACCACTAAAATAACTGTGACAATCTGCACAACCTCACTAATAACAGCGAAAACCACTAAAATTACAGTGACAATCTGCAAAACCTCACTAATAACAGCGAAAACCACTAAAATAACAGTCACAATCTGCAAAGCCTCACTAATAACAGCGAAAACCACTAAAATAACAGTCACAATCTGCACAACCTCACTAATAACAGCGAAAACCACTAAAATAACAGTGACAATCTGCACAACCTCACTAATAACAGCGAAAACCACTAAAATAACAGTGACAATCTGCACAATCTCACTAATAACAGCGAAAACCACTAAAATTACAGTGACAATCTGCAAAACCTCACTAATAATAGCGAAAACCACTAAAATAACTGTGACAATCTGCACAACCTCACTAATAACAGCGAAAACCACTTAAATAACTGTGACAATCTGCACAACCTCACTAATAACAGCGAAAACCACTAAAATTACAGTGACAATCTGCACAACCTCACTAATAACAGCGAAAACCACTAAAATAACAGTGACAATCTACACAACCTCACTAATAACAGCGAAAACCACTAAAATAACTGTGACAATCTGCACAACCTCACTAATAACAGCGAAAACCACTAAAATTACAGTAACAATCTGCAAAACCTCACTAATAACAGCGAAAACCACTAAAATAACTGTGACAATCTGCACAACCTCACTAATAACAGCGAAAACCACTAAAATAACTGTGACAATCTGCACAACCTCACTAATAACAGCGAAAACCACTAAAATAACAGTGACAATCTGCACAACCTCACTAATAACAGCGAAAACCACTAAAATAACTGTGACAATCTGCAAAACCTCACTAATAACAGCGAAAACCACTAAAATAACTGTGACAATCTGCACAACCTCACTAATAACAGCGAAAACCACTAAAATTACAGTGACAATCTGCAAAACCTCACTAATAACAGCGAAAACCACTAAAATTACAGTGACAATCTGCAAAACCTCACTAATAACAGCGAAAACCACTAAAATAACTGTGACAATCTGCACAACCTCACTCATAACAGCGAAAACCACTAAAATAACTGTGACAATCTGCACAACCTCACTAATAACAGCGAAAACCACTAAAATAACAGTGACAATCTGCACAACCTCACTAATAACAGCGAAAACCACTAAAATTACAGTGACAATCTGCACAACCTCACTAATAACAGCGAAAACCACTAAAATTACAGTGACAATCTGCAAAACCTCACTAATAACAGCGAAAACCACTAAAAAAACTGTGACAATCTGCTAAACCTCACTAATAACAGCGAAAACCACTTAAATAACTGTGACAATCTGCACAACCTCACTAATAGCAGCGAAAACCACTAAAATTACAGTGACAATCTGCAAAACCTCACTAAAAACAGCGAAAACCACTAAAATAACTGTGACAATCTGCACAACCTCACTAATAACAGCGAAAACCACTAAAATAACTGTGACAATCTGCACAACCTCACTAATAACAGCGAAAACCACTAAAATTACAGTGACAATTAGCACAACCTCACTAATAACAGCGAAAACCACTAAAATAACTGTGACAATCTGCAAAACCTCACTAATAACAGCGAAAACCACTAAAATAACTGTGACAATCTGCACAACCTCACTAATAGCAGCGAAAACCACTAAAATTACAGTGACAATCTGCAAAACCTCACTAATAACAAAGAAAACCACTAAAATAACTGTGACAATCTGCACAACCTCACTAATAACAGCGAAAACCACTAAAATTACAGTGACAATCTGCAAAACCTCACTAATAACAGCGAAAACCACTAAAATAACAGTCACAATCTGCAAAGCCTCACTAATAACACCGAAAACCACTAAAATAACAGTCACAATCTGCACAACCTCACTAATAACAGCGAAAACCACTAAAATAACAGTGACAATCTGCACAACCTCACTAATAACAGCGAAAACCACTAAAATAACAGTGACAATCTGCACAATCTCACTAATAACAGCGAAAACCACTAAAATTACAGTGACAATCTGCAAAACCTCACTAATAACAGCGAAAACCACTAAAATAACTGTGACAATCTGCACAACCTCACTAATAACAGCGAAAACCACTTAAATAACTGTGACAATCTGCACAACCTCACTAATAACAGCGAAAACCACTAAAATTACAGTGACAATCTGCACAACCTCACTAATAACAGCGAAAACCACTAAAATAACAGTGACAATCTGCACAACCTCACTAATAACAGCGAAAACCACTAAAATAACTGTGACAATCTGCACAACCTCACTAATAACAGCGAAAACCACTAAAATTACAGTGACAATCTGCAAAACCTCACTAATAACAGCGAAAACCACTAAAATAACTGTGACAATCTGCACAACCTCACTAATAACAGCGAAAACCACTAAAATTACAGTGACAATCTGCAAAACGTCACTAATAAAAGCGAAAACCACTAAAATAACTGTGACAATCTGCACAACCTCACTAATAACAGCAAAAACCACTAAAATTACAGTGACAATCTGCAAAACCTCACTAATAACAGCGAAAACCACTAAAATAACCGTGACAATCTGCACAACCTCACTAATAACAGCGAAAACCACTAAAATAACTGTGACAATCTGCACAACCTCACTAATAACAGCGAAAACCACTATAATAACTGTGACAATCTGCACAACCTCACTAATAACAGCGAAAACCACTAAAATAACTGTGACAATCTGCACAACCTCACTAATAACAGCGACAACCACTAAAATAACTGTGACAATCTGCACAACCTCACTAATTACAGCGAAAACCACTAAAATTACACTGACAATCAGCAAAACCTCACTAATAACAGCGAAAACCACTAAAATAACTGTGACAATCTGCACAACCTCACTAATAACAGCGAAAACCACTAAAATAACTGTGACAATCTGCACAACCTCACTAATAACAGAGAAAACCACTAAAATAACTGTGACAATCTGCAAAACCTCACTAATAACAGCGAAAACCAATAAAATAACAGTGACAATCTACACAACCTCACTAATAACAGCGAAAACCACTAAAATAACAGTGACAATCTGCAAAACCTCACTAATAACAGCGAAAACCACTAAAATAACTGTGACAATCTGCCCAACCTCACTAATAACAGAAAACCACTAAAATTACAGTGACAATCTGCAAAACCTCACTAATAACAGCGAAATCCACTAAAACTACAGTGACAATCAGCACAACCTCACTAATAACAGCGAAAACCACTAAAATTACAGTGACAATCTGCAAAACCTCACTAATAACAGCGAAAACCATTAAAATTACAGTGACAATCTGCAAAACCTCACTAATAACAGCGAAAACCACTAAAATAACTGTGACAATCTGCACAACCTCACTAATAACAGCGAAAATCACTAAAATTACAGTGACAATCTGCAAAACCTCACTAATAACAGCGAAAACCACTAAAATAACTGTGACAATCTGCACAACCTCACTAATAACAGCGAAAACCACTAAAATAACAGTGACAATCTGCACAACCTCACTAATAACAGCGAAAACCACTAAAATAACAGTCACAATCTGCAAAGCCTCACTAATAACAGCGAAAACCACTAAAATAACAGTGACAATCTGCACAACCTCACTAATAACAGCGAAAACCACTAAAATAACAGTCACAAACTGCAAAGCCTCACTAATAACAGCGAAAACCACTAAAATAACTGTGACAATCTGCACAACCTCACTAATAACAGCGAAAACCACTAAAATTACAGTGACAATCTGCAAAACCTCACTAATAACAGCGAAAACCACTGAAATAACAGTCACAATCTGCAAAGCCTCACTAATAACAGCGAAAACCACTAATATAACAGTGACAATCTGCACAACCTCACTAATAACATCGAAAACCACTAAAATAACAGTGACAATCTGCAAAACCTCACTCATAACAGCGAAAACCACTAAAATAACTGTGACAATCTGCAAAACCTCACTAATAACAGCAAAAACCACTAAAATTACAGTGACAATCTGCAAAACCTCACTAATAACAGCGAAAACCACTAAAATAACTGTGACAATCTGCACAACCTCACTAATAACAGCGAAAACCACTAAAATTACAGTGACAATCTGCACAACCTCACTAATAACAGCGAAAACCACTAAAATTACAGTGACAATCTGCAAAACCTCACTAATAACAGCGAAAACCACTAAAATAACTGTGACAATCTGCAAAACCTCACTAATAACAGCGAAAACCACTAAAATAACTGTGACAATCTGCTAAACCTCACTAATAACAGCGAAAACCACTTAAATAACTGTGATAATCTGCACAACCTCACTAACAACAGCGAAAACCACTAAAATTACAGTGACAATCTGCAAAACCTCACTAATAACAGCGAAAACCACTAAAATAACTGTGACAATCTGCACAACCTCACTAATAACAGCGAAAACCACTAAAATAACTGTGACAATCTGCACAACCTCACTAATAACAGCGAAAACCATTAAAATTACAGTGACAATCAGCACAACCTCACTAATAACAGCGAAAACCACTAAAATAACTGTGACAATCTGCAAAACCTCACTAATAACAGCGAAAACCACTAAAATAACTGTGACAATCTGCACAACCTCACTAATAACAGCGAAAACCACTAAAATTACAGTGACAATCTGCAAAACCTCACTAATAACAGCGAAAACCACTAAAATAACTGTGACAATCTGCACAACCTCACTAATAACAGCGAAAACCACTAAAATAACTGTGACAATCTGCACAACCTCACTAATAACAGCGAAAACCACTAAAATTACAGTGGCAATCTGCAAAACCTCACTAATAACAAAGAAAACCACTAAAATAACTGTGACAATCTGCACAACCTCACTAATAACAGCGAAAACCACTAAAATTACAGTGACAATCTGCAAAACCTCACTAATAACAGCGAAAACCACTAAAATAACAGTCACAATCTGCAAAGCCTCACTAATAACAGCGAAAACCACTAAAATAACAGTCACAATCTGCACAACCTCACTAATAAAAGCGAAAACCACTAAAATAACAGTGACAATCTGCACAACCTCACTAATAACAGCGAAAACCACTAAAATAACAGTGACAATCTGCACAATCTCACTAATAACAGCGAAAACCACTAAAATTACAGTGACAATCTGCAAAACCTCACTAATAACAGCGAAAACCACTAAAATAACTGTGACAATCTGCACAACCTCACTAATAACAGCGAAAACCACTTAAATAACTGTGACAATCTGCACAACCTCACTAATAACAGCGAAAACCACTAAAATTACAGTGACAATCTGCACAACCTCACTAATAACAGCGAAAACCACTAAAATAACAGTGACAATCTGCACAACTTCACTAATAACAGCGAAAACCACTAAAATAACTGTGACAATCTGCACAACCTCACTAATAACAGCGAAAACCACTAAAATTACAGTAACAATCTGCAAAACCTCACTAATAACAGCGAAAACCACTAAATAACTGTGACAATCTGCACAACCTCACTAATAACAGCGAAAACCACTAAAATAACTGTGACAATCTGCACAACCTCACTAATAACAGCGAAAACCACTAAAATAACAGTGACAATCTGCACAACCTCACTAATAACAGCGAAAACCACTAAAATAACTGTGACAATCTGCAAAACCTCACTAATAACAGCGAAAACCACTAAAATAACTGTGACAATCTGCCACAACCTCACTAATAACAGCGAAAACCACTAAAATTACAGTGACAATCTGCAAAACCTCACTAATAACAGCGAAAACTACTAAAATAACTGTGACAATCTGCACAACCTCACTAATAACAGCGAAAAACCACTAAAATTACAGTGACAATCTGCACAACCTCACTAATAACAGCGAAAACCACTAAAATAACTGTGACAATCTGCACAACCTCACTAATAACAGCGAAAACCACTAAAATTACAGTGACAATCTGCAAAACCTCACTAATAACAGCGAAAACCACTAAAATAACTGTGACAATCTGCACAACTCACTAATAACAGCGAAAACCACTAAAATTACAGTGACAACCTGCAAAACCTCACTAATAAAAGCGAAAACCACTAAATAACTGTGACAATCTGCACAACCTCACTAATAACAGCGAAAACCACTAAAATTACAGTGACAATCTGCAAAACCTCACTAATAACAGCAAAACCACTAAAATAACCGTGACAATCTGCACAACCTCACTAATAACAGCGAAAACCACTAAAATAACTGTGACAATCTGCACAACCTCACTAATAACAGCGAAAACCACTATAATAACTGTGACAATCTGCACAACCTCACTAATAACAGCGAAAACCACTAAAATAACTGTGACAATCTGCACAACCTCACTAATAACAGCGAAAACCACTAAAATTACAGTGACAATCTGCAAAACCTCACTAATAACAGCGAAAACCACTAAAATAACTGTGACAATCTGCACAACCTCACTAATAACAGCGAAAACCACTAAAATTACAGTGACAACCTGCAAAACCTCACTAATAAAAGCGAAAACCACTAAAATAACTGTGACAATCTGCACAACCTCACTAATAACAGCGAAAACCACTAAAATTACAGTGACAATCTGCAAAACCTCACTAATAACAGCAAAAACCACTAAAATAACCGTGACAATCTGCACAACCTCACTAATAACAGCGAAAACCACTAAAATAACTGTGACAATCTGCACAACCTCACTAATAACAGCGAAAACCACTATAATAACTGTGACAATCTGCACAACCTCACTAATAACAGCGAAAACCACTAAAATAACTGTGACAATCTGCACAACCTCACTAATAACAGCGAAAACCACTAAAATAACTGTGACAATCTGCACAACCTCACTAATTACAGCGAAAACCACTAAAATTACAGTGACAATCAGCAAAACCTCACTAATAACAGCGAAAACCACTAAAATAACTGTGACAATCTGCACAACCTCACTAATAACAGCGAAAACCACTAAAATAACTGTGACAATCTGCACAACCTCACTAATAACAGAGAAAACCACTAAAATAACTGTGACAATCTGCAAAACCTCACTAATAACAGCGAAAACCAATAAAATAACAGTGACAATCTACACAACCTCACTAATAACAGCGAAAACCACTAAAATTACAGTGACAATCTGCAAAACCTCACTAATAACAGCGAAAACCACTAAAATAACTGTGACAATCTGCACAACCTCACTAATAACAGCGAAAACCACTAAAATTACAGTGACAATCTGCAAAACCTCACTAATAACAGCGAAAACCACTAAAACTACAGTGACAATCAGCACAACCTCACTAATAACAGCGAAAACCACTAAAATTACAGTGACAATCTGCAAAAACCGTCACTAATAACAGCGAAAACCATTAAAATTACAGTGACAATCTGCAAAACCTCACTAATAACAGCGGAAAACCACTAAAATAACTGTGACAATCTGCACAACCTTACTAATAACAGCGAAAATCACTAAAATTACAGTGACAATCTGCAAAACCTCACTAATAACAGCGAAAAACCACTAAAATAACTGTGACAATCTGCACAACCTCACTAATAACAGCGAAAACCACTAAAATAACTGTGACAATCTGCACAACCTCACTAATAACAGCGAAAACCACTAAAATAACAGTCACAATCTGCAAAGCCTCACTAATAACAGCGAAAACCACTAAAATAACAGTGACAATCTGCACAACCTCACTAATAACAGCGAAAACCACTAGAATAACAGTCACAAACTGCAAAGCCTCACTAATAACAGCGAAAACCACTAAAATTACAGTGACAATCTGCACAACCTCACTAATAACAGCGAAAACCACTAAAATAACAGTGACAATCTGCACAACCTCACTAATAACAGCGAAAACCACTAAAATAACTGTGACAATCTGCAAAACCTCACTAATAACAGCGAAAACCACTAAAATAACTGTGACAATCTGCAGAACCTCACTAATAACAGCGAAAACCACTAAAATAACTGTGACAATCTGCACAACCTCACTAATAACAGCGAAAACCACTAAAATTACAGTGACAATCTGCACAACCTCACTAATAACAGCGAAAACCACTAAAATTACAGTGACAATCTGCACAAACCTCACTAATAACAGCGAAAACCACTAAAATAACTGTGACAATCTGCAAAACCTCACTAATAACAGCGAAAACCACTAAAATAACTGTGACAATCTGCACAACCTCACTAATAACAGCGGAAACCACTAAAATAACAGTGACAATCTGCGCAACCTCACTAATAACAGCGAAAACCACTAAAATAACTGTGACAATCTGCACAACCTCACTAATAACAGCGAAAACCACTAAAATTACAGTGACAATCTGCAAAACCTCACTAATAACAGCGAAAAGCACAAAAATAACTGTGACAATCTGCAAAACCTCACTAATAACAGCGAAAACCACTAAAATAACAGTGAGAATCTGCAAAACCTCACTAATAACAGCGAAAACCACTAAAATAACTGTGACGATCTGCACAACCTCACTAATAACTGCGGAAACCACTAAAATAACAGTGACAATCTGCGCAACCTCACTAATAACAGCGAAAACCACTAAAATAACTGTGACAATCTGCACAACCTCACTAATAACAGCGGAAACCACTAAAATAACAGTGACAATCTGCGCAACCTCACTAATAACAGCGAAAACCACTAAAATAACTGTGACAATCTGCACAACCTCACTAATAACAGCGAAAACCACTAAAATTACAGTGACAATCTGCAAAACCCTCACTAATAACAGCGAAAAGCACAAAAATAACTGTGACAATCTGCAAAACCTCACTAATAACAGCGAAAACCACTAAAATAACAGTGAGAATCTGCGCAACCTCACTAATAACAGCGAAAACCACTAAAATAACTGTGACAATCTGCACAACCTCACTAATAACAGCGAAAACCACTAAAATAACTGTGCCAATCTGCACAACCTCACTAATAACAGCGAAAACCACTAAAATAACTGTGACAATCTGCACAACCTCACTAATAACAGCGAAAACCACTAAAATTACAGTGACAATCTGCAAAACCTCACTAATAACAAAGAAAACCACTAAAATTACAGTGACAATCTGCACAACCTCACTAATAACAGCGAAAACCACTAAAATAACTGTGACAATCTGCAAAACCTCACTAATAACAGCGAAAACCACTAAAATAACTGTGACGATCTGCACAACCTCACTAATAACTGCGGAAACCACTAAAATAACAGTGACAATCTGCGCAACCTCACTAATAACAGCGAAAACCACTAAAATAACTGTGACAATCTGCACAACCTCACTAATAACAGCGAAAACCACTAAAATAACAGTGACAATCTGCACAATCTCACTAATAACAGCGAAAAACCACTAAAATTACAGTGACAATCTGCAAAACCTCACTAATAACAGCGAAAACCACTAAAATAACTGTGACAATCTGCACAACCTCACTAATAACAGCGAAAACCACTTAAATAACTGTGACAATCTGCACAACCTCACTAATAACAGCGAAAACCACTAAAATTACAGTGACAATCTGCACAACCTCACCAATAACAGCGAAAACCACTAAAATAACAGTGACAATCTGCACAACCTCACTAATAACAGCGAAAACCACTAAAATAACTGTGACAATCTGCACAACCTCACTAATAACAGCGAAAACCACTAAAATTACAGTAACAATCTGCAAAACCTCACTAATAACAGCGAAAACCACTAAAATAACTGTGACAATCTGCACAACCTCACTAATAACAGCGAAAACCACTAAAATAACTGTGACAATATGCACAACCTCACTAATAACAGCGAAAACCACTAAAATAACAGTGACAATCTGCACAACCTCACTAATAACAGCGAAAACCACTAAAATAACTGTGACAATCTGCAAAACCTCACTAATAACAGCGAAAACCACTAAAAATAACTGTGACAATCTGCACAACCTCACTAATAACAGCGAAAACCACTAAAATTACAGTGACAATCTGCAAAACCTCACTAATAACAGCGAAAACCACTAAAATAACTGTGACAATCTGCACAACCTCACTAATAACAGCGAAAACCACTAAAATAACTGTGACAATCTGCACAACCTCACTAATAACAGCGAAAACCACTAAAATTACAGTGACAATCTGCACAACCTCACTAATAACAGCGAAAACCACTAAAATAACTGTGACAATCTGCACAACCTCACTAATAACAGCGAAAACCACTAAAATTACAGTGACAATCTGCAAAACCTCACTCATAACAGCGAAAACCACTAAAATAACTGTGACAATCTGCACAACCTCACTAATAACAGCGAAAACCACTAAAATTACAGTGACAACCTGCAAAACCTCACTAATAAAAGCGAAAACCACTAAAATAACTGTGACAATCTGCACAACCTCACTAATAACAGCGAAAACCACTAAAATTACAGTGACAATCTGCAAAACCTCACTAATAACAGCAAAAACCACTAAAATAACCGTGACAATCTGCACAACCTCACTAATAACAGCGAAAACCACTAAAATAACTGTGACAATCTGCACAACCTCACTAATAACAGCGAAAACCACTATAATAACTGTGACAATCTGCACAACCTCACTAATTACAGCGAAAACCACTAAAATAACTGTGACAATCTACACAAGCTCACTAATAACAGCGAAAACCACTAAAATTACAGTGACAATCTGCAAAACCTCACTAATAACAGCGAAAACCACTAAAATAACTGTGACAATCTGCACAACCTCACTAATAACAGCGAAAACCACTAAAATAACTGTGACAATCTGCACAACCTCACTAATAACAGCGAAAACCACTAAAATAACTGTGACAATCTGCACAACCTCACTAATAACAGAGAAAACCACTAAAATAACTGTGACAATCTGCAAAACCTCACTAATAACAGCGAAAACCAATAAAATAACAGTGACAATCTACACAACCTCACTAATAACAGCGAAAACCACTAAAATTACAGTGACAATCTGCAAAACCTCACTAATAACAGCGAAAACCACTAAAATAACTGTGACAATCTGCACAACCTCACTAATAACAGCGAAAACCACTAAAATTACAGTGACAATCTGCAAAACCTCACTAATAACAGCGAAAACCACTAAAACTACAGTGACAATCAGCACAACCTCACTAATAACAGCGAAAACCACTAAAATTACAGTGACAATCTGCAAAACCTCACTAATAACAGCGAAAACCATTAAAATTACAGTGACAATCTGCAAAACCTCACTAATAACAGCGAAAACCACTAAAATAACTGTGACAATCTGCACAACCTTACTAATAACAGCGAAAATCACTAAAATTACAGTGACAATCTGCAAAACCTCACTAATAACAGCGAAAACCACTAAAATAACTGTGACAATCTGCACAACCTCACTAATAACAGCGAAAACCACTAAAATAACTGTGACGATCTGCACAACCTCACTAATAACAGCGAAAACCACTAAAATAACAGTCACAATCTGCAAAGCCTCACTAATAACAGCGAAAACCACTAAAATAACAGTGACAATCTGCACAACCTCACTAATAACAGCGAAAACCACTAAAATAACAGTCACAAACTGCAAAGCCTCACTAATAACAGCGAAAACCACTAAAATTACAGTGACAATCTGCACAACCTCACTAATAACAGCGAAAACCACTAAAATAACAGTGACAATCTGCACAACCTCACTAATAACAGCGAAAACCACTAAAATAACTGTGACAATCTGCACAACCTCACTAATAACAGCGAAAACCACTAAAATTACAGTGACAATCTGCAAAACCTCACTAATAACAAAGAAAACCACTAAAATTACAGTGACAATCTGCACAACCTCACTAATAACAGCGAAAACCACTAAAATAACTGTGACAATCTGCAAAACCTCACTAATAACAGCGAAAACCACTAAAATAACTGTGACGATCTGCACAACCTCACTAATAACTGCGGAAACCACTAAAATAACAGTGACAATCTGCGCAACCTCACTAATAACAGCGAAAACCACTAAAATAACTGTGACAATCTGCACAACCTCACTAATAACAGCGAAAACCACTAAAATAACAGTGACAATCTGCACAATCTCACTAATAACAGCGAAAACCACTAAAATTACAGTGACAATCTGCAAAACCTCACTAATAACAGCGAAAACCACTAAAATAACTGTGACAATCTGCACAACCTCACTAATAACAGCGAAAACCACTTAAATAACTGTGACAATCTGCACAACCTCACTAATAACAGCGAAAACCACTAAAATTACAGTGACAATCTGCACAACCTCACTAATAACAGCGAAAACCACTAAAATAACAGTGACAATCTGCACAACCTCACTAATAACAGCGAAAACCACTAAAATAACTGTGACAATCTGCACAACCTCACTAATAACAGCGAAAACCACTAAAATTACAGTAACAATCTGCAAAACCTCACTAATAACAGCGAAAACCACTAAAATAACTGTGACAATCTGCACAACCTCACTAATAACAGCGAAAACCACTAAAATAACTGTGACAATCTGCACAACCTCACTAATAACAGCGAAAACCACTAAAATAACAGTGACAATCTGCACAACCTCACTAATAACAGCGAAAACCACTAAAATAACTGTGACAATCTGCAAAACCTCACTAATAACAGCGAAAACCACTAAAATAACTGTGACAATCTGCACAACCTCACTAATAACAGCGAAAACCACTAAAATTACAGTGACAATCTGCAAAACCTCACTAATAACAGCGAAAACCACTAAAATAACTGTGACAATCTGCACAACCTCACTAATAACAGCGAAAACCACTAAAATAACTGTGACAATCTGCACAACCTCACTAATAACAGCGAAAACCACTAAAATTACAGTGACAATCTGCACAACCTCACTAATAACAGCGAAAACCACTAAAATAACTGTGACAATCTGGACAACCTCACTAATAACAGCGAAAACCACTAAAATTACAGTGACAATCTGCAAAACCTCACTAATAACAGCGAAAACCACTAAAATAACTGTGACAATCTGCACAACCTCACTAATAACAGCGAAAACCACTAAAATTACAGTGACAACCTGCAAAACCTCACTAATAAAAGCGAAAACCACTAAAATAACTGTGACAATCTGCACAACCTCACTAATAACAGCGAAAACCACTCAAATTACAGTGACAATCTGCAAAACCTCACTAATAACAGCAAAAACCACTAAAATAACCGTGACAATCTGCACAACCTCACTAATAACAGCGAAAACCACTAAAATAACTGTGACAATCTGCACAACCTCACTAATAACAGCGAAAACCACTATAATAACTGTGACAATCTGCACAACCTCACTAATTACAGCGAAAACCACTAAAATAACTGTGACAATCTACACAACCTCACTAATAACAGCGAAAACCACTAAAATTACAGTGACAATCTGCAAAACCTCACTAATAACAGCGAAAACCACTAAAATAACTGTGACAATCTGCACAACCTCACTAATAACAGCGAAAACCACTAAAATAACTGTGACAATCTGCACAACCTCACTAATAACAGCGAAAACCACTAAAATAACTGTGACAATCTGCACAACCTCACTAATAACAGAGAAAACCACTAAAATAACTGTGACAATCTGCAAAACCTCACTAATAACAGCGAAAACCAATAAAATAACAGTGACAATCTACACAACCTCACTAATAACAGCGAAAACCACTAAAATTACAGTGACAATCTGCAAAACCTCACTAATAACAGCGAAAACCACTAAAATAACTGTGACAATCTGCACAACCTCACTAATAACAGCGAAAACCACTAAAATTACAGTGACAATCTGCAAAACCTCACTAATAACAGCGAAAACCACTAAAACTACAGTGACAATCAGCACAACCTCACTAATAACAGCGAAAACCACTAAAATTACAGTGACAATCTGCAAAACCTCACTAATAACAGCGAAAACCATTAAAATTACAGTGACAATCTGCAAAACCTCACTAATAACAGCGAAAACCACTAAAATAACTGTGACAATCTGCACAACCTTACTAATAACAGCGAAAATCACTAAAATTACAGTGACAATCTGCAAAACCTCACTAATAACAGCGAAAACCACTAAAATAACTGTGACAATCTGCACAACCTCACTAATAACAGCGAAAACCACTAAAATAACTGTGACGATCTGCACAACCTCACTAATAACAGCGAAAACCACTAAAATAACAGTCACAATCTGCAAAGCCTCACTAATAACAGCGAAAACCACTAAAATAACAGTGACAATCTGCACAACCTCACTAATAACAGCGAAAACCACTAAAATAACAGTCACAAACTGCAAAGCCTCACTAATAACAGCGAAAACCACTAAAATTACAGTGACAATCTGCACAACCTCACTAATAACAGCGAAAACCACTAAAATAACAGTGACAATCTGCACAACCTCACTAATAACAGCGAAAACCACTAAAATAACTGTGACAATCTGCAAAACCTCACTAATAACAGCGAAAACCACTAAAATAACTGTGACAATCTGCAGAACCTCACTAATAACAGCGAAAACCACTAAAATAACTGTGACAATCTGCACAACCTCACTAATAACAGCGAAAACCACTAAAATTACAGTGACAATCTGCACAACCTCACTAATAACAGCGAAAACCACTAAAATTACAGTGACAATCTGCACAACCTCACTAATAACAGCGAAAACCACTAAAATAACTGTGACAATCTGCAAAACCTCACTAATAACAGCGAAAACCACTAAAATAACTGTGACAATCTGCACAACCTCACTAATAACAGCGGAAACCACTAAAATAACAGTGACAATCTGCGCAACCTCACTAATAACAGCGAAAACCACTAAAATAACTGTGACAATCTGCACAACCTCACTAATAACAGCGAAAACCACTAAAATTACAGTGACAATCTGCAAAACCTCACTAATAACAGCGAAAAGCACAAAAATAACTGTGACAATCTGCAAAACCTCACTAATAACAGCGAAAACCACTAAAATAACAGTGAGAATCTGCGCAACCTCACTAATAACAGCGAAAACCACTAAAATAACTGTGACAATCTGCACAACCTCACTAATAACAGCGAAAACCACTAAAATAACTGTGACAATCTGCACAACCTCACTAATAACAGCGAAAACCACTAAAATAACTGTGACAATCTGCACAACCTCACTAATAACAGCGAAAACCACTAAAATTACAGTGACAATCTGCAAAACCTCACTAATAACAAAGAAAACCACTAAAATTACAGTGACAATCTGCACAACCTCACTAATAACAGCGAAAACCACTAAAATAACTGTGACAATCTGCAAAACCTCACTAATAACAGCGAAAACCACTAAAATAACTGTGACGATCTGCACAACCTCACTAATAACTGCGGAAACCACTAAAATAACAGTGACAATCTGCGCAACCTCACTAATAACAGCGAAAACCACTAAAATAACTGTGACAATCTGCACAACCTCACTAATAACAGCGAAAACCACTAAAATTACAGTGACAATCTGCACAACCTCACAAATAACAGCGAAAACCACTAAAATAACAGTGACAATCTGCACAACCTCACTAATAACAGCGAAAACCACTAAAATAACTGTGACAATCTGCAAAACCTCACTAATAACAGCGAAAACCACTAAAATAACTGTGACAATCTGCAAAACCTTACTAATAACAGCGAAAACCACTAAAATAACTGTGACAATCTGCACAACCTCACTAATAACAGCGAAAACCACTAAAATTACAGTGACAATCTGCACAACCTCACTAATAACAGCGAAAACCACTAAAATTACAGTGACAATCTGCACAACCTCACTAATAACAGCGAAAACCACTAAAATAACTGTGACAATCTGCAAAACCTCACTAATAACAGCGAAAACCACTAAAATAACTGTGACAATCTGCACAACCTCACTAATAACAGCGGAAACCACTAAAATAACAGTGACAATCTGCGCAACCTCACTAATAACAGCGAAAACCACTAAAATAACTGTGACAATCTGCACAACCTCACTAATAACAGCGAAAACCACTAAAATAACTGTGACAATCTGCACAACCTCACTAATAACAGCGAAAACCACTAAAATAACTGTGACAATCTGCACAACCTCACTAATAACAGCGAAAACCACTAAAATTACAGTGACAATCTGCAAAACCTCACTAATAACAAAGAAAACCACTAAAATTACAGTGACAATCTGCACAACCTCACTAATAACACCGAAAACCACTAAAATAACTGTGACAATCTGCAAAACCTCACTAATAACAGCGAAAACCACTAAAATAACTGTGACGATCTGCACAACCTCACTAATAACTGCGGAAACCACTAAAATAACAGTGACAATCTGCGCAACCTCACTAATAACAGCGAAAACCACTAAAATAACTGTGACAATCTGCACAACCTCACTAATAACAGCGAAAACCACTAAAATTACAGTGACAATCTGCACAACCTCACTAATAACAGCGAAAACCACTAAAATAACAGTGACAATCTGCACAACCTCACTAATAACAGCGAAAACCACTAAAATAACTGTGACAATCTGCAAAACCTCACTAATAACAGCGAAAACCACTAAAATAACTGTGACAATCTGCAAAACCTCACTAATAACATCGAAAACCACTAAAATAACTGTGACAATCTGCACAACCTCACTAATAACAGCGAAAACCACTAAAATTACAGTGACAATCTGCACAACCTCACTAATAACAGCGAAAACCACTAAAATTACAGTGACAATCTGCACAACCTCACTAATAACAGCGAAAACCACTAAAATAACTGTGACAATCTGCAAAACCTCACTAATAACAGCGAAAACCACTAAAATAACTGTGACAATCTGCACAACCTCACTAATAACAGCGGAAACCACTAAAATAACAGTGACAATCTGCGCAACCTCACTAATAACAGCGAAAACCACTAAAATAACTGTGACAATCTGCACAACATCACTAATAACAGCGAAAACCACTAAAATTACAGTGACAATCTGCAAAACCTCACTAATAACAGCGAAAAGCACTAAAATAACTGTGACAATCTGCAAAACCTCACTAATAACAGCGAAAACCACTAAAATAACAGTGACAATCTGCGCAACCTCACTAATAACAGCGAAAACCACTAAAATAACTGTGACAATCTGCACAACATCACTAATAACAGCGAAAACCACTAAAATTACAGTGACAATCTGCAAAACCTCACTAATAACAGCGAAAAGCACTAAAATAACTGTGACAATCTGCAAAACCTCACTAATAACAGCGAAAACCACTAAAATAACTGTGACAATCTGCACAACCTCACTAATAACAGCGAAAACCACTAAAATTACAGTGACAATCTGCACAACCTCACTAATAACAGCGAAAACCACTAAAATTAAAGCGACAATCTGCACAACCTCACTAATAACAGCGAAAACCACTAAAATAACTGTGACAATCTGCAAAACCTCACTAATAACAGCAAAAACCACTAAAATAACTGTGACAATCTGCACAACCTCACTAATAACAGCGGAAACCACTAAAATAACAGTGACAATCTGCGCAACCTCACTAATAACAGCGAAAACCACTAAAATAACTGTGACAATCTGCACAACCTCACTAATAACAGCGAAAACCACTAAAATAACTGTGACAATCTGCACAACCTCACTAATAACAGCGAAAACCACTAAAATAACTGTGACAATCTGCACAACCTCATTAATAACAGCGAAAACCACTAAAACTACAGTGACAATCTGCAAAACCTCACTAATAACAAAGAAAACCACTAAAATTACAGTGACAATCTGCACAACCTCACTAATAACAGAAAAAACCACTAAAATAACTGTGACAATCTGCAAAACCTCACTAATAACAGCGAAAACCACTAAAATAACTGTGACGATCTGCACAACCTCACTAATAACTGCGGAAACCACTAAAATAACAGTGACAATCTGCGCAACCTCACTAATAACAGCGAAAACCACTAAAATAACTGTGACAATCTGCACAACCTCACTAATAACAGCGAAAACCACTAAAATTACAGTGACAATCTGCACAACCTCACTAATAACAGCGAAAACCACTAAAATAACAGTGACAATCTGCACAACCTCACTAATAACAGCGAAAACCACTACAATAACTGTGACAATCTGCAAAACCTCACTACTTAATAACAGCGAAAACCACTAAAATAACTGTGACAATCTGCAAAACCTCACTAATAACAGCGAAAACCACTAAAATAACTGTGACAATCTGCACAACCTCACTAATAACAGCGAAAACCACTAAAATTACAGTGACAATCTGCACAACCTCACTAATAACAGCGAAAACCACTAAAATTACAGTGAAAATCTGCACAACCTCACTAATAACAGCGAAAACCACTAAAATAACTGTGACAATCTGCAAAACCTCACTTATAACAGCGAAAACCACTAAAATAACTGTGACAATCTGCACAACCTCACTAATAACAGCGGAAACCACTAAAATAACAGTGACAATCTGCGCAACCTCACTAATAACAGCGAAAACCACTAAAATAACTGTGACAATCTGCACAACATCACTAATAACAGCGAAAACCACTAAAATTACAGTGACAATCTGCAAAACCTCACTAATAACAGCGAAAAGCACTAAAATAACTGTGACAATCTGCAAAACCTCACTAATAACAGCGAAAACCACTAAAATAACAGTGACAATCTGCGCAACCTCACTAATAACAGCGAAAACCACTAAAATAACTGTGACAATCTGCACAACATCACTAATAACAGCGAAAACCACTAAAATAACTGTGACAATCTGCACAACCTCACTAATAACAGCGAAAACCACTAAAATAACTGTGACAATCTGCACAACCTCACTAATAACAGCGAAAACCACTAAAATTACAGTGACAATCTGCAAAACCTCACTAATAACAGCGAAAACCACTAAAATTACAGTGACAATCTGCACAACATCACTAATAACAGCGAAAACCACTAAAATAACTGTGACAATCTGCACAACCTCACTAATAACAGCGAAAACCACTAAAATAACTGTGACAATCTGCAAAACCTCACTAATAACAGCGACAACCACTAAAATAACTGTGACAATCTGCACAACATCACTAATAACATCGAAAACCACTAAAATTACAGTGACAATCTGCACAACCTCACTAATAACAGCGAAAACCACTAAAATAACTGTGACAATCTGCACAACCTCACTAATAACAGCGAAAACCACTAAAATTACAGCGACAATCTGCAAAACCTCACTAATAACATCGAAAACCACTAAAATAACTGTGACAATCTGCACAACCTCACTAATAACAGCGAAAACCACTAAAATTACAGTGACAATCTGCACAACCTCACTAATAACAGCGAAAACCACTAAAATTACAGTGACAATCTGCACAACCTCACTAATAACAGCGAAAACCACTAAAATAACTGTGACAATCTGCACAACCTCACTAATAACAGCGAAAACCACTAAAATAACTGTGACAATCTGCACAACCTCATTAATAACAGCGAAAACCACTAAAACTACAGTGACAATCTGCAAAACCTCACTAATAACAAAGAAAACCACTAAAATTACAGTGACAATCTGCACAACCTCACTAATAACAGCGAAAACCACTAAAATAACTGTGACAATCTGCAAAACCTCACTAATAACAGCGAAAACCACTAAAATAACTGTGACGATCTGCACAACCTCACTAATAACTGCGGAAACCACTAAAATAACAGTGACAATCTGCGCAACCTCACTAATAACAGCGAAAACCACTAAAATAACTGTGACAATCTGCACAACCTCACTAATAACAGCGAAAACCACTAAAATTACAGTGACAATCTGCACAACCTCACTAATAACAGCGAAAACCACTAAAATAACAGTGACAATCTGCAAAACCTGCAAAACCTCACTTATAACAGCGAAAACCACTAAAATAACTGTGACAATCTGCACAACCTCACTAATAACAGCGGAAACCACTAAAATAACAGTGACAATCTGCGCAACCTCACTAATAACAGCGAAAACCACTAAAATAACTGTGACAATCTGCACAACATCACTAATAACAGCGAAAACCACTAAAATTACAGTGACAATCTGCAAAACCTCACTAATAACAGCGAAAAGCACTAAAATAACTGTGACAATCTGCAAAACCTCACTAATAACAGCGAAGACCACTAAAATAACAGTGACAATCTGCGCAACCTCACTAATAACAGCGAAAACCACTAAAATTACAGTGAAAATCTGCACAACCTCACTAATAACAGCGAAAACCACTAAAATAACTGTGACAATCTGCAAAACCTCACTTATAACAGCGAAAACCACTAAAATAACTGTGACAATCTGCACAACCTCACTAATAACAGCGGAAACCACTAAAATTACAGTGACAATCTGCAAAACCTCACTAATAACAGCGAAAACCACTAAAATAACTGTGACAATCTGCACAACATCACTAATAACAGCGAAAACCACTAAAATTACAGTGACAATCTGCAAAACCTCACTAATAACAGCGAAAAGCACTAAAATAACTGTGACAATCTGCAAAACCTCACTAATAACAGCGAAAACCACTAAAATAACAGTGACAATCTGCGCAACCTCACTAATAACAGCGAAAACCACTAAAATAACTGTGACAATCTGCGCAACCTCACTAATAACAGCGAAAACCACTAAAATAACTGTGACAATCTGCACAACCTCACTAATAACAGCGAAAACCACTAAAATAACTGTGACAATCTGCACAACCTCACTAATAACAGCGAAAACCACTAAAATTACAGTGACAATCTGCAAAACCTCACTAATAACAGCGAAAACCACTAAAATTACAGTGACAATCTGCACAACCTCACTAATAACAGCGAAAACCACTAAAATAACTGTGACAATCTGCACAACCTCACTAATAACAGCGAAAACCACTAAAATAACAGTGACAATCTGCAAAACCTCACTAATAACAGCGACAACCACTAAAATAACTGTGACAATCTGCACAACATCACTAATAACATCGAAAACCACTAAAATTACAGTGACAATCTGCACAACCTCACTAATAACAGCGAAAACCACTAAAATAACTGTGACAATCTGCACAACCTCACTAATAACAGCGAAAACCACTAAAATTACAGTGACAATCTGCTATCTATTAGTGAGGTTGTGCAGATTGTCACAGTTATTTTAGTGGTTTTCGCTGTTATTCGTGAGGTTTTGCAGATTGTCACTGTAACTTTAGTGGTTTTCGCTGTTATTAGTGAGGTTGTGCAGATTGTCACTGTAATTTTAGTGGTTTTCGCTGTTATTAGTGAGGTTGTGCAGATTGTCACTGTAATTTTAGTGGTTTTCGCTGTTATTAGTGAGGTTGTGCAGATTGTCACAGTTATTTTAGTGGTTTTCGCTGTTATTAGTGAGGTTTTGCAGATTGTCACAGTTATTTTAGTGGTTTTCGCTGTTATTAGTGAGGTTGTGCAGATTGTCACTGTAATTTTAGTGGTTTTCGATGTTATTAGTGAGGTTGTGCAGATTGTCACAGTTATTTTAGTGGTTTTCGCTGTTATTAGTGAGGTTTTGCAGATTGTCACTGTAATTTTAGTGGTTTTCGCTGTTATTAGTGAGGTTGTGCAGATTGTCATAGTTATTTTAGTGGTTTTCGCTGTTATTAGTGAGGTTTTGCAGATTGTCACTGTAATTTTAGTGGTTTTCGCTGTTATTAGTGAGGTTGTGCAGATTGTCACATTTATTTTGGTGGTTTTCGCTGTTATTAGTGAGGTTCTGCAGATTGTCACAGTTATTTTAGTGGTTCTCGCTGTTATTAGTGAGGTTGTGCAGATTGTCACTGTTATTTTAGTGGTTTTCGCTGCTATTAGTGAGGTTGTGCAGATTTCACAGTTATTTTAGTGGTTTTCGCAGTTATTAGTGAGGTTGTGCATATTGTCACAGTTATTTTAGTGGTTTTCGCTGTTATTAGTGAGGTTTTGCAGATTGTCACTGTAATTTTAGTGGTTTTCGCTGTTATTAGTGAGGTTGTGCAGATTGTCACAGTTATTTTAGTGGTTTTCGCTGTTATTAGTGAGGTTGTGCAGATTGTCACTGTTATTTTAGTGGTTTTCGCTGTTATTAGTGAGGTTGTGCAGATTGTCACTGTAATTTTAGTGGTTTTCGCTGTTATTAGTGAGGTTGTGCAGATTGTCACAGTTATTTTAGTGGTTTTCGCTGTTATTAGTGAGGTTGTGCAGATTGTCACAGTTATTTTAGTGGTTTTCGCTGTTATTAGTGAGGTTTTGCAGATTGTCACTGTAATTTTAGTGGTTTTCGCTGTTATTAGTGAGGTTGTGCAGATTGTCACTGTTATTTTAGTGGTTTTCGCTGTTATTAGTGAGGTTGTGCAGATTGTGACTGTTATTTTAGTGGTTTTCGCTGTTATTAGTGAGGTTCTGCAGATTGTCACAGTTATTTTAGTGGTTCTCGCTGTTATTAGTGAGGTTGTGCAGATTGGCACTGTTATTTTAGTGGTTTTCGCTGCTATTAGTGAGGTTGTGCAGATTTCACAGTTATTTTAGTGGTTTTCGCAGTTATTAGTGAGGTTGTGCATATTGTCACAGTTATTTTAGTGGTTTTCGCTGTTATTAGTGAGGTTTTGCAGATTGTCACTGTAATTTTAGTGGTTTTCGCTGTTATTAGTGAGGTTGTGCAGATTGTCACAGTTATTTTAGTGGTTTTCGCTGTTATTAGTGAGGTTGTGCAGATTGTCACTGTTATTTTAGTGGTTTTCGCTGTTATTAGTGAGGTTGTGCAGATTGTCACTGTAATTTTAGTGGTTTTCGCTGTTATTAGTGAGGTTGTGCAGATTGTCACAGTTATTTTAGTGGTTTTCGCTGTTATTAGTGAGGTTGTGCAGATTGTCACAGTTATTTTAGTGGTTTTCGCTGTTATTAGTGAGGTTTTGCAGATTGTCACTGTAATTTTAGTGGTTTTCGCTGTTATTAGTGAGGTTGTGCAGATTGTCACTGTTATTTTAGTGGTTTTCGCTGTTATTAGTGAGGTTGTGCAGATTGTCACTGTTATTTTAGTGGTTTTCGCTGTTATTAGTGAGGTTGTGCAGATTGTGACTGTTATTTTAGTGGTTTTTGCTGTTATTAGTGAGGTTTTGCAGATTGTGACTGTTATTTTAGTGGTTTTCGCTGTTATTAGTGAGGTTTTGCAGATTGTCACTGTAATTTTAGTGGTTTTCGCTGTTATTAGTGAGGTTGTGGAGATTGTCACAGTTATTTTAGTGGTTTTCGCTGTTATTAGTGAGGTTTTGCAGATTGTCACAGTTATTTTAGTGGTTTTCGCTGTTATTAGTGAGGTTTTGCAGATTGTCACAGTTATTTTAGTGGTTTTCGCTGTTATTAGTCAGGTTTTGCAGATTGTCACTGTAATATTAGTGGTTTTCACTGTTATTAGTGAGGTTGTGCAGATTGTCACTGTAATTTTAGTGGTTCTCGCTGTTATTAGTGAGGTTGTGCAGATTGTCACTGTTATTTTAGTGGTTTTCGCTGTTATTAGTGAGGTTTTGCAGATTGTCACTGTAATTTTAGTGGTTTTCGCTGTTATCAGTGAGGTTTTGCAGATTGTCACAGTTATTTTAGTGGTTTTCGCTGTTATTAGTGAGGTTGTGCAGATTGTCACAGTTATTTTAGTGGTTTTCGCTGTTATTCGTGAGGTTTTGCAGATTGTCACTGTAATTTTAGTGGTTTTCGCTGTTATTAGTGAGGTTGTGCAGATTGTCACTGTAATTTTAGTGGTTTTCGCTGTTATTAGTGAGGTTGTGCAGATTGTCACTGTAATTTTAGTGGTTTTCGCTGTTATTAGTGACGTTTTGCAGATTGTCACAGTTATTTTAGTGGTTTTCGCTGTTATTAGTGAGGTTTTGCAGATTGTCACAGTTATTTTAGTGGTTTTCGCTGTTATTAGTGAGGTTGTGCAGATTGTCACTGTTATTTTAGTGGTTTTCGCTGTTATTAGTGAGGTTGTGCAGATTGTCACTGTAATTTTAGTGGTTTTCGCTGTTATTAATGAGGCTTTGCTGATTGTGACTGTTATTTTAGTGGTTTTCGCTGTTATTAGTGAGGTTGTGCAGATTGTCACTGTAATTTTAGTGGTTTTCGCTGTTATTAGTGAGGTTGTGCAGATTGTCACTGTAATTTTAGTGGTTTTCGCTGTTATAAGTGAGGCTTTGCAGATTGTGACTGTTATTTTAGTGGTTTTCGCTGTTATTAGTGAGGTTTTGCAGATTTTCACTGTAATTTTAGTGGTTTTCGCTGTTATTAGTGAGGTTTTGCAGATTGTCACTGTAGTTTTAGTGGTTTTCGCTGTTATTAGTGAGGTTGTGCAGATTGTCACAGTTATTTTAGTGGTTTTCGCTGTTATTAGTGAGGTTTTGCAGATTGTCACTGTAATTTTAGTGGTTTTCGCTGTTATTAGTGAGGTTGTGCAGATTGTCATAGTTATTTTAGTGGTTTTCGCTGTTATTAGTGAGGTTTTGCAGATTGTCACTGTTATTTTAGTGGTTCTCGCTGTTATTAGTGAGGTTGTGCAGATTGTCACTGTTATTTTAGTGGTTTTCGCTGCTATTAGTGAGGTTGTGCAGATTTCACAGTTATTTTAGTGGTTTTCGCAGTTATTAGTGAGGTTGTGCAGATTGTCACAGTTATTTTAGTGGTTTTCGCTGTTATTAGTGAGGTTTTGCAGATTGTCACTGTAATTTTAGTGGTTTTCGCTGTTGTTAGTGAGGTTGTGCAGATTGTCACAGTTATTTTAGTGGTTTTCGCTGTTATTAGTGAGGTTGTGCAGATTGTCACTGTTATTTTAGTGGTTTTCGCTGTTATTAGTGAGGTTGTGCAGATTGCCACTGTAATTTTAGTGGTTTTCGCTGTTATTAGTGAGGTTGTGCAGATTGTCACAGTTATTTTAGTGGTCTTCGCTGTTATTAGTGAGGTTGTGCAGATTGTCACAGTTATTTTAGTGGTTTTCGCTGTTATTAGTGAGGTTTTGCAGATTGTCACTGTAATTTTAGTGGTTTTCGCTGTTATTAGTGAGGTTGTGCAGATTGTCACTGTTATTTTAGTGGTTTTCGCTGTTATTAGTGAGGTTGTGCAGATTGTCACTGTTATTTTAGTGGTTTTCGCTGTTATTAGTGAGGTTGTGCAGATTGTGACTGTTATTTTAGTGGTTTTCGCTGTTATTAGTGAGGCTTTGCAGATTGTGACTGTTATTTTAGTGGTCTTCGCTGTTATTAGTGAGGTTTTGCAGATTGTCACAGTTATTTTAGTGGTTTTCGCTGTTATTAGTGAGGTTTTGCAGATTGTCACAGTTATTTTAGTGGTTTTCGCTGTTATTAGTCAGGTTTTGCAGATTGTCACTGTAATATTAGTGGTTTTCACTGTTATTAGTGAGGTTGTGCAGATTGTCACTGTAATTTTAGTGGTTCTCGCTGTTATTAGTGAGGTTGTGCAGATTGTCACTGTTATTTTAGTGGTTTTCGCTGTTATTAGTGAGGTTTTGCAGATTGTCACTGTAATTTTAGTGGTTTTCGCTGTTATCAGTGAGGTTTTGCAGATTGTCACAGTTATTTTAGTGGTTTTCGCTGTTATTAGTGAGGTTGTGCAGATTGTCACAGTTATTTTAGTGGTTTTCGCTGTTATTCGTGAGGTTTTGCAGATTGTCACTGTAATTTTAGTGGTTTTCGCTGTTATTAGTGAGGTTGTGCAGATTGTCACTGTAATTTTAGTGGTTTTCGCTGTTATTAGTGAGGTTGTGCAGATTGTCACTGTAATTTTAGTGGTTTTCGCTGTTATTAGTGACGTTTTGCAGATTGTCACAGTTATTTTAGTGGTTTTCGCTGTTATTAGTGAGGTTTTGCAGATTGTCACAGTTATGTTAGTGGTTTTCGCTGTTATTAGTGAGGTTGTGCAGATTGTCACTGTTATTTTAGTGGTTTTCGCTGTTATTAGTGAGGTTGTGCAGATTGTCACTGTAATTTTAGTGGTTTTCGCTGTTATTAATGAGGCTTTGCTGATTGTGACTGTTATTTTAGTGGTTTTCGCTGTTATTAGTGAGGTTGTGCAGATTGTCACTGTAATTTTAGTGGTTTTCGCTGTTATTAGTGAGGTTGTGCAGATTGTCACTGTAATTTTAGTGGTTTTCGCTGTTATAAGTGAGGCTTTGCAGATTGTGACTGTTATTTTAGTGGTTTTCGCTGTTATTAGTGAGGTTTTGCAGATTTTCACTGTAATTTTAGTGGTTTTCGCTGTTATTAGTGAGGTTTTGCAGATTGTCACTGTAGTTTTAGTGGTTTTCGCTGTTATTAGTGAGGTTGTGCAGATTGTCACAGTTATTTTAGTGGTTTTCGCTGTTATTAGTGAGGTTTTGCAGATTGTCACTGTAATTTTAGTGGTTTTCGCTGTTATTAGTGAGGTTGTGCAGATTGTCATAGTTATTTTAGTGGTTTTCGCTGTTATTAGTGAGGTTTTGCAGATTGTCACTGTTATTTTAGTGGTTCTCGCTGTTATTAGTGAGGTTGTGCAGATTGTCACTGTTATTTTAGTGGTTTTCGCTGCTATTAGTGAGGTTGTGCAGATTTCACAGTTATTTTAGTGGTTTTCGCAGTTATTAGTGAGGTTGTGCAGATTGTCACAGTTATTTTAGTGGTTTTCGCTGTTATTAGTGAGGTTTTGCAGATTGTCACTGTAATTTTAGTGGTTTTCGCTGTTGTTAGTGAGGTTGTGCAGATTGTCACAGTTATTTTAGTGGTTTTCGCTGTTATTAGTGAGGTTGTGCAGATTGTCACTGTTATTTTAGTGGTTTTCGCTGTTATTAGTGAGGTTGTGCAGATTGCCACTGTAATTTTAGTGGTTTTCGCTGTTATTAGTGAGGTTGTGCAGATTGTCACAGTTATTTTAGTGGTCTTCGCTGTTATTAGTGAGGTTGTGCAGATTGTCACAGTTATTTTAGTGGTTTTCGCTGTTATTAGTGAGGTTTTGCAGATTGTCACTGTAATTTTAGTGGTTTTCGCTGTTATTAGTGAGGTTGTGCAGATTGTCACTGTTATTTTAGTGGTTTTCGCTGTTATTAGTGAGGTTGTGCAGATTGTCACTGTTATTTTAGTGGTTTTCGCTGTTATTAGTGAGGTTGTGCAGATTGTGACTGTTATTTTAGTGGTTTTCGCTGTTATTAGTGAGGCTTTGCAGATTGTGACTGTTATTTTAGTGGTCTTCGCTGTTATTAGTGAGGTCTTGCAGATTGTCACTGTAATTTTAGTGGTTTTCGCTGTTATTAGTGAGGTTGTGGAGATTGTCACAGTTATTTTAGTGGTTTTCGCTGTGTAAGGATCTTAGAAATTACAAATTTGTTAGGAACTAAAAAGAATAAATTGTTATTGTTAGAATGCTGTTAGTAAGATTAAGTTAGTAGAATGCTGTTAGTAAGAAAAACACCTAAAGTTAATTACAGCTAGTAAGTTGCCTACTTTTAGGGTATTAGTATTTATTTTGGATAAGCTAGCAAATTGCATACTACTAGGAAACTTAAATAATTGTATTAGGTAATAATATATTTTTAAACACTAAGCATAATTTCAGAATTTGGTTAAGCATACATTCTTAAACTACCAATTAATAACAAAAGAAATTCTTTAGGGTACATGAACCTTTTATGGTGGGGATCACAAACAAAGGGTTAAATTTAGTATAAAAACTGTATGATAGTACCAAATAAATCAGTCTTATCAAGACCAGTAAAACTTAATCAAATTGTTTACATTCTCACAAGCGAGCAGCACTGCACGAGTGAGTACGCCAATTTGCAGATATGCAAAGGCAATAAATTAATATTTAAATAATGATATCCAAACATTACATGGCGATCCTGCAAATTCAGTGTCAACACTGAGGGAAAGATTACACCAAGCTTTGAAGGATGTGACTGCTGGACCAAGGCCAATCCCGATTTCCAAATACCGCAAGCAGCAAAACAAAAACGAGTTTGAAGAGGACGTCAATGCCCAGAAGAAAAGGAAAACAATAACGTTGGAGGAATATAGGAAGAGGCAGATTCAACAGCCGCAGAATAAGAAATCAACGGTGAAAGCAACATCCTCATCTATAAAAAGACAGAGGACCAGAGGAGGAAAATTAAATAAAATTAGAAAGGAGCTGGCAAATCTATATTTTTTAGCCAGTATAAGCAAGGGACAAGAAAAAGATGTTTTTGTTCAAAAAATAAAACAAATAAAATCTGAGAGGAAATTATATATGAAAAACAAAAATAAAGCAAGAACACACTAAAATACAACATTGTAACATTGAATTGATTTTAGTAGTTTTAGGAATTTTAATTGGAGGATTTTTATTGATAAAAAAATTGAAAGAATATTTAAACAATACTGTAAAAAGGCAAATATCTGTTCAGCATGTGTAAAAAATGAATGACATAGAAACTGTAAAAGAAAATATTAATAAGACAACGATAAATTTCACTAAAAACCCAAATAGAATATACTCCTCTTCTCATTTATTAATAAAGTTAACAGAGCTAAGAAGCATCAAACTTAAATTCAACACAAAATATCTAGAAATCTTAAATGTTGATAAAGAACTAGCCATCAAGGTGAAAGAAAGATTTAGTAAGGCGTATAATACTTTAGAAAATATTTTAGATAATAATATTAAAAAGACTTTAGAGAACGATAAGACCAATATGACTTCCTTCGATATTTCGCTTAGTTTAAAAGTAATACCTGAATTTCAGGGTGAAACAAAAAATTTGAATAATTTCCTAAATTTGATAGAATTTTTGTACAATGATTTGAAAGATAATATAGAAAAAGAAAAATTAATAAAATTTGTTCTTAAAACTAGACTTTCAGAAACAGTTAAAAATAAACTTAGCATTTTACAAGCACCCACAAATTTAGCAACTTTGCGCGAAAAGCTTCAAGAATTGTATAGAACTAATAAAACCCCATTAAAAATACAAACAGAACTATCAAAATCTATACAGGGGCATAAAACTGTTAGGGACTTTGCTAGTCAGGTTGAAAATTTGGTAGCCCAACTAAATGGACTACAAATAGCTGAGCAAGGGGAAGAACATAGGCAGATAATTTCAAAATTGAATGATCAAATAGGGTTGAACTCATTCAAACATGGTTTACAAGAACCAATCAAATCCACGGTCTTCGCAGCAATGCCAAAAAATCTTCAAGAAGCTATTAGAATAGCCAGTGAAGCAGAGGTTCCAAATAGACCTCAAGTGTTAAGCTATAATAGCAGAAATGATAGGAATTCAGGTTTCCGTCCAAAACAAAATCAAAACTATGGTGTTAGGAATAATTATCAAAATAAACCATTCAGAAATTCAAATTTTCGTAACAATAATTTCCGAAATCGCTCTAGAAACAACAATAATTATAGGAACAATAATCGAAACAATAATGCCAATCAAAACCGAAATAACAGTAACGGGTTTAACCGCTTCTCTCATAATAACAACTCGGGAAATAATTCAAATGACAGGGGAAGAAGGGTCAATGTAATAAACTCGGGAAACGAAGTAGTCCCCGAGGAGTCGGGAGAACAATAGATAAAGCTAAAATAAATAATTTCGACACAAAATTAACAAACTTTATTTCGCTTAAAACAAATAAAAATCAGACACATAACTCGTTCTTAATTGATACAGGAGCAGATATTTCAATTATTAAACATGAATGTGTAGCCAATAAAGAAAGTATACAAACAAATAAAAGATGCGCCATTACAGGCATCACGAACACAAACATGAACTCATTAGGCACCATCATTTCAACATTCCATATCAACAATGAAAAATTTGTTCAAGAGTTACATGTAGTTGACGATGACTTCTCAATATTGACTGACGGAATAATAGGTCGAGATTTCCTGATACAGACAAAAAGTATTATAAATTATGAAACATTTATGATTTCCTTATACATTAATAATACCGAAACGATGATACCAATTCAAACGAAATTACCACAGTACCAAGATATAAGGGTTCCTGCCAGATCAAAAATAATTCACCCGTTAAATATAGTAGTAGATACAGATAGTATTGTACTCAGTCAGGAAATAGATGAAGGTATTTTTCTAGCAAATACGATAATTCCAGCAAAAGGAATACCTCATGTACAAATACTAAATACCTTGGAAGAGGGTAAAGTGATTAAGAAGCTAACAATAGAGGTCGAACCGCTAAATAAATATCATATATGTACGATGAATCAAGCAAAAGAAAACAAAAGTCGTACTACAAAACTGTTGGAAGAACTTAACATCAATATTGATGATAAGCATGCGAAAGCTCACATATTAGAAATCTGTAAAAATTTCGCAGATATATTTCACCTTCCTGGTGACATATTAACCTGCAACAACTTTTATGAACAGAATATACCAGTACATGATAAAACTCCGGTCTATATTAAAAACTACAGGTTACCTCAAGCACAGAAATCTGAAATTCAAAATCAAGTACAAAAACTCCTAGACAATGATATAATAGAACCGTCCATCAGTGCATACAACTCACCACTTCTCATTGTTCCTAAAAAATCTGACGATGCTAATAAGAAATGGCGACTAGTCGTGGACTTTAGACAATTGAATAAAAAGATTATTGATGATAGATTTCCATTGACACGACTAGAAGATGTACTAGATAAGTTAGGCAGAGCCAGATACTTTACAACCTTTGACCTGTCAGATTCTTTTCATCAAATTCCTCTTAACAAGAATTCAAGGCCATACACAGCATTTTCCACTGACAAAGGACACTTCCAATTTAAAAGATTACCTTTTAGCTTAAAAATTTCAACGAACAGTTTCCAAAGAATGCTTTCAATTGCGTTAGCCGGATTAGACTCAGAGGCATTTTTATATGTCGATGATGTCATAATATTTGGATGTAGCTTGAAACATCATAACAGCAATTTAATTAAAACATTTGAAAAATTGCGGGAATATAATTTAAAATTTAACCCGAAGAAATGTAATTTTTTACAATCGGAAGTGACATACCTAGGACATCTTATAACCAATGATGGTATACGCGCAGATCCAAAAAAATGTGACACAGTTCTGAATTACCCGGTTCCTAAAAATTCTGATGAAATTCGAAGATTTGTTGCTTTCTGCAATTATTACCGACGCTTCATACCAAATTTTGCCAAAATAGCAAAACCGCTGAATAATTTGTCAAAAAAAAAATGTCACGTTTTCTTGGACCAAAGAGTGTGAAGAAGCATTCAACCTTTTAAAAACTAAACTTATCTCATCTCCTATTTTACAATATCCAAATTTTGATCAAAAATTTATTTTAACAACTGATGCTTCGCAATATGCTCTAGGAGCAATTCTTTCGCAAGGTGATATTGGTGAGGACCTTCCCATTTCTTACGCAAGCCGTAGTTTAAACAAACATGAAGTTAATAAACCAATAATTGAAAAGGAACTTTTAGCTATACACTGGGCCATAAATTACTTCAGGCCATACATTTACGGAAGAAAATTCACTGTAGTAACTGACCATAGACCTTTAGTGAGCTTATTTACACACAAAAATCCGTCTTCCAAACTAATGCGCATACGGTTAGATTTAATAGACTATGATTTCGATATCGTCTATAAACAGGGAAAAATAAACACGAATGCAGATGCTTTATCACGCATAAGTATAAACTCAGATATGCTTAAAGCAATGATTCCAAGAGAAATTAATGTAGTTACGCGAAACATGTCGAAGAAAAATGATGATTATATCGTGGAAAGTAAACATTCTCAAAAGAAGAAGCCTGATCAACTCCATTCTTGGGAATGCACTTCCATCTCAGAAACGCGAAATGTTCAAAAGTTGAAAATTGAGCTTAAAGAAATTAATGGCATGCCGGAGGTTATACTGAAAAATAATGAAGTAATATGGAGAATAAGTGATAATCCGAATAAGGACTTAGGTCAATGTTTGGAGAAGCTCATTCAAGAAACTGAAGATTCTAATATAAAAGAACTAGCGCTAGCAACCGATAGTGAATTATTTAAACTTTATACAATAGAAAAATTTAAGAATGAATTTAATAGATTGCAATCCAAAGAAGAAAAACTGAATTTAAAAGTATTATTGTATAACCCTCCACAAAGAATATATGATTATAAGAAACAAAAAGAGATAATCGAAGAATTTCATGATTCTCCGCAAGGTGGCCACTCAGGAGTTAAAAGAACTATTAATAGAATAAAACTAAGATATATTTGGAAAAACTTGAACAAAATGGTAAAAGCTCATATTAATAATTGCAAGATTTGCACACGCAATAAAATAACAAGACATGTTAAAGAAGAAATGGTACTCACAGAAACACCAACAAACAGTTTCGAAATTGTAGCGATAGATACGGTAGGACCCTTACCATTAGTCAACGACTACAGATACATCTTAACTATTCAGTGTGAACTAACCAAATACGTAGAAGCAATTCCTATTGCCAATAAAGAAGCTCTGACTATAGCAAGGACCTTAACAGAAAAATTCATTCTAAAATATGGATTCTTTAAAACTGTCAAAACCGATATGGGAACAGAGTTTATTAATGAAATTTTTAAAAATGTAACAAAATTGCTAAATATTAAACACAAAACTTCAACCCCGTATCACCATGAATCTTTAGGATCATTAGAAAGAAATCATAGGGTATTAAAGCAATATCTATTATCCTTTGCCACTGACCATGAATGGGATAAATGGATACCTTACTACACATTTTGTTATAATACAACACCACATGTAGACACAGGTTTCACACCATATGAACTAATATTTGGGAAATTAGCAAATTTACCAACGAACATAGTAAAAAACAATTCACCCGTATATAACATTGCAGATTATGCTAAAGAACTTACATTAAGATTAAAACATGCACATGAACAAGCGAAGGTCTTATTGGAAATATCGAAGAATAGAAGAAAGGAAGAATATGATAAAGTCACTAATCCGTTAAAAATAAAAATTGGAGATTATGTCTTTTTAAAAAATGAAAATACGAGAAAATTAGATAGCCCTCACAAAGGTCCATTTAAGGTTACAGATATAAAAGGAGTAAATATAAGTGTTAAAATTAATAACAAAATCAAAATATTCCACAAAAATAATGTTAAACCTTCATAATATAGATCATTGTAATAGAATAAGAAAGCATATTATACAAAAAAAAAATTTTTTATAAATATAAAAAATTTTTATTAAAAGGAAAGGGATGTAAGGATATTAGAAATTACAAATTTGTTAGGAACTAAAAAGAATAAATTGTTATTGTTAGAATGCTGTTAGTAAGATTAAGTTAGTAGAATGCTGTTAGTAAGAAAAACACCTAAAGTTAATTACAGCTAGTAAGTTGCCTACTTTTAGGGTATTAGTATTTATTTTGGATAAGCTAGCAAATTGCATACTACTAGGAAACTTAAATAATTGTATTAGGTAATAATATATTTTTAAACACTAAGCATAATTTCAGAATTAGGTTAAGCATACATTCTTAAACTACCAATTAATAACAAAAGAAATTCTTTAGGGTACATGAACCTTTTATGGTGGGGATCACAAACAAAGGGTTAAATTTAGTATAAAAACTGTATGATAGTACCAAATAAATCAGTCTTATCAAGACCAGTAAAACTTAATCAAATTGTTTACATTCTCACAAGCGAGCAGCACTGCACGAGTGAGTACGCCAATTTGCAGATATGCAAAGGCAATAAATTAATTTAACATAACATTTAAATAATGATATCCAAACATTACAGCTGTTATTAGTGAGGTTTTGCAGATTGTCACAGTTATTTTAGTGGTTTTTGCTGTTATTAGTGAGGTTTTGCAGATTGTCACAGTTATTTTAGTGGTTTTCGCTGTTATTAGTGAGGTTTTGCAGATTGTCACTGTAATATTAGTGGTTTTCACTGTTATTAGTGAGGTTGTGCAGATTGTCACTGTAATTTTAGTGGTTTTCGCTGTTATTAGTGAGGTTGTGCAGATTGTCACTGTTATTTTAGTGGTTTTCGCTGTTATTAGTGAGGTTTTGCAGATTGTCACTGTAATTTTAGTGGTTTTCGCTGTTATTAGTGAGGTTTTGCAGATTGTCACAGTTATTTTAGTGGTTTTCGCTGTTATTAGTGAGATTTTGCAGATTGTCACAGTTATTTTAGTGGTTTTCGCTGTTATTAGTGAGGTTGTGCAGATAGTCACTGTTATTTTAGTGGTTTCCGCTGTTATTAGTGAGGCTTTGCAGATTGTGACTGTTATTTTAGTGGTTTTCGCTGTTATTAGTGAGGTTTTGCAGATTGTCACTGTAATTTTAGTGGTTTTCGCTGTTATTAGTGAGGTTGTGCAGATTGTCACAGTTATTTTAGTGGTTTTCGCTGTTATTAGTGAGGTTTTGCAGATTGTCACTGTAATTTTAGTGGTTTTCGCTGTTATTAGTGAGGTTGTGCAGATTGTCACAGTTATTTTAGTGGTTTTCGCTGTTATTAGTGAGGTTTTGCAGATTGTCACTGTTAATTTAGTGGTTTTCGCTGTTATTAGTGAGGTTGTGCAGATTGTGACTGTTATTTTAGTGGTTTTCGCTGTTATTAGTGAGGCTTTGCAGATTGTCACAGTTATTTTAGTGGTTTTCGCTGTTATTAGTGAGGTTTTGCAGATTGTCACTGTAATTTTAGTGGTTTTCGCTGTTATTAGTGAGGTTGTGCAGATTGTCACAGTTATTTTAGTGGTTTTCGCTGTTATTAGTGAGGTTTTGCAGATTGTCACTGTAATTTTAGTGGTTTTCGCTGTTATTAGTGAGGTTGTGCAGATTGTCACAGTTATTTTAGTGGATTTCGCTGTTATTAGTGAGGTTGTGCAGATTGTCACAGTTATTTTAGTGGTTTTCGCTGTTATTAGTGAGGTTGTGCAGATTGTCACTGTAATTTTAGTGGTTTTCGCTGTTATTAGTGAGGTTTTGCAAATTGTCACAGTTATTTTAGTGGTTTTCGCTGTTATTAGTGAGGTTTTGCAGATTGTCACAGTTATTTTAGTGGTTTTCGCTGTTATTAGTGAGGTTGTGCAGATTGTCACAGTTATTTTAGTGGTTTTCGCTGTTATTAGTGAGGTTTTGCAGATTGTCACTGTAATTTTAGTGGTTTTCGCTGTTATTAGTGAGGTTGTGCAGATTGTCACAGTTATTTTAGTGGATGTCGCTGTTATTAGTGAGGTTGTGCAGTTTGTCACAGTTATTTTAGTGGTTTTCGCTGTTATTAGTGAGGTTGTGCAGATTGTCACTGTAATTTTAGTGGTTTTCGCTGTTATTAGTGAGGTTTTGCAGATTGTCACAGTTATTTTAGTGGTTTTCGCTGTTATTAGTGAGGCTTTGCAGATTGTCACAGTTATTTTAGTGGTTTTCGCTGTTATTAGTGAGGTTGTGCAGATTGTCACTGTTACTTTAGTGGTTTTCGCTGTTATTAGTGAGGTTGTGCAGATTGTCACTGTAATTTTAGTGGTTTTCGCTGTTATTAGTGAGGCTTTGCAGATTGTGTTTGTTATTTTAGTGGTTTTCGCTGTTATTAGTGAGGTTGTGCAGATTGTCACTGTTATTTTAGTGGTTTTCGCTGTTATTTGTGAGGTTGTGCAGATTGTCACTGTAATTTTAGTGGTTTTCGCTGTTATTAGTGAGGTTGTGCAGATTGTCACTGTAATTTTAGTGGTTTTCGCTGTTTTTAGTGAGGTTTTGCCGATTGTCACTGTTTTTAAAGTTAGAATTTTATTATATAAACTCAATTTATGTTTTATAATATTATGGCGGTTAAAGTTTTCTGGCTGGCTGCACGTCGAACCCGATTCGGATCACTAGCTAACTGCTTCCAAGGTGATTCCTAGAAAAGATTTGAAGATAAGCTCATGATCTCAGACAATGATTGAATAACTGTTCAAGACATTATGAATCAAGTGGTTTGGCCAGCAGAAATTCTTTTGTGAACTTCTCTACGATTCTTCATGAATCTTCTTTGTAAAATGTGACCGATAACGCACTTGATTTTGAAGGTGTTTATGAATGATTCGGTTTGAATATTCATTGGAAAATAGGAAGATCAAACCGTTTTGTGAGCAGAAGTTGCTAGTTGAACTTCGCAGAGATCTGTAATTAATCTCATCTCAAATGAAATGTGACTAAAACGGGTTTGATCTGCATTACGAACCAGTTCAGGATGCAAGTCAGCAGAAATTCGTTGTGAATTTCATGGAAGTTCTCTTTAACTTCCCCAATAAAGTGTGACTTGCACGCAACTGAGCCAGACAAAGCCAGAGACAAGCACAGTCCTGATTAAAAAACAAAAGAACCAGTACAGGGTGTAAGCCAGCAGAAATTCGTGATGAATTTCGTGGAAGTTCTCAATAACTTCCCCAGGTCAATGTGGCTTACACGCAACTGAACCAGACATTACATTAATAAAGCGGAGTCCTGTCTCTAGCTATTAAAAAACATAACTTACACAACAAATCAAATATCCTTAAGAAGGAATCCAAAGAGATGAATTCAATTTACAAACCGCGGCACAAACAAAGTCAGGTGGCACCAAGCACAACCACTATTGAAACAAAATTACAAAATCAATTGAAGAATCACGACTGTCTAAAAGATCAGCTTCTGCGAGACTCTCTCTGCAGACTGAGGCGACGAAAATTCAGGTGTTGAAGCTTTTAAGAGTGGACAGAGTTTTGTTATCGGTCGAATAATTGTCATTGAACCAGTGTTTAGCGTCACAACTCGAGTTAAACCGTCTTTGCCAGGATGTACTTGGGTGATTCTCGCCATTGGCCATTTACCAGGAGGATATCTTTCGTCAATGATCAATACAATGTCTCCTGTTTTGAGAGGTGGAGTTGTCTTGCTCCATTTATAAATAGCGTGAAACCGTTGTAAATGTTCACGAGACCATCTCGTCCAAAAATTTTGAGATAGTTGGCTTATATATTGCCATCTGGAAAGTTTTGAACCTTTAATTGCTTCTAAGTTTGGTTCTGGAATGATCGTTAGAGAGTGCCCAATCAAAAAATGTCCAGGAGTCAATACATCCAGATCATCAGGATCGTCGGTGAGTGGCATTTAAGGCCTTGAATTTAGAACGGCTTCGATTTGGACAAGCAATGTGGAAAATTCTTCATATGTCAGTTGGACGTGTCCAGCAACTCGTCTTAAATGATGTTTCATCGATTTCACTGCTGCTTCCCATTTACCTCCAAAATGAGGAGCAGGAGGAGGATTGAATTACCAAGTTGTTCCATCATTTGCAATTAATGATGCCATTTTCCCGAGCTGTTGACTTTTTGTTGAGAAAAGATCTTTCAACTCCTTTTCTGCTCCTTTAAAATTGCTTCCACATGTATAATGTTAAACAGATTCCTCTTCTTGAAACAAAGCGTCTATATGCAGCGATAAATGCTTCTGATGAGTAATCAGTTACTACCTCTAAATGAATAGCAGATGTTGTGACACAAACGAATAATGCAACCCAAGTTTTATAGGTTTTCGGGTTTCTTCCTTTCCAAGTTTTAATAACATAAGGTCCTGCATAATCAATACCTGTATGCAAAAAAGCTCGATTTGGATTCACTCGTGAGTATGGTAACTGTCCCATTAATTGATTCGCTTGGATTCGTCGGTAGCGTGTACACTTGACACATTTTAAGATGAACGATCGAACTGGAGCTCGTCCACCTAAAATCCAATACTGATTCCTGACATATAGAAGAGTATCTTGTGTCGAACCATGAAATGTACGATTGTGAGCCTCATTAATTATTAGATTTGAAAAGTGTACATTCTTTGGTAAAACATATGGATGTTTAATGTCATTAGGTAATGATGAATGCTTCAATCTCCCACCCACTCGCATCAAACCTTGACGATCGAGGAAGGGTGTCAACTTGACCAAATGACTTGAGTTAGGAATATCGTCTTTCGCTTGTAAACATGAAATCTATTTATAGAAAAAGTGGTTTTGAATTTTCTTGATCCACATCAATTTAGCTTCACTGATTTCAGATGGAGAAAGTGGATAGGTAACGAAAGATTTCGCTTGGTTTTTAAAGCGTTTAATTGCTCTTTGACAGGTTGCTGTTACTCGTAAAAGTTTAGTGATGGTAGAAAATCGATCTTGAAGGTTCCATATTTCATCTTTTATGCAAATATGAACAACTTTAGAAGATATCTTATTCCGTTCTTCTATATCAACTCTCGGATCCTTTGTCGTCGGTAGGATAGGCCAAGAGGAAGATTCATTCATTAACCACAATGGCCCATTCCACCACAATGAATGATTACTCAAATTTTTTGCAGATACACCCCGAGATGCACAGTCTGCTGGATTCATTGTGCCCGGTACGAATTTCCATGTTGCGTGAGGAGTTAAGTCTTGAATCAAACAAACTCGATTGTGGACAAATTCCTTCCACCTTGATGGATGATTATTAAGCCAAACGTGGACAATAGCCGAATCTGTCCACAGGTAGCAAGGAATTTTTTGTAGGTTTAAGACTTGCTGACAATGAGCAACAAGTTTTGCTAATAAAGTTGCTGCAGATAATTCTAATCGAGGGATTGTTATTCTCTTGATTGGAGCAACTTTCGTCTTCGAACATAACAAAATGACATGAGTCTTATTCGAATTGCATGTCTTAATATAAACGGAAGCTGCCATAGCGAGCTGAGATGCATCACTGAATCCATGTATCTCCGTAATAGAATTAGTCATCATACCAATCCATCTAGGTATTTCAATTTAATCTAATCCATCTAATGAATTGATGAAATTCTGCCAAGTTTTAATTTGCGATTTATTCAGTGGTTCATCCCAACCAGTCTTGATGACCCATAATTCTTGCGTAAAGATTTTTGCTGTAATAAATATTGGAGATAGTAGACCAAGTGGGTCAAAAAACTGAGCTATCCTGGATAGTATTGAACGTTTGGTAAACTTTGTAATGGATGAATCCTTAAGCTTAAATTGAAAAATGTCTACTGCAGGATTCCATGATAAGCCAAGTGCAAGTACAGTTTGTTCTTTAATTGGAATATTTTGTGTGTCGACTTTGTAATTAGGAGCAATGAATTTTAAAATTGCTTGTTCATTACTAATCCATTTCCTTAACGGGAAGCCGCCCGCCATACAAAGATTATATGTTTGCGTCGCCTTGAGTTGAGCTTCTTCGATAGTATCAGCTCCTCCAAATACATCGTCAACATATCGTCTTTTAACTAAAAGTTCAGAAGCAAGTGGGAAGTTGTGGCCTTCATCTTTAATTAATTGTAAAACTGCTCGAAGAGCTAAATAAGGAGCTAAAACTAAGCCATAGGTGACTGTAGTCAATTCATATTTGATAATCTGATTATCTTCTTTCCAAAGGATTCGTTGGAATCGTTGGTCGTCCTTATGAACTTGAATCTGACGATATGTTTCTTCAATGTCAGCACTGAAGATATATTTAAATTGACGCAGCCAGATTAAAATATCAAATAAATTGACTTGGAGTTTTGGACCAGCATGCAATATTTCATTTAAAGGAATCCCTTCTTTAACTTGACATGAGCCGTTGAAAACGACTCTTAATTTGGTAGTGGTGCTAGATTCACGCTTCACTCCATGATGAGGTAAATAGAAGACAGATTTTGGTTCAATTTCATTATCTGAGATTCGAATCATGTGATGTAAGCCTTCATACTCCTTTAGAAAGGAAGAATAAGCTTGATAGAAGTCAGAATCAGATGTAAAACGCTTTTGTAGATGATTTAGCATTCGTACAGCTGATAACTTTGAATCTCCTATTTGGTTTATAGGAATTTTAAAAGGAAGTCGAACCACATAACGACCAAATTCATTACGAGAGTGAGTCGTCATAAAATGATTTTCACACTCTTGGTCTTGTGGTGATAAAAGTTTAGTAGCTGAACTGATGATTTCTTCTTGATGCCAAAAAGATTGCAAAAGAGAATGAAGGTCCTCGTCTAAAGCACAGTGATAGGATATTACTTCTCGCTGATCAGTATTAACTTTCGATGGACCCGAAATTATCCATCCGAATTTAGTGAGTTGAGCTGTGGGAGAATTGTCTGGACCTTTTATGATAGATCCTTCTAAAATTTGTCCATAAATATCGGCTCCAATAATAAGGTCGATTGACCCTGGTGTCTCATAATGAGGATCTGCTAGTGACAAATTCTTCAGATGATTCCATTGATGTAACTGTAACTGTTTGGCTGGAATTCTTGATGTCAATCTTGGTAAAATGTAAGCTTTGAATGACACTGTTATTTTATTTTATTTTATTTTACAACTTAGTACAAGTTCCTTAGTACAAAAACAAGAAAATTAAATTATAAATAAAAATAAATATATAAAGTTAAAGAAGAAAGAAAAAAAGTAAAAAATAACAATGTGTAAAAAGAAATATATATTAATAGGGGATTAAAAAACAAATTTAACAGAGGTACATTGTACTGTCAGCTAAGGGAAAAATCAGAGCACGTGTATTGACGTTTAAAAAGTAGAAAGAGCGTCTGCGTAGGTCCGAAAGGTGGACCTACCATTGCTATTACCTTGTTATAGGCGATTCAAAATGGGGTTTAATTTTAAGATTAACAACTCCTTTCGTAGAACCAGTCCTCGAAGCTCCAACTCCAATGATCGGAATAGATGATGACTTTCTTTGAAGCTGCAATCGTTGAACTGCGTTTTCAGAAATCAAAGAAATTTCTGAACCTTGATCAAGAAGAGCTCGGACTTCAAGATAAGTACCATTGTCATGAATTATTCTGACTTTAGCGGTAGCTAAAAGTACAACTGATAGAGTAGCAACTGGTCTATGCAGGTGGTTAATTTGACGAGCTGTTTCTTCTGTAATGTACCACATGATGCAGCGCACCAATGAGCGAAGCAAACTAAACTTTCCCATTCGGACCGAAGAAAAAGGTTTTCTTTCCCTGGTCCCTGAGGCACAAAAAAGGTTTTCTTTCCCTGGTCATCCCATTCCATTTCATTCCCGTTCCATTCCCACGCTGACCGCTGTTTGGCTCCGCCTCCAGTTTCCCACGTTGTCCATTGACCGAACGTCTGGAGACACTCCCACCTACAATGCGATCTGCAAACCAATGCAGATCGATCTGACCTCGTTAGGTGTTGCCTCATCGAAAGAATTCCGATGGGAAAGTTTGAGGTGACGACACTTTAGTGCTGCGGTAGCACTGCAAAATAAGTATAAGAACCCCGCAAAATTCTGATAGTTAGTCAGTAAGAAACTTACAGCTGTGAGCTTAGTAAATTAAATAAACGTATTTTAACCTAATAATTATTTCCTTAATTCCCAGTAATTTACCTCTCTTTCCATTCCAACGGGATCTGCTTGATCAGAGCGGAACCCTGCGGAACAATCCCTCGAGTTTTCCCAAACAATCAAGGAGGAATCTTACATGGCGACCGTGACAAATTACTCATACGAGTAATATAGCGAACTGGAGAAATTAAACAACAAATGAAGCAGAAGAAACCAGAGCAGACGAACAAGGAGCAGTTAGTGTTGTTTCCGGCAAATTATCGGATTCCAGCAGGGATAGTGAAACAAGGGGCAGAGATACAAAGACCTACGTTCGAAGATGCGCGTTGCGGGCCTAAACCACTAAACATAAAGAGATTTTATAAAAATAAAAATAAAATCAAGAAAATAAATAAAAAAAAAACTAGAGGTGGAAAAAGGCATCAAATCAAAAAGAATGTTAAACAACTAAGAGATATTTTAGAAAATTGTAGATCAGAGGAGGAAAAAAATAGATTTAACTTACTTTTGAATAAAGCCAAGAATGATTTGAATAGACTAAATAAAAAGAAGAAAATAAATTAAAATATAAATAGAAAATTTGTAATATTGTTTGAATCTTGTTGGAATTTAGGATACTACTTACTTGACAATTACGATCTTGGTTAACCAATACAGAATGGGAAACAAAAACACTAAGACATCCAATAATGGAGAAAGAGTTAACAATGTGACGGTGCAAGACATAGTAAGGACCGACAACCCGCAAATTTTCTTTGTGCTATGCGCAATACTGATAGTACTCATTTTGAATATGGTATATAAGATATACATGAATCACCGAAGGGGTCTTCGAAAGCGTTACTTAAGTTCACCAGCTAGAATAGCTATAGTAGATAGCAAGGCATGAGTCAAATGGAGAGTTTAGAAGCAATAAAAACACAACTAGAAGCTATATTAATAAATTTTAAGAAAAAAGGGGCTGCAGTATATACTATTAAAACATTAATAGAGAAGGAAAATACAGTAGAAGAATTACTCACAAAAGCAGAAGCATTGAAACCTACGGAAACTACTCTTGGTATAGCACAAGAACTGGAGAAAATATATGTAACAATGAGAGATTTAGGAAAAGAAATTGAAGAATTCATAAAGATTCAAAAGGACCTTCGTACGGTAAATACCAGCAGCAGCATGTCGTTCGATATTAAGACGGCAACAGCTTTGATACCACATTACAGTGGCAAGGAGGATGAAACGGAATGCTTCCTCGATGCGGTTAGTCTACTCGATGAACTTACAGAGACGGCGCATAAACAAATAATGGTTAAATTTATAAAGACTCGAATAACAGGTCGAGCAAAACTGGCTATAACTGAAGAGCTAACTACAGTGGAAGCGATTAAGCGAAAAATTCGTCAAAAATTTTCGGTAAAATACTCATCGGACGCATTACTGGCACAACTGAAGGGAACTCAACAGGGAAATAAAAGGCTTGTTGATTATATTAGTCAAATTGAAGATTTAGCAAATCAACTCACGAAAGCCTTCATTTCAGAGAACGTAGCAAGTGGTGAATCGGCCGAGAATCTTGCCGAAAAATTCGCAAAACAAGCGCTGGTAGAAAATGTTTCGAATCCTGAAACATCCATCATACTAAAGGCGACAAGCTACACGAAGCTTTCCCAAATTGCAGCTAAGGCAATTGCCATAGACAAACCGGTAAAAGCCAATGTGTTACATTTTAATACACAGGAAAGGCAAAATAAACCAAAGTTTCAGAATAACGGCGGAAGTTGGAGTAGGCAGGGTAACTGGCGGCAAAGACAAAACAATTTCAATAATCAAAATACGGGCACACAAAATAGAAATAGAGATAGCTATGTGCCCTCAGGTGGTGGATGGCAGGCAAATAATAGATTCAATAATCAACGCAACGGACAAAACAATAGCAACCGACGGAATTTTGGTGGCAACAGAGGGCAGAATAATCAAAGGATACACTACTATAATTCGGAGGAAGACCAAGCCCCTCAGCAAGAGGCCGACCCAAGTCAGTTGGGGGGACAGGAACAAATGGGAGAATATACAACATAAGTTTAAATCTGGCAAACTTCATAGTTGCTGACGTCGAGATGTGTGACAAGAAATGTACTCTTCTTGTAGACACTGGTGCGGATGTATCCTTATTTAAAAGACACTTAATTAAACCAACAAAAATGTATTACCCCAAAAATAAATGTACACTACGAGGAATAGCGGACACTACTCAGCTTTCTATGGGCTCTACAGAAACTAACTTGATATTTCATGGTGACACCGCGATCAAACATACGTTCCATGTTGTTGATAATAGCGTATCGTTCGAAGCAGACGCCATACTAGGCATAGATTTTTTAGTAAAATATAAGGCCCAGATAAACTACGATACGTGGCTGTTAACATTATATCTACCGAATAAAGTTTTAGAAATTCCAATTCAGAACAGTCCAGAAAAGGACGCATTGTTGATACCAGCTAGGTGTGAAGTTATGCGTGTCTTTAAATTACAGAGCCAGCATAAGGATGATTGGGTAATCCATAACCAAGAAATATGTCCAAAAGTCTATACAGCAGCATCAATAATTTCAGCAGCTAATCCTATTGTCAGAATATTGAATACCACAGACCATACAGTGAAAATCGATGTAAGTAAATTAAAGCTAAGTCTACTATCGGAATATAGAGTGTTAAGGTGTAAAACAAAGGCTGAACGGGCAAATAAACTCATATCAAAAATTGACTTTTCGAATACCCCAGAGTTTGCAAAGAAACAATTGGAAGAGTTATGTTCCGAGTATGAAGATGTTTTCGCCCAGGATGATGAGCCATTGGCAGTGAACAATTTCTATGAGCAATCAATACAAATTTCGGACAATATACCCGTCTACATAAAAAATTATAGACTTCCTGAAGCTCATAAGGAAGAAATCAATAATCAAGTACAGAAAATGTTAAACGACGGAATCATCGAAAATTCAGTGTCGCAATACAATTCACCAATTCTGCTAGTGCCAAAGAAGTCCAAGGATGTAAAAAAATGGAGGCTGGTAGTAGACTTTAGAAACCTTAACAAAAAGGTAATTGGAGATAAATTTCCCTTACCAAGGATTGAGGAAATTTTAGATCAAATGGGGCGAGCCAAATTCTTTTCAACCCTTGATCTTATGTCGGGTTTTCATCAAATTCCAATAGAGAAAGACTCACGAAAGTATACAGCATTTTCAACGAATTCAGGCCATTACCAGTATTGTAGATTGCCCTTCGGCTTAAAAATTAGTCCAAATAGTTTCCAGAGAATGATGAACATAGCGCTAGCAGGTTTGCCTCCGGACATTGCATTTCTCTATATTGATGATATAATCGTCGTTGGATGTTCACTCAGGCATCACCTTAAAAACCTTAAAAGCGTTTTCGAGAGACTGAAAGACAAAAATCTTAAACTAAATCCTGAAAAGTGCAAATTTTTCCAGACAGAGGTAACTTTTCTGGGACATCAGGTGTCAGCTGAAGGAATTAAGCCTGACGCTTCAAAATATGAAGCCATTAAGAACTATCCCACACCCAAATCAGCTGACGATACTCGACGATTCGTTGCATTTTGCAACTATTATAGAAGATTTGTTCCCAACTTTGCGAACATTGCCCTACCACTTAACAAATTGTTGCGGAAAAAGGCGGCATTTGAATGGACAGAGCTGCAGCAAGAGGCATTCGATAAACTGAAAGCGACGCTAATGTCGCCTACAATTCTCCAATACCCCGACTTCGGAAAACAATTTATAATTTCGACGGATGCATCAAATGAGGCCTGTGGAGCTATATTATCCCAAAAATTCGAGGATAAGGACCTCCCTATAGCTTTTGCAAGCAGAACTTTTACACCTGGGGAAAAAAATAAGTCCGATATCGAAAAGGAATTAGCAGCTATTCATTGGGCGATAAATCATTTCAGACCTTACATCTATGGTCGAAAATTTGTAGTACGAACAGACCACCGGCCGCTCACTTATCTATTTGCAATGAAGAACCCATCATCCAAGCTAACACGCATGAGGCTTGATATCGAGGAATACGATTTCACGGTAGAATTTGTGAAAGGGAAGCAAAACAGTGGACCAGATGCATTATCTAGAATCGATATAGAGGATTTAAAGAACGTCAGTGTTCTACAAGTTAAAACAAGGGCGATGACGTCAAAATCGAAAGAACCAACCAGACACTCAGAAAGGTCGGATACAGAATCACAGCAGCCTGATCAACTGCGAGTGCTAGAGGTATCTCCGTCCGAATCATTAAAAAATGTGGTAGAATTAAAGTTCACGGCGAACAGCTGCGCCACGAATGAACTAAACATCCTAATACAGGATAGCAAGTCAGTACTAATAAAGCGGTTATTTAGAAGAAATATAAATGAATCCATGGAATCCGCATTAGAGCGTGAAATCCGAAGGTTGGATGAAGAAATTTATTACGAAGTTCAGACCGAGACTCTGAAACTTTCTACAGAAAGTGAAATTTTTAATTATGTAAGCGTTGCTATATTCAAGGATATATGCAATCGCAGTCTAAGAAACGTTTCAATAAAATTGTACAAGCCGCTCATACATATAGCAGATGAAGAAAAAATTGTCGACATTTTGAATCAATATCATAATACACCCACAGGAGGACATCTAGGACAGGCCCGAATGTATAAGAAACTAAAAACTATATATCTTTGGAGAAATATGAAAAAATCAATAGCGAAACACGTAAATAATTGCGAAAAATGCTCAAGGAACAAACATCAGGTCGAGACTAAAGAACCTATGCAGCTAACAACCACGCCGGTTAAGGTATTTGAGGTAGTATCGATAGACACGGTAGGACCTTTCACCAAAACTGCTAGCAATAATAGATACGCGATAACATTACAATGCGATCTAAGCAAGTATGTGGTAGTCATACCCATAAAAGACAAAGAAGCAAATACCGTAGCAAAAGCTGTGGTGAATGAGTTCATTCTCAAATATGGTCCAATGAGCTACATTAAGTCTGATTTGGGAACGGAGTATAAAAATCAGGTATTTAAAGAAATATGTGGGTACCTACATATCAACCAACTGTTTGCAACTGCGGCACATCCAGAAACAATAGGGGCTTTAGAGCGGAATCATAAATCCCTGAACGAATATCTCAGATGCTTTGTGAACGAAAATCACGATGATTGGGACACTTGGACCCCTTATTACGCGTATTGTTACAATACAACTCCAAACACCGTGCATGGGTATACACCATTTGAACTCATATTCGGTAAAACTCCCTCGGTACTTACGGAAATACCAAACAAACGTCCTGATCCAATGTATAATCATGACCTCTATGCAAAAGAACTAAAATATAGACCACAATCCAGTGTAATAAAAGCAAGACAATATTTACAAGAATCTAAGGCCAGAAGAATAAATACAGAAAATCAAGATCGTAACACATTACGCTTAAAGAGAGGGGAACGAGTTTTTATAAAAATACAAAATAGAAGGAAAATGGATCCACTATTTGAAGGACCATATGAAGTAATCGAGATATCTGAACCAAATTGTGTTATAAGAGATTCAAACAATAAACTAATTACCGTACATAAAAATAGATTAAGGAAATACAATAATTCGTAATAACTTTTGACAAATATAACCACCGTAGATCAAGAAGTATTAGGTTGAATATATGAAAATGTTAATAATGAAATGTTAATATAAGGTAGATTCTAAGTTAATGATGTACAGAAGAGAGATTTTCCTTGTTCTCAATAACACAAGAAAAACCTCTCTTCCAAAAGGGGGAAGGTGTAATGTACCACATGATGCAGCGCACCAATGAGCGAAGCAAACTAAACTTTCCCATTCGGACCGAAGAAAAAGGTTTTCTTTCCCTGGTCCCTGAGGCACAAAAAAGGTTTTCTTTCCCTGGTCATCCCATTCCATTTCATTCCCGTTCCATTCCCACGCTGACCGCTGTTTGGCTCCGCCTCCAGTTTCCCACGTTGTCCATTGACCGAACGTCTGGAGACACTCCCACCTACAATGCGATCTGCAAACCAATGCAGATCGATCTGACCTCGTTAGGTGTTGCCGCATCGAAAGAATTCCGATGGGAAAGTTTGAGGTGACGACACTTTAGTGCTGCGGTAGCACTGCAAAATAAGTATAAGAACCCCGCAAAATTCTGATAGTTAGTCAGTAAGAAACTTACAGCTGTGAGCTTAGTAAATTAAATAAACGTATTTTAAACTAATAATTATTTCCTTAATTCCCAGTAATTTACCTCTCTTTCCATTCCAACGGGATCTGCTTGATCAGAGCGGAACCCTGCGGAACAATCCCTCGAGTTTTCCCAAACAATCAAGGAGGAATCTTACACTTCATTATGTGAAAATGAAGGCTTTGTTGATGTTGAAGAGTTAGTTTGCTTATTCGACGACTTAGCACTTTGATATTGATGTAATAAGGTATGGTGTTTGCTACCACATTTCAAACAACGATGAGAAGATTTGCAATCTGATCGAAAGTGCTGTTTAAGACAGTTAAAACATAATCTCTTTCCTTTGATGAATTCTTGTCGTTGCTTGGTAGGTTTAGATAAAAATTTAGAGCATTTGGTTAACAAGTGTTGATTCGAACAGCATGGACAAGTCAGATGACTAAATGAAGAAGCATCATTATCATCAGAATTATTTATGTGATGCGACTTAAAGTGATATTTTTGATGAGATGTAGCTGACGAACTTTTTGGAAGTTTTTCGAATGATTTGAGTGACACCATTTTCGTTCTCAGAAAATCTTCGAGTTGACTCCAGGATGGTGGTCTTTTTGAAGAACCTAAATAGTTTTCCCACGATCGAACTAAATGAGCGTCCAGCTTGTTGACGGTCAAATAGACTAACATGTCGTCCCATGAATGAACAGGTCGCTTCAAAGTCTCTAAAGTTCTATACGCTTGTAATGTGGATGAATATAATTGTTCCAATTCAACTGCCGATTCTTTTGTCATCCCCTTAATTGAGAATAACGATGATATAGCAGATTGAACTAGTAGTCTATCATTCTCATAAAAGGACGTTAGTGAATCCCATGCCTTTTGGAAATTCTCTGAAGTTAAAGATATATTTTTGATGAATTCAGCTGGTCGTCCAGTAAGACTTGTTTTTAAATACTGCAACTTTTCTACATATGAGATTGAACCATTTGAAATAACAATTGATGTAAACAAATCCCTGAATGGCATCCAGTTGTTGAAGGTCCCGTCGAATTTCGGGATATCAATTCGCGGCAACCTTGTATTTATGTGAGTAACAATAGTAGTCGGCTGTGAAGCAGATGATGTTGATGCTGTTTCACATAAAGTTTCGGGTAAGCTCGACATCTTTTCAATGTTGTCCAAGTACTTTTGGTAGGTCTTATTGTAAACATTGCTTATGAAATAACGATGTTGCTCAAGACGGGTGCGTTCAGGTAGTTCAACCTTTGTGATACTCATAAAAACCACACTATGAATAACGTTAAACTCCTCCCAATCATCCTTTAGCGCTTGAAGTCTGGCATCAACTCGGTGTCGAGTCACCATCTCACTTCCAATAACGGTCAATTGATCGTATGCATGCTCGATGCGGTCTGCAACTAATAGCTGCTGATCCAACCGACGCTCGACGTGCTCAGCCCTCATTTTTAAATAAGTAAGTTGATTCTTAAAATGACTAACAAAATTAACCAAACTACGACTAAAATCCGGCTCGAAGGACCAAAATGTTTTTAAAGTAAGAATTTTATTATATAAACTAAATTTATGTTTTATATTATTATGGCGATTAAAGTTTTCTGGCTGGCTGCACGTCGAACCCGATTCGGATCACTAGCTAACTGCTTCCAAGGTGATTCCTAGAAAAGATTCGAAGATAAGCTCATGATCTCAGACAATGATTGAATAACTGTTCAAGACATTATGAATCAAGTGGTTTGGCCAGCAGAAGTTCTTTTGTGAACTTCTCTACGATTCTTCATGAATCTTCTTTGTAAAATGTGACCGATAACGCACTTGATTTTGAAGGTGTTTATGAATGATTCGGTTTGAATATTCATTGGAAAATAGGAAGATCAAACCGTTTTGTCAGCAGAAGTTGCTAGTTGAACTTCGCAGAGATCTGTAATTAATCTCATCTCAAACGAAATGTGACTAAAACGGGTTTGATCTGCATTACGAACCAGTTCAGGATGCAAGTCAGCAGAAATTCGTTGTGAATTTCATGGAAGTTCTCTTTAACTTCTCCAATAAAGTGTGACTTGCACGCAACTGAGCCAGACAAAGCCAGAGACAAGCACAGTCCTGATTAAAAAACAAAAGAACCAGTACAGGGTGTAAGCCAGCAGAAATTCGTGATGAATTTCGTGGAAGTTCTCAATAACTTCCCCAGGTCAATGTGGCTTACACGCAACTGAACCAGACATTACATTAATAAAGCGGAGTCCTGTCTCTAGCTATTAAAAAACATAACTTACACAACAAATCAAATATCCTTAAGAAGGAATCCAAAGAGATGAATTCAATTTACAAACCGCGGCACAAACAAAGTCAGGTGGCACCAAGCACAACCACTATTGAAACAAAATTACAAAATCAATTGAAGAATCACGACTGTCTAAAAGATCAGCTTCTGCGAGACTCTCTCTGCAGACTGACTCGTACCTCACACGACTTTTCCTCGCTAAACCATCGCCTTCTATGATGGTCACAAAAATTCACCTATGCCTACTATGATTTAAATATATTTATTCACATTATATAAGTATTAAATCATATTCTATTTTTACGATATTAGGCAGTCACAGTTATTTTAGTGGTTTTCGCTGTTATTAGTGAGGTTTTGCAGATTGTCACTGTAATTTTAGTGGTTTTCGCTGTTATTAGTGAGGTTGTGCAGATTGTCACTGTTATTTTAGAGGTTTTCGCTGTTATTAGTGAGGTTTTGCAGATTGTCACTGTAATTGTAGTGGTTTTCGCTGTTATTAGTGAGGTTGTGCAGATTTTCGCAGTTATTTTAGTGGTTGTCGCTGTTATTAGTGAGGTTTTGCAGATTGTCACTGTAATTTTAGTGGTTTTCGCTGTTATTAGTGAGGTTGTGCAGATTGTCACAGTTATTTTAGTGGTTTTCGCTGTTATTAGTGAGGTTTTGCAGATTGTCACTGTAATTTTAGTGGTTTTCGCTGTTATTAGTGAGGTTGTGCAGATTGTCACAGTTATTTTAGTGGTTTTCGCTGTTATTAGTGAGGTTGTGCAGATTGTCACAGTTATTTTAGAGGTTTTCGCTGTTATTAGTGAGGTTTGGCAGCTTGTCACTGTGATTTTAGTGGTTTTCGCTGTTATTAGTGAGGTTGTGCAGATTGTCACAGTTATTTTAGCGGTTTTCGCTGTTATTAGTGAGGTTTTGCAGATTGTCACTGTAATTTTAGTGGTTTTCGCTGTTATTAGTGAGGTTGTGCAGATTGTCACAGTTATTTTAGTGGTTTTCGCTGTTATTAGTGAGGCTTTGCAGATTGTCACTGTAATTTTAGTGGTTTTCGCTGTTATTAGTGAGGTTTTGCAGATTGTCACAGTTATTTTAGTGGTTTTCGCTGTTATTAGTGAGGTTTTGCAGATTGTCACTGTAATTTTAGTGGTTTTCGCTGTTATTAGTGAGGTTGTGCAGATTGTGACTGTTATTTTAGTGGTTTTCGCTGTTATTAGTGAGGCTTTGAGGATTGTCACAGTTATTTAAGTCGCTTTCGCTGTTATTAGTGAGGTTTTGCAGATTGTCACAGTTATTTTAGTGGTTTTCGCTGTTATTAGTGAGGTTGTGCAGATTGTCACTGTAATTTTAGTGGTTCTCGCTGTTATTAGTGAGGTTTTGCAGATTGTCACAGCTATTTTAGTGGTTTTCGCTGTTATTAGTGAGGTTTTGCAGATTGTCACAGTTATTTTAGTGGTTTTCGCTGTTATTAGCGAGGCTGTGCAGATTGTGACTGTTATTTAAGTGTTTTTCGCTGTTATTAGTGAGGCTTTGCAGATTGTCACAGTTATTTTAGTGGTTTTCAGATTGTCACAGGTTGTGCAGATTGTCAGATTGTCAGGTTGTGCAGATTGTCACAGTTATTTTAGCGGTTTTCGCTGTTATTAGTGAGGTTTTGCAGATTGTCACTGTAATTTTAGTGGTTTTCGCTGTTATTAGTGAGGTTGTGCAGATTGTCACAGTTATTTTAGTGGTTTTCGCTGTTATTAGTGAGGTTTTGCAGATTGTCACAGTTATTTTAGTGGTTTTCGCTGTTATTAGTGAGGTTGTGCAGATTGTCACTGTTATTTTAGTGGTTTTCGCTGTTATTAGTGAGGTTGTGCAGATTGTCACAGTTATTTTAGTGGTTTTCGCTGTTATTAGTGAGGTTGTGCAGATTGTCACAGTTATTTTAGTGGTTTTCGCTGTTATTAGTGAGGTTTTGCAGATTGTCACTGTAATTTTAGTGGTTTTCGCTGTTATTAGTGAGGTTGTGCAGGTTGTCACAGTTATTTTAGTGGTTTTCGCTGTTATTAGTGAGGTTGTGCAGATTGTCACAGTTATGTTAGTGGTTTTCGCTGTTATTAGTGAGGTTTTGCAGATTGTCACTGTAATTTTAGTGGTTTTCGCTGTTATTAGTGAGGTTGTAAAGATTGTCACAGTTATTTTAGTTGTTTTCGCTGTTATTAGTGAGGTTTTGCAGATTGTCACTGTAATTTTAGTGGTTTTCGCTGTTATTAGTGAGGTTGTGCAGATTGTCACAGTTATTTTAGTGGTTTTCGCTGTTATTAGTGAGGTTTTCCAAATTGTCACTGTAATTTTAGTGGTTTTCGCTGTTATTAGTGAGGTTGTGCAGATTGTCACAGTTATTTTAGTGGTTTTCGCTGTTATTAGTGAGGTTGTGCAGATTGTCACAGTTATGTTAGTGGTTTACGCTGTTATTAGTGAGGTTTTGCAGATTGTCACTGTAATTTTAGTGGTTTTCGCTGTTATTAGTGAGGTTGTGCAGATTGTCACAGTTATTTTAGTGGTTTTCGCTGTTATTAGTGAGGTTTTGCAGATTGTCACTGTAATTTTAGTGGTTTTCGCTGTTATTAGTGAGGTTGTGCAGATTGTCACAGTTATTTTAGTGGTTTTCGCTGTTATTAGTGAGGTTTTGCAGATTGTCACTGTAATTTTAGTGGTTTTCGCTGTTATTAGTGAGGTTGTGCAGATTGTCACAGTTATTTTAGTGGTTTTCGCTGTTATTAGTGAGGTTTTGCAGATTGTCACTGTAATTTTAGTGGTTTTCGCTGTCATTAGTGAGGTTGTGCAGATTGTCACAGTTATTTTAGTGGTTTTCGCTGTTATTAGTGAGGTTTTGCAGATTGTCACTGTAATTTTAGTGGTTTTCGCTGTTATTAGTGAGGCTTTGCAGATTGTGACTGTTATTTTAGTGGTTTTCGCTGTTATTAGTGAGGTTTTGCAGATTGTTACAGTTATTTTAAAGGTTTTCGTTGTTATTAGTGAGGTTTTGCAGATTGTCACTGTAATTTCAGTGGTTTTCGCTGTTATTAGTGAGGCTGTGCAGATTGTGACTGTTATTTAAGTGTTTTTCGCTGTTATTAGTGAGGCTTTGCAGATTGTCACAGTTATTTTAGTGGTTTTCGCTGTTGTTAGTGAGGTTTTGCAGATTGTCACAGTTATTTTAGTGGTTTTCGCTGTTATTAGTGAGGTTTTGCAGATTGTCACTGTAATTTTAGTGGTTTTCGCTGTTATTAGTGAGGTTTTGCAGATTGTCACTGTAATTTTAGTGGTTTTCGCTGTTATTAGTGAGGTTGTGCAGATTGTCACAGTTATTTTAGTGGTTTTCGCTGTTATTAGTGAGGCTTTCGCTGTTCATTAGTGAGGCTTGCAGATTGTCACAGTTATTTTATTGGTTTTCGCTGTTGTTAGTGAGGTTTTGCAGATTGTCACAGTTATTTTAGTGGTTTTCGCTGTTATTAGTGAGGTTTTGCAGATTGTCACTGTAATTTTAGTGGTTTTCGCTGTTATTAGTGAGGTTTTGCAGATTGTCACTGTAATTTTAGTGGTTTTCGCTGTTATTAGTGAGGTTGTGCAGATTGTCACAGTTATTTTAGTGGTTTTCGCTGTTATTAGTGAGGCTTTGCAGATTGTCACAGTTATTTTAGTGGTTTTCGCTGTTATTAGTGAGGTTGTGCAGATTGTCACAGTTATTTTAGTGATTTTCGCTGTTATTAGTGAGGTTGTGCAGATTGTCACAGTTATTTTAGTGGTTTTCGCTGTTATTAGTGAGGTTGTGCAGATTGCCACTGTAATTTTAGTGGTTTTCGCTGTTATTAGTGAGGTTTTGCAGATTGTCACAGTTATTTTAGTGGTTTTCGCTGTTATTAGTGAGGTTTTGCAGATTGTCACAGTTATTTTAGTGGTTTTCGCTGTTATTAGTGAGGTTTTGCAGATTGTCACAGTTCTTTTAGTGGTTTTCGCTGTTTTTAGTGAGGTTGTGCAGATTGTCACTGTTATTTTAGTGGTTTTCGCTGTTATGAACCAAATTTCGGTTCTTTTTAAGAAGGAACCATGACCTTCCTCAAGGGCTTAACCTTCCTTCCTTAAGGTCATGAATGTTTTGAAATTGCAACCTGAGTCAGCAGAAATGCTGACTCAGGTGAAAAATGCATTTGTGAGAAAAATATTTTCCTCGAGTCAGCTTTCGTGCTGACTCAGGAAATATGAAATTCTGAAAAATATTTTCCCAAGTTGGCATTACTGCTGACTCGGAAGAACCTAAAAAAGTATAAAATAGAACGAATGGAAAATGCATCGATTGGGTCAACGACTCGATCGATTTCAATGACTTTCGATCAATGACCCAATCGATGGAATTTCCAGTCTACAATTAAGGTAAGAGTAGGGAAAATTACTGAGTAAGCTAGATTTAAGTATAAATTAAGGTTTGATTTGTAAAAGAATTCAGTCTAGAAATATACGGCTCATAGAACGTGTGTTTTTTGACTCAAGGGTAACTTTGCCTTCAGGCCATGTACCCTTAAAGACCTGACTTGGCCTCGTAGCCAGGCAGGCAAAAATGACCACAAAGAGGTAACATGGGCCACAGGCCCTATATCGCCAACAGAACGAAGTAAAGTCGGCCAAATGGCCTATACTTCAAAAAGAAGAGGTAAAGCGGGCAAAATGCCCCATACCTCCAGCGTCCTGAACATGGTTCGAAAGAACCTCACAGGCAAAACAAAACACGTTTAAAAATAATTTCAGATGAAATTCTACAAGTCAAGAGTTGAAATTTAAAAATTTTTCATAACATTTTGGCGCAGCCGCAACCACGGACTTACAACCAATTAGCCACGACGCGACCTCATTGGAGATGGAAGCTAGCAAAAGACAGATGACCTGAAGATGCAGATTCTGATGCTAAAACAGAGGAAGGCGATTTTAAGGGGGAAGGAGACCAGTAAAAGCTTTGAAAGATCGACTCACGACTCAAATTATAAATTAATAATAGAAAATATTGGGATTTTAAATTAATATGTAAATTATTGATAGGTAAAACATTGCAGAATATGTTAATTTAAAGCATTTTACTTATTTGTATTTGTTGAATTGTATTTTTGTATACCATTTTAAAAAGCGTTGTGAAGTTTGAAAACATGTTACTTATTTGCATTGTATACAATTTTGCACGAATTCAAAAAAAAAAAAAAATTCCGCTACATGAAAAGATTAATATAATTGTCTCTAGTAGAAATAATATTTAATGAGATCACATTGCAAACTATAACTTGCTATGACTTTAAAGGAGAAAAAACAGAAGAGCTTAGAGATTAAAATAATAGATCTATGGTAGAAATAACAATTCAAAAGAGGTAACATAGTAAACAATGACTGGCTAAGACTCTTTAGAGATATTAAATGAATTTTTCATAGAAAATAATAAAAGAATACAAAATATATATCCAAAAAAATATAAGAAATTAATAGGAAATAGAATACAAGTTTAAAGAAAGTAAACTAAGAGATGTAAAAGTAACAAATATCAATATAAAAATGAAAGAGTAAAAAGAAATAAAAGTGAAAAAAGAAAAAAGATTATAAAGCATATATAATCGTGTAAATATAAAAGGCAAATATAAATGTAAAAGAAATATAAATGTAAAATGGAAATAATATAAATGTAAAAAGCAAATTTAAATGTAAACGGGAGATATATATGTAAAACTAGGGATATACTTGTAACATACAACTTATGTAGAAGGCCTGGCTACCAATATAATGATGTGCAGATGTTATTGCAATGGGATTAAATAACTGCCCAACGTGAGACGATCGAAGAAGGACACTATATCACCGCGGCTCGCAAACTGCGGAGTGTCGAACAGCTTCGCACGTGAATGAACACGAAGGACAAGAAAAAGCCTCAATAACGTCAAACTACTTGAAACTGGCGCGGAACTCCACAAACTCTTCGAAATGAGTACAGAGCACGAAACCAAAGGTTCGGCTACAGTGCGTGCCGGAAAGAGTCACCTAAGTTTCCAAAACTCGCACGTTTTGGTAGGTCAAAATGTTCCAAAATGCGCTCCACGTCATACTCGCAAATATGACGGTCACCTAATTCTCCAAAACTCGCACGTTTTGGTAGGTGAAATGTTTCAAAGAACACATTCGAGCGGAGTAACGAACACATGGTAGTAAAACGAGAGAAATAACAGGAAAGAAACACTAAAACGAAGCATTAGATACATGAGAAATAGAAAATATAATATAAAAATACATATAGATAAGGAAAGAGAAAGAAATGAAAAAAAAGAATATAATGTGGAAACGAAAATAGAGAATCTGGACGTGGAATAAAATAGCAAACTAAACAACGAAACTACATAAGGATTAAATAAAAAGGATAGTCAACACTTTGAACATTGGAGATAATAAAAACGAATACAATAAATAGATATCTATATATAAATAGGCGACACGTCTTTTTGTTATCCCTTTTACAGGAAACCAGATGGACTTACCAGAATAAAAATTATACCATTCGAAAGATCAGTTTTTCCTCTATGTGCATCACCTAATTTTTTTTCTTAAATTTAATTATAAATTAGTTTAATTTTAAATTGAAATTAAAAAATTCAATGGGATAGTATGTGTGAGTTGAGCACACGTATAGCGTAGATGATGCTTTTGGGAAGAATGTGTGCGTGTGAATGTTTTACTTTTTGCCTGGAGATATGCAACCATATGTGAATTTTTGGTTTGTGTCCCCGATACATAACAAGTACTAAATTAGTCGAAAATCAAACCAAATGGATCAATCTTCTACTGGTGACACAAACCAAAAGAATGAAAATATAATTGCATTCCTCTACGAAAAAATTAAAATATAGAACATACTTATTTAACATTATCATTTGCATAGATCATACGGTCGACTGAATAAACAACCATTTATGCCAAATACGTGCATTATTTTCACTCAAACCTTATATCTATGCCAATGATAATGTGAGGGGCAAATGCAGCCATATCACAGACAATATTGATATGTTCATTGTTTTGCTTTTTGCCTGAAAGAAGGCAATCTTTGACTAATAAAATTGCATTCTTCCAGGCAAAAGCCGAAACAATGAACATATGGCCACAGACAATAATATGGATGCATTACCACAGACAAATTTAAGGCCATCGTTTATTTATACCATTGTTTTTTGCTAATTTGATAAAAATATATGCAAATTTTATTTCAAAAAATATAGAAAATCACAATTTTACAGTTATTTCTAGAAAACGCGAGGTTAACTTTCACGAATATTTATGGAAAGCGAGCGAAAGTTTGAAATTTATCATGTTTCCCAACTTTTGATGGACCCACATTTAAAACATAATTTAGAGAAATATGATATATGGCCAAAAGTTGGGAAACGAAAAAATAATAGGGATTAATCATACCTCCTAGAATGCTTTATTTGGCCGCTACGAGCAAAAAACTGTTTCAAAGTGAAAATCTTAAATTATATCATATTTCCAAACTATTGTCTGCTCACCTTTAAAACCTCAATTTAGAGAAAAAAGAAACGGTTGGAAATGAAAGTCGGTTCGTTTGTACGGAAATTCCAGATATATTTTATTTACAATATACAATGTATTTCCCACAACTTCATAATTTAGTTAAAAACCACATGATCCACGGTTCATGTGGTTTATTGAATCGTATCCCCGTCTGTATCAGAGATGGTAAATGCAGCAAAAGCGTTTCTAAGGACTTTTACAATACAACTCAGGGCAATGTTAGATGCGCCGTGTTAATGGTATAACAGTTGACTTTCGTGGCCACTCTGTTGACAACCGTTATGCTGTTCCTTAAAATCCATATCTTTTAGCGAAATTTGATTGCTACTTAAATGTGGAAGTTCTTGGCATAGTTAAGAGCCTAAAATATATGCACAAATATGTTAACAAGGGATACGACTGTGCCTCATTACAGTTTGGAAGAGTTTGAGGTTGAGTTGAGGGCAAAGTTTATATAGATGAAATCAATTGCTCTTTGTCCGGTCACTATGTTGGATCTACGGAAGCTAATTGGCGCATGAATGAGTATCCAATGCATTACCAGTTACGTAATATATTATAGTTCGACTTGAATGTTACTTGCCTCACCGGCAAAATGTAGTCTTTAGGGAAGGAAATGTTCAGCAAGCTCTTACAATTCACAGAAGAACAAAATTGAATGCATTCTATGAAATCAATCGAATTAGTTCTTCCGAGTTTCTATATACAGAGACGCCGATACATTGTATTTAGGGAGATAAAGAAAAGAAATCGAAAAACCTCAAAGAGGAAGTAGTAGAGCTATTGCTACATTATTTTATGTTTTATGTTGAGATGTTCCATTTGAGACTATTTTACTTCATGTTCGAGGTCTCATCAGGATTTGGGTACTGTTGGGAACATTATTTACTGCACATTTTCAGCACATTCACGACGTGTCGCATGAAATTATGGAGAGTGGCGTGAATATTTATTAGAAGTAAAAGAGTGTAAGTCCTCTCAGCAGTTAAGAGAGTTAGTTGCCATATCCTATTTGTGGTATGAACTTTCCTACAAATGCTTCAGATTTCTGAAATGAATTCAAAATATTCAGGTGTGAAGACGTTTTAAGAACTTCTACAGAATATGATTCATATAACCGTGCTTTATTAGCTATTTAGGAAATTTTTTTCAGTAAACGATTCATTCGGTACTCCAACTAATCTTTTCGAATATAAGACTATTTTACTCTGTGGAGATTTTTGACGAATATTGCCACCTACATCTCACGGTACACGTGTACCACTTATTGAGATACCACTTATTGCCTTACTTCATGGTCCCAAATTTCAAAATTCCACAAAATAACTTTTACTCAAAACATGAAAGCTTTACCTCATGAGATTGAATTCGTTGATTTTCTTATTATCTCTTGGTAATGGAACTTTACCCACATTTCCAGATTACAGTCAAGATGTTATGGAAATTCCTACCCATTTATTTAGCTGCAACTTCGTGATTCCAGATACTTATGGCAATGTATCTGAAACCATAAAGTCTAACGATATTCTCAATTCGGTTATATTAGCTCCCAAATATGAAGGCTGTACTTTCATTGATGCAGAAATCTCTAACAGCCTGGCCGGAGAGAAACGAATATATTTGAGTTCCGATAAAATCTTGAGTGATGATTATAGAGAGCAAAATAATTTTCCAGTAGAATTTTTAAACTCAGTTGACGTAAGTTGGCTCCCGATCCCACAAATTTATTTTAAAAACCAAATTGCATACTTTTACTTATTCGTAATTTGTGTACAGGACATGACTTGCTTGGTCAATGGTACACCTATTCGTTTAGTTCAAATGCAAAAGAAAATTTTTTGGATTGTGAGATTTTAGCAGGAGTTTTCCGAAACACACGTATTTCGACACGTGTGACGTATTTTTGTCTTTTTCTTTTCAAGAAACTCAACTTCCCGTCATTCTGGCTTTTGCGATGACAATAAATAAATCCCAGGGGCAAACGTTTCAAAAATCAGGAATCTTACTCAAACAACCTATATTTTCTCACTGTTAATTGTATGTTGTAGCCAGTAGAGTTAGATCGTTTAACCGATTGCGTGTTTATATGTATTTCTGAAACACAAAGTCAATGTCATTTGGCAGAAGATGTAAGAATTTTTACAAAAAGTATTTTTTATGAGAAAATTTTAAGATCTTTTAAGATCCGCAACCACACCCGCAAGGTTTTTGAAAATTATAGATAGGGCCTCATTCAATATAGATGTACTTTGACGCACAAAATGAGCTGAAATGATATGTACTACAGTCTGAACTAACTACCCTTTTTACTTACAATGCTACTGTATATATAGCTCCATGCGCGAGCTATTAGAATGAGCGGAGCGAACAACGGGGGTTGGCGAGCGTAGCGAGCAGGGGGCGCCCCCCTAGTATAAACAAACTCAAGAAGAAAAAAAGAAAGAACTCATAGAAACCAGTTGAAGCCAGATGACAAGCCTATTGTTAGCAGTCCCAAAACAAGGACCTGATGGCCAGAAGCTATGGTGAAATCAGCAATGTTGATAAAGCAACGGAAGGAATTGAGAAACCCACTGCCTAGGATAGAGAATATACAAGACCAGTCAGGGAACCAATGTCACAGTTCTGTGCTCAATCCCATAAGCAGCTACCATCGGATAACAATAAATTTACATGAACGAAGACGCAGAAAGAACAATATCAAATATGAAGACAACACCCCCGTACCCTAACGTGATCGCACTTCAGTACAGAGGTCAACTGTGCAAAAGCATCCTTAAAACAAATTGGTTCAATTTAAATATACATATAAAGGATAAAAAACCAGGTACTAGCTGTCAGATTGTACATAACCGTAGCGTTAATACTTCACATACTTCAAAACTATAAAATATTAATAGTCATAAGACGGCATGAACGTAATAAACTATGATAATCATCAAGATAAATTAAGAAATAGGAATTCTAAAATTCAAAATTTGTACTCCGTTACTTGTAATCCATAATGTAAAGTACTTACTATAAAACATACTGTAACCATATAAATTGTAATTCATCCTGTAAACGCATACAAAGAATTGTACGTCACGATGTAGTTAATCATCAATATAAAATACGAAATAGATAATGCTAAAATAAATAAAGGAAAAATGTAAGACAAAAAAAAACTAAATTCGAAAATATATAAAGTTTAAAGGATGGTAAATTAAATTATAATCAGTTTTGAAGAATAAAGTTTAAGTAACGGTAAATTAAATTATAGTAAGTTGTCATTTGTAAAATTAAAAATATGTAACAAAGATAGAAAATGTAAGAAATGATAAACTCAAAAACATTGCGAAAAATCAGTTATTAGAAATCCAATAGAAACAACAAGAATAGGACTGTATGTACAGTAATTGTCGAGTGAAATAACAATTAGTTTGCCAGTAAGCTAGGAGTAAAGGAGTAGTTAGTTATAGTTAAATGAATTGCTAATACAAAACACAACCCCAAAAAAAAAAAAAAAAAAAAAGGGGGAAGCTTTTCTAAAGAGGGGAGGAAATGTTATGAACCAAATTTCGGTTCTTTTTAAGAAGGAACCATGACCTTCCTCAAGAGCTTAACCTTCCTTCCTTAAGGTCATGAATGTTTTGAAATTGCAACCTGAGTCAGCAGAAATGCTGACTCAGGTGAAAAATGCATTTGTGAGAAAAATATTTTCCTCGAGTCAGCTTTCGTGCTGACTCAGGAAATATGAAATTCTGAAAAATATTTTCCCGAGTTGGCATTACTGCTGACTCGGAAGAACCTAAAAAAGTATAAAATGGAACGAATGGAAAATGCATCGATTGGGTCAACGACTCGATCGATTTCAATGACTTTCGATCAATGACCCAATCGATGGAATTTCCATTCTACAATTAAGGTAAGAGTAGGGAAAATTACTGAGTAAGCTAGATTTAAGTATAAATTAAGGTTTGATTTGTAAAAGAATTCAGTCTAGAAATATACGGCTCATAGAACGTGTGTTTTTTGACTCAAGGGTAACTTTGCCTTCAGGCCATGTACCCTTAAAGACCTGACTTGGCCTCGTAGCCAGGCAGGCAAAAATGACCACAAAGAGGTAACATGGGCCACAGGCCCTATATCTCCAACAGAACGAAGTAAAGTCGGCCAAATGGCCTATACTTCAAAAAGAAGAGGTAAAGCGGGCAAAATGCCCCATACCTCCAGCGTCCTGAACATGGTTCGAAAGAACCTCACAGGCAAAACAAAACACGTTTAAAAATAATTTCAGATGAAATTCTACAAGTCAAGAGTTGAAATGTAAAAATTTTTCTTAACATTTTGGCATGTTATTAGTGAGGTTGTGCAGATTGTCACTGTAATTTTAGTGGTTTTCGCTGTTATTAGTGAGGCTTTGCAGATTGTGACTGTTATTTTAGTGGTTTTCGCTATTATTAGTGAGGTTGTGCAGATTGTCACTGTTATTTTAGTGGTTTTCGCTGTTATTAGTGAGGTTGTGCAGATTGTCACTGTTATTTAAGTGGTTTTCGCTGTTATTAGTGAGGTTGTGCAGATTGTGACTGTTATTTTAGTGGTTTTCGATGTTATTAGTGAGGCTTTGCAGATTGTGGCTGTTATTTTAGTGGTTTTCGCTGTTATTAGTGAGGTTTTGCAGATTGTCACTGTAATTTTAGTGGTTTTCGCTGTTATTAGTGAGGTTGTGCAGATTGTCACTGTAATTTCAGTAGTTTTCGCTGTTATTAGTGAGGTTGTGCAGATTGTGACTGTTATTTTAGTGGTTTTCGCTATTATTAGTGAGGCTTTGCAGATTGTCACTGTAATTTTAGTGGTTTTCGCTGTTATTAGTGAGGTTGTGCAGACTGTCACTGTTATTTTAGTGGTTTTCGCTGTTATTAGTGAGGTTGTGCAGATTGTCACTGTTATTTTAGTGGTTTTCGGTGTTATGAGTGAGGTTGTGCAGATTGTCGCTGTAATTTTAGTGGTTTTCGCTGTTATTAGTGAGGTTGTGCAGATTGTCACAGTTATTTTAGTGGTTTTCGCTGTTATTAGTGAGGTTGTGCAGATTGTCACAGTTATTTTAGTGGTTTTCGCTGTTATTAGTGAGGTTTTGCAGATTGTCACTGTAATTTTAGTGGTTTTCGCTGTTATTAGTGAGGTTTTGCAGATTGTCACTGTAATTTGAGTGGTTTTCGCTGTTATTAGTGAGGTTGTGCAGATTGTCACAGTTATTTTAGTGGTTTTCGCTGTTATTAGTGAGGTTTTGCAGATTGTCACAGTTATTTAAGTGGTTTCCGCTGTTATTAGTGAGGTTGTGCAGATTGTCACTGTTATTTTAGTGGTCTTCGCTGTTATTAGTGAGGGTGTGCAGATTGTCACAGTTATTTTAGTGGTTTTCGCTGTTATTAGTGAGGTTGTGCAGATTGTCATTGTAATTTTAGTGGTTTTCGCTGTTATTAAGTAGTGAGGTTTTGCAGATTGTCACAGTTATTTTAGTGGTTTTCGCTGTTATTAGTGAGGTTTTGCAGATTGTCACAGTTATTTTAGTGGTTTTCGCTGTTATTAGTGAGGTTGTGCAGATTGTCACTGTTATTTTAGTGGTTTTCGCTGTTATTAGTGAGGTTGTGCAGATTGTCACTGTAATTTTAGTGGTTTTCGCTGTTATTAGTGAGGCTTTGCAGATTGTGACTGTTATTTTAGTGGTTTTCGCTGTTATTAGTGAGGTTGTGAAGATTTTCACTGTTATTTTAGTGGTTTTCGCTGTTATTAGTGAGGTTGTGCAGATTGTCACTGTTATTTTAGTGATTTTCGCTGTTATTAGTGAGGTTGTGCAGATTGTGACTGTTATTGTAGTGATTTTCGCTGTTATTAGTGAGGCTTTGCAGATTGTGGCTGTTATTTTAGTGGTTTTCGCTGTTATTAGTGAGGTTTTCAAATTGTCACTGTAATTTTAGTGGTTTTCGCTGTTATTAGTGAGGTTGTGCAGATTGTCTTTGTAATTTTAGTGGTTTTCGCTGTTATTAGTGAGGTTGTGCAGATTGTCACAGTTATTTTAGTGGTTTTCGCTGTTATTAGTGAGGTTTTGCAGATTGTCATAGTTATTTTAGTGGTTTTCGCTGTTATTAGTTAGATTGTGCAGATTGTCACTGTTATTTTAGTGGTTTTCGCTAATATTAGTGAGGTTGTGCAGATTGTCACAGTTATTTTAGTGGTTTTCGCTGTTATTAGTGAGGTTGTGCAGATTGTCACAGTTATTTTAGTGGTTTTCGCTGTTATTAGTGAGGTTGTGCAGATTGTCACTGTTATTTTAGTGGTTTTCGCTAATATTAGTGAGGTTGTGCAGATTGTCACTGTTATTTTAGTGGTTTTCGCTATTATTAGTGAGGTTGTGCAGATTGTGACTGTTATTTTAGTGGTTTTCGCTGTTATTAGTGAGACTTTGCAGATTGTGACTGTTATTTTAGTGGTTTTCGCTGTTATTAGTGAGGTTTTGCAGATTGGCACTGTAATTTTAGTGGTCTTCGCTGTTATTAGTGAGGTTGTGCAGATTGTCACAGTTATTTTATAGGTTTTCGCTGTTATTAGTGAGGTTTGCAGATTGTCACTGTAATTTTAGTGCTTTTCGCTGTTATTAGTGAGGTTGTGCAGATTGTCACAGTTATTTTAGTGGTTTTCGCTGTTATTAGTGAGGTTGTGCAGATTGTCACAGTTATTTTAGTGGTTTTCGCTGTTATTAGTGAGGTTTTGCAGAATGTCACTGTAATTTTAGTGGGTTTCGCTGTTATTAGTGAGGTTTTGCAGATTGTCACTGTAATTTTAGTGGTTTTCGCTGTTATTAGTGAGGTTGAGCAGATTGTCACAGTTATTTTAGTGGTTTTCGCTGTTATTAGTGAGGTTGTGTAGATTGTCACTGTTATTTTAGTGGTTTTCGCTGTTATTAGTGAGGTTGTGCAGATTGTCACTGTAATTTTAGTGGTTTTCGCTGTTATTAGTGAGGCTTTGCAGATTGTGACTGTTATTTTAGTGGTTTTCGCTGTTATTAGTGAGGTTGTGAAGATTTTCACTGTTATTTTAGTGGTTTTCGCTGTTATTAGTGAGGTTGTGCAGATTGTCACTGTTATTTTAGTGGTTTTCGCTGTTATTAGTGAGGTTGTGCAGATTGTGACTGTTATTTTAGTGATTTTCGCTGTTATTAGTGAGGCTTTGCAGATTGTGGCTGTTATTTTAGTGGTTTTCGCTGTTATTAGTGAGGTTTTGCAAATTGTCACTGTAATTTTAGTGGTTTTCGCTGTTATTAGTGAGGTTGTGCAGATTGTCACAGTTATTTTAGTGGTTTTCGCTGTTAGTAGTGAGGTTGTGCAGATTGTCACAGTTATTTTAGTGGTTTTCGCTGTTATTAGTGAGGTTTTGCAGATTGTCACTGTAATTTTAGTGGTTTTCGCTGTTATTAGTGAGGTTGTGCAGATTGTCACTGTTATTTTAGTGGTTTTCGCTGTTATTAGTGAGGTTGTGCAGATTGTCACTGTTATTTTAGTGGTTTTCGCTATTATTAGTGAGGTTGTGCAGATTGTGACTGTTATTTTAGTGGTTTTCGCTGTTATTAGTGAGACTTTGCAGATTGTGACTGTTATTTTAGTGGTTTTCGCTGTTATTAGTGAGGTTTTGCAGATTGTCACTGTAATTTTAGTGGTTTTCGCTGTTATTAGTGAGGTTGTGCAGATTGTCACAGTTATTTTATTGGTTTTCGCTGTTATTAGTGAGGTTTGCAGATTGCCGCTGTAATTTTAGTGGTTTTCGCTGTTATTAGTGAGGTTGTGCAGATTGTCACAGTTATTTTAGTGGTTTTCGCTGTTATTAGTGAGGTTGTGCAGATTGTCACAGTTATTTTAGTGGTTTTCGCTGTTATTAGTGAGGTTTTGCAGATTGTCACTGTAATTTTAGTGGTTTTCGCTGTTATTAGTGAGGTTGTGCAGATTGTCACAGTTATTTTAGTGGTTTTCGCTGTTATTAGTGAGGTTTTGCAGATTGTCACAGTTATTTTAGTGGTTTTCGCTGTTATTAGTGAGGTTGTGCAGATTGTCACTGTAATTTTAGTGGTTTTCGCTGTTATTAGTGAGGTTGTGCAGATTGTCACAGTTATTTTAGTGGTTTTCGCTGTTATTAGTGAGGTTGTGCAGATTGTCTCAGTTATTTTAGTGGTTTTCGCTGTTATTAGTGAGGTTTTGCAGATTGTCACTGTAATTTTAGTGGTTTTCGCTGTTATTAGTGCGGTTGTGCAGATTGTCACAGTTATTTTAGTGGTTTTCGCTGTTATTAGTGAGGTTTTGCAGATTGTCACAGTTATTTTAGTGGTTTTCGCTGTTATTCGTGAGGTTTTGCAGACTGTCACAGTTATTTTAGTGGTTTTCGCTGTTATTAGTGAGGTTTTGCAGATTGTCACTGTAATTTTAGTGGTTTTCACTGTTATTAGTGAAGTTGTGCAGATTGTCACTGTAATTTTAGTGGTTTTCGCTGTTATTAGTGAGGTTGTGCAGATTGTCACAGTTATTTTAGTGGTATTCGCTGTTATTAGTGAGGTTTTGCAGATTGTCACTGTAATTTTAGTGGTTTTCGCTGTTATTAGTGAGGTTGTGCAGATTGTCACAGTTATTTTAGTGGTTTTCGCTGTTATTAGTGAGGTTTTGCAGATTGTCACTGTAATTTGAGTGGTTTTCGCTGTTATTAGTGAGGTTGTGCAGATTGTCACAGTTATTGTAGTGGTTTTCGCTGTTATTAGTGAGGTTTTGCAGATTGTCACTGTAATTTTAGTGGTTTTCGCTGTTATTAGTGAGGCTTTGCAGATTGTGACTGTTATTTTAGTGGTTTTCGCTGTTATTAGTGAGGTTTTGCAGATTGTCACAGTTATTTTAGTGGTTTTCGTTGTTATTAGTGAGGATTTGCAGATTGTCACTGTAATTTCAGTGGTTTTCGTCGTTATTAGTGAGGTTGTGCAGATTGTCACAGTTATTTTAGTGGTTTTCGCTGTTATTAGTGAGGTTTTGCAGATTGTCACAGTTATTTTAGTGGTTTTCGCTGTTATTAGTGAGGTTGTGCAGATTGTCACAGTTATTTTAGTGATTTTCGCTGTTATTAGTGAGGTTGTGCAGATTGTCACAGTTATTTTTGTGGTTTTCGCTGTTATTAGTGAGGTTGTGCAGATTGTCACTGTAATTTTAGTGGTTTTCGCTGTTATTAGTGAGGTTTTGCAGATTGTCACAGTTATTTTAGTGGTTTTCGCTGTTATTAGTGAGGTTTTGCAGATTGTCACAGTTATTTTAGTGGTTTTCGCTGTGATTAGTGAGGTTTTGCAGATTGTCACAGTTATTTTAGTGGTTTTCGCTGTTTTTAGTGAGGTTGTGCAGATTGTCACTGTTATTTTAGTGGTTTTCGCTGTTATTAGTGAGGTTGTGCAGATTGTCACTGTAATTTTAGTGGTTTTCGCTGTTATTAGTGAGGCTTTGCAGATTGTGACTGTTATTTTCGTGGTTTTCGCTGTTATTAGTGAGGTTGTGCAGATTGTCACTGTTCTTTTAGTGGTTTTCGCTGTTATTAGTGAGGTTGTGCAGATTGTCACTGTTATTTAAGTGGTTTTCGCTGTTTTTAGTGAGGTTGTGCAGATTGTGACTGTTATTTTAGTGGTTTTCGCTGTTATTAGTGAGGCTTTGCAGATTGTGGCTGTTATTTTAGTGGTTTTCGCTGTTATTAGTGAGGCTTTGCAGATTGTCACTGTAATTTTAGTGGTTTTCGCTGTTATTAGTGAGGTTGTGCAGATTGTCACTGTAATTTCAGTGGTTTTCGCTGTTATTAGTGAGGTTGTGCAGATTGTGACTGTTATTTTAGTGGTTTTCGCTGTTATTAGTGAGGCTTTGCAGATTGTCACTGTAATTTGAGTGGTTTTCGCTGTTATTAGTGAGGTTGTGCCGATTGTCACAGTTATTTTAGTGGTTTTCGCTGTTATTAGTGAGGTTGTGCAGATTGTCACTGTTATTTTAGTGGTTTTCGCTGTTATTAGTGAGGTTGTGCAGATTGTCACTGTTATTTTAGTGGTTTTCGCTGTTATTAGTGAGGTTGTGCAGATTCTCACAGTAATTTTAGTGGTTTTCGCTGTTATTAGTGAGGTTGTGCAGATTGTCACAGTTATTTTAGTGGTTTTCGCTGTTATTAGTGAGGTTGTGCAGATTGTCACAGTTATTTTAGTGGTTTTCGCTGTTATTAGTGAGGTTGTGCAGATTGTGACTGTAATTTCAGTGGTTTTCGCTGTTATTAGTGAGGTTGTGCAGATTGTGACTGTTATTTTAGTGGTTTTCGCTGTTATTAGTGAGGCTTTGCAGATTGTCACTGTAATTTTAGTGGTTTTCGCTGTTATTAGTGAGGTTGTGCAGATTGTCACAGTTATTTTAATGGTTTTCGCTGTTATTAGTGAGGTTGTGCAGATTGTCACTGTTATTTTAGTGGTTTTCGCTGTTATTAGTGAGGTTGTGCAGATTGTCACTGTTATTTTAGTGGTTTTCGCTGTTATTAGTGAGGTTGTGCAGATTGTCACTGTAATTTTAGTGGTTTTCGCTGTTATTAGTGAGGTTGTGCAGATTGTCACAGTTATTTTAGTGGTTTTCGCTGTTATTAGTGAGGTTGTGCAGATTGTCACAGTTATTTTAGTGGTTTTCGCTGTTATTAGTGAGGTTTTGCAGATTGTCACTGTAATTTTAGTGGTTTTCGCTGTTATTAGTGAGGTTTTGCAGATTGTCACTGTAATTTTAGTGGTTTTCGCTGTTATTAGTGAGGTTGTGCAGATTGTCACTGTAATGTTAGTGGTTTTCGCTGTTATTAGTGAGGTTTTGCAGATTGTCACAGTTATTTTAGTGGTTTTCGCTGTTATTAGTGAGGTTGTGCAGATTGTCACAGTTATTTTAGTGGTTTTCGCTGTTATTAGTGAGGTTGTGCAGATTGTCACAGTTATTTTAGTGGTTTTCGCTGTTATTAGTGAGGTTGTGCAGATTGTCATTGTAATTTTAGTGGTTTTCGCTGTTATTAGTGAGGTTTTGCAGATTGTCACAGTTATTTTAGTGGTTTTCGCTGTTATTAGTGAGGTTTTGCAGATTGTCACAGTTATTTTAGTGGTTTTCGCTGTTATTAGTGAGGTTGTGCAGATTGTCACTGTTATTTTAGTGGTTTTCGCTGTTATTAGTGAGGTTGTGCAGATTGTCTCTGTAATTTTAGTGGTTTTCGCTGTTATTAGTGAGGCTTTGCAGATTGTGACTGTTATTTTAGTGGTTTTCGCTGTTATTAGTGAGGTTGTGCAGATTGTCACTGTTATTTTAGTGGTTTTCGCTGTTATTAGTGAGGTTGTGCAGATTGTGACTGTTATTTTAGTGGTTTTCGCTGTTATTAGTGAGGCTTTGCAGATTGTGGCTGTTATTTTAGTGGTTTTCGCTGTTATTAGTGAGGTTTTGCAGATTGTCACTGTAATTTTAGTGGTTTTCGCTGTTATTAGTGAGGTTGTGCAGATTGTCTTTGTAATTTTAGTGGTTTTCACTGTTATTAGTGAGGTTGTGCAGATTGTCACAGTTATTTTAGTGGTTTTCGCTGTTATTAGTGAGGTTTTGCAGATTGTCACTGTTATTTTACTGGTTTTCGCTGTTATTAGTGAGGTTGTGCAGATTGTGACTGTTATTTTAGTGGTTTTCGCTGTTATTAGTGAGGTTGTGCAGATTGTCTTTGTAATTTTAGTGGTTTTCGCTGTTATTAGTGAGGTTTTGCAGATTGTCACAGTTATTTTAGTGGTTTTCGCTGTTATTAGTGAGGTTTTGCAGATTGTCACTGTTATTTTAGTGGTTTTCGCTGTTATTAGTGAGGTTGTGCAGATTGTCACTGTTATTTTAGTGGTTTTCGCTGTTATTAGTGAGGCTTTGCAGATTGTGACTGTTATTTTAGTGGTTTTCGCTGTTATTAGTGAGGTTTTGCAGATTGTCACTGTAATTTTAGTGGTTTTCGCTGTTATTAGTAAGGTTGTGCAGATTGTCACAGTTATTTCAGTGGTTTTCGCTGTTATTAGTGAGGTTTTGCAGATTGTCACTGTAATTTTAGTGGTTTTCGCTGTTATTAGTGAGGTTGTGCAGATTGTCACAGTTATTTTAGTGGTTTTCGCTGTTATTAGTGAGGTTTTGCAAATTGTCACAGTTATTTTAGTGGTTTTCGCTGTTATTAGTGAGGTTGTGCAGATTGTCACTGTAATTTTAGTGGTTTTCGCTGTTATTAGTGAGGTTTTGCAGATTGTCACAGTTATTTTAGTGGTTTTCGCTGTTATTAGTGAGGTTTTGCAGATTGTCACTGTAATTTTAGTGGTTTTCGCTGTTATTAGTGAGGTTGTGCAGATTGTCACTGTAATTTTAGTGGTTTTCGCTGTTATTAGTGAGGTTGTGCAGATTGTCACAGTTATTTTAGTGGTTTTCGCTGTTATTAGTGAGGTTGTGCAGATTGTCACAGTTATTTTAGTGGTTTTCGCTGTTATTAGTGAGGTTTTGCAGATTGTCACTGTTATTTTAGTGTTTTTCGCTGTTATTAGTGAGGTTGTGCAGATTGTCACAGTTATTTTAGTGGTTTTCGCTGTTATTAGTGAGGTTGTGCAGATTGTCACAGTTATTTTAGTGGTTTTCGCTGTTATTAGTGAGGTTTTGCAGACTGTCACAGTTATTTTAGTGGTTTTCGCTGTTATTAGTGAGGTTGTGCAGATTGTCACTGTAATTTTAGTGGTTTTCGCTGTTGTTAGTGAGGTTGTGCAGATTGTCACAGTTATTTTAGTGGTTTTCGCTGTTATTAGTGAGGTTTTGCAGATTGTCACTGTAATTTTAGTGGTTTTCGCTGTTATTAGTGAGGTTGTGCAGATTGTCACAGTTATTTTAGTGATTTTCGCTGTTATTAGTGAGGTTGTGCAGATTGTCACAGTTATTTTAGTGGTTTTCGCTGTTATTAGTGAGGTTTTGCAGATTGTCACTGTAATTGTAGTGGTTTTCGCTGTTATTAGTGAGGTTGTGCAGATTGTCACAGTTATTTTAGTGGTTTTCGCTGTTATTAGTGAGGTTTTGCAGATTGTCACTGTAATTTTAGTGGTTTTCGCTGTTACTAGTGAGGTTGTGCAGATTGTCACAGTTATTTTAGTGGTTTTCGCTGTTATTAGTGAGGTTGTGCAGATTGTCACTGTTATTTTAGTGGTTTTCGCTGTTATTAGTGAGGTTGTGCAGATTGTGACTGTTATTGTAGTGGTTGTCGCTGTTATTAGTGAGGCTTTGCAGTTTGTGACTGTTATTTTAGTGGTTTTCGCTGTTATTAGTGAGGTTTTGCAGATTGTCACTGTAATTTTAGTGGTTTTCGCTGTTATTAGTGAGGTTTTGCAGATTGTCACTGTAATTTTAGTGGTTTTCGCTGTTATTAGTGAGGTTGTGCAGATTGTCACAGTTATTTTAGTGGTTTTCGCTGTTATTAGTGAGGTTGTGCAGATTGTCACTGTAGTTTTAGTGGTTTTCGCTGTTATTAGTGAGGTTTTGCAGATTGTCACAGTTATTTTAGTGGTTTTCGCTGTTATTAGTGAGGTTTTGCAGATTGTCACAGTTATTTTAGTGGTTTTCGCTGTAATTAGTGAGGTTGTGCAGATTGTCACTGTTATTTTAGTGGTTTTCGCTGTTATTAGTGAGGTTGTGCAGATTGTCACAGTTATTTTAGTGGTTTTCGCTGTTATTAGTGAGGTTGTGCAGATTGTCACAGTTATTTTAGTGGTTTTCGCTGTTATTAGTGAGGTTTTGCAGATTGTCACTGTAATTTTAGTGGTTTTCGCTGTTATTAGTGAGGTTGTGCAGATTGTCACAGTTATTTTAGTGGTTTTCGCTGTTATTAGTGAGGTTGTGCAGATTGTCACAGTTATTTTAGTGGTTTTCGCTGTTATTAGTGAGGTTTTGCAGATTGTCACTGTAATTTTAGTGGTTTTCGCTGTTATTAGTGAGGTTGTGCAGATTGTCACAGTTATTTTAGTGGTTTTCGCTGTTATTAGTGAGGTTGTGCAGATTGTCACAGTTATTTTAGTGGTTTTCTCTGTTATTAGTGAGGTTTTGCAGATTGTCACTGTAATTTTAGTGGTTTTCGCTGTTATTAGTGAGGTTGTGCAGATTGTCACAGTTATTTTAGTGGTTTTCTCTGTTATTAGTGAGGTTTTGCAGATTGTCACTGTAATTTTAGTGGTTTTCGCTGTTATTAGTGAGGTTGTGCAGATTGTCACAGTTATTTTAGTGGTTTTCGCTGTTTTTAGTGAAGTTGTGCAGATTGTCACAGTTATTTTAGTGGTTTTCGCTGTTATTAGTGAGGTTGTGCAGATTGTCACTGTAATTTTAGTGGTTTTCGCTGTTATTATTGAGGTTTTGCAGATTGTCACAGTTATTTAAGTGGTTTTCGCTGTTATTAGTGAGATTTTGCAGATTGTCACTGTAATTTTAGTGGTTTTCGTTGTTATTAGTGAGGTTGTGCAGATTGTCACAGTTATTTTAGTGGTTTTTGCTGTTATTAGTGAGGTTGTGCAGATTGTCACAGTTATTTTAGTGGTTTTCGCTGTTATTAGTGAGGTTGTGCAGATTGTGGCTGTTATTTTAGTGGTTTTCGCTGTTATTAGTGAGGCTTTGCAGATTGTGACTGTTATTTTAGTGGTTTTCGCTGTTATTAGTGAGGTTTTGCAGATTGTCACTGTAATTTTAGAGGTTTTCGCTGTTATTAGTGAGGTTGTGCAGATTGTCACTGTAATTTTAGTGGTTTTCGCTGTTATTAGTGAGGTTTTGGAGATTGTCACTGTAATTTTAGTGGTTTTCGCCGTTATTAGTGAGGTTGTGCAGATTGTCACAGTTATTTTAGTGGTTTTCGCTGTTATTAGTGAGGTTTTGCAGATTGTCACTGTAATTTTAGTGGTTTTCGCTGTTATTAGTGAGGTTGTGCAGATTGTCACAGTTATTTTAGTGGTTTTCGCTGTTATTAGTGAGGTTTTGCAGATTGTCACTGTAATTTTAGTGGTTTTCGCAGTTGTTAGTGAGGTTTTGCAGATTGTCACTGTAATTTTAGTGGTTTTCGCTGTTATTAGCGAGGTTGTGCAGATTGTCACAGTTATTTTAGTGGTTTTCGCTGTTATTAGTGAGGTTGTGCAGATTGTCCCAGTTATTTTAGTGGTTTTCGCTGTTATTAGTGAGGTTTTGCAGATTGTCACTGTAATTTTAGTGGTTTTCGCTGTTATTATTGAGGTTGTGCAGATTGTCACAGTTATTTTAGTGGTTTTCGCTGTTATTAGTGAGGTTTTGCAGATTGTCACTGTAATTTTAGTGGTTTTCACTGTTATTAGTGAGGCTGTGCAGATTGTCACAGTTATTTTAGTGGTTTTCGCTGTTATTAGTGTGGTTGTGCAGATTGTCACTGTAATTTTAGTGGTTTTCGCTGTTATTAGTGAGGTTTTGCAGATTGTCACAGTTATTTTAGTGGTTTTCGCTGTTATTAGTGAGGTTTTGCAGATTGTCACTGTAATTTTAGTGGTTTTCGTTGTTATTAGTGAGGTTGTGCAGATTGTCACATTTATTTTAGTGGTTTTCGCTGTTATTAGTGAGGTTTTGCAGATTGTCACTGTAATTTTAGTGGTTTTCGCTGTTATTAGTGAGGTTGTGCAGATTGTCACAGTTATTTTAGTGGTTTTCGCTGTTATTAGTGAGGTTTTGCATATTGTCACTGTAATTTTAGTGGTTTTCGCTGTTATTAGTGAGGTTGTGCAGATTGTCACAGTTATTTTAGTGGTTTTCGCTGTTATTAGTGAGGTTGTGCAGATTGTCACAGTTATTTTAGTGGTTTTCGCTGTTATTAGTGAGGTTGTGCAGATTGTCACTGTAATTTTAGTGGTTTTCGCTGTTATAAGTGAGGTTTTGCAGATTGTCACAGTTATTTTAGTGGTTTTCGCTGTTATTAGTGAGGTTTTGCAGATTGTCACTGTAATTTTAGTGGTTTTCGCTGTTATTAGTGATTTTGTGCAGATTGTCACTGTAATTTTAGTGGTTTTCGCTGTTATTAGTGAGGTTGTGCAGATTGTCACTCTTATTTTAGTGGTTTTCGCTCTTATTAGTGAGGTTTTGCAGATTGTCACTGTAATTTTAGTGGTTTTCGCTGTTATTAGTGAGGTTTTGCAGATTGTCACAGTTATTTTAGTGGTTTTCGCTGTTATTAGTGAGGTTTTGCAGATTGTCACTGTTATTTTAGTGGTTTTCGCTGTTATTAGTGAGGTTGTGCAGATTGTCACTGTTATTTTAGTGGTTTTCGCTGTTATAAGTGAGGCTTTGCAGATTGTGACTGTTATTTTAGTAGGTTTCGCTTTTATTAGTGAGGTTTTGCAGATTGTCACTGTAATTTTAGTGGTTTTCGCTGTTATTAGTGAGGTTGTGCAGATTGTCACAGTTATTTCAGTGGTTTTCGCTGTTATTAGTGAGGTTTTGCAGATTGTCACTGTAATTTTAGTGGTTTTCGCTGTTATTAGTGAGGTTGTGCATATTGTCACAGTTATTTTAGTGGTTTTCGCTGTTATTAGTGAGGTTTTGCAAATTGTCACAGTTATTTTAGTGGTTTTCGCTGTTATTGGTGAGGTTGTGCAGATTGTCACTGTAATTTTAGTGGTTTTCGCTGTTATTAGTGAGGTTTTGCAGATTGTCACAGTTATTTTAGTGGTTTTCGCTGTTATTAGTGAGGTTTTGCAGATTGTCACTGTAATTTTAGTGGTTTTCGCTGTTATTAGTGAGGTTGTGCAGATTGTCACAGTTATTTTAGTGGTTTTCGCTGTTATTAGTGAGGTTGTGCAGATTGTCACAGTTGTGTTAGTGGTTTTCGCTGTTATTAGTGAGGTTTTGCAGATTGTCACAGTTATTTTAGTGGTTTTCGCTGTTATTAGTGAGGTTTTGCAGATTGTCACTGTAATTTTAGTGGTTTTCGCTGTTATTAGTGAGGTTGTGCAGATTGTCACAGTTATTTTAGTGGTTTTCGCTGTTATTAGTGAGGTTTTGCAGATTGTCACAGTTATTTTAGTGGTTTTCGCTGTTATTAGTGAGGTTTTGCAGATTGTCACTGTTATTTTAGTGGTTTTCGCTGTTATTAGTGAGGTTTTGCAGATTGTCACTGTAATTTTAGTGGTTTTCGCTGTTATTAGTGAGGTTTTGCAGATTGTCACAGTTATTTTAGTGGTTTTCGCTGTTATTAGTGAGGTTGTGCAGATTGTCACTGTTATTTTAGTGGTTTTCGCTGTTATTAGTGAGGTTGTGCAGATTGTCACAGTTATTTTAGTGGTTTTCGCTGTTATTAGTGAGGTTGTGCAGATTGTCACAGTTATTTTAGTGGTTTTCGCTGTTATTAGTGAGGTTTTGCAGATTGTCACTGTAATTTTAGTGGTTTTCGCTGTTATTAGTGAGGTTGTGCAGATTGTCACAGTTATTTTAGTGGTTTTCGCTGTTATTAGTGAGGTTGTGCAGATTGTCACAGTTATTTTAGTGGTTTTCGCTGTTATTAGTGAGGTTGTGCAGATTGTCACAGTTATTTTAGTGGTTTTCGCTGTTATTAGTGAGGTTGTGCAGATTGTCACTGTAATTTTAGTGGTTTTCGCTGTTATTAGTGAGGTTTTGCAGATTGTCACAGTTATTTTAGTGGTTTTTGCTGTTATTAGTGAGGTTTTGCAGATTGTCACTGTAATTTTAGTGGTTTTCGCTGTTATTAGTGAGGTTGTGCAGATTGTCACAGTTATTTTAGTGGTTTTCGCTGTTATTAGTGAGGTTGTGCAGATTGTCATAGTTATTTTAGTGGTTTTCGCTGTTATTAGTGAGGTTGTGTAGATTGTGACAGTTATTTTAGTGGTTTTCGCTGTTATTAGTGAGGCTTTGCAGATTGTGACTGTTATTTTAGTGGTTTTCGCTGTTATTAGTGAGGTTTTGCAGATTGTCACTGTAATTTTAGTGGTTTTCGATGTTATTAGTGAGGTTGTGCAGATTGTCACTGTAATTTTAGTGGTTTTCGCTGTTATCAGTGAGGTTTTGCAGATTGTCACTGTAATTTTAGTGGTTTTCGCTGTTATTAGTGAGGTTGTGCAGATTGTCACAGTTATTTTAGTGGTTTTCGCTGTTATTAGTGAGGTTTTGCAGATTGTCACTGTAATTTTATTGGTTTTCGCTGTTATTAGTGAGGTTGTGCAGATTGTCACAGTTATTTTAGTGGTTTTCGCTGTTATTAGTGAGGTTTTGCAGATTGTCACAGTTATTTTAGTGGTTTTCGCTGTTATTAGTGAGGTTGTGCAGATTGTCACAGTTATTTTAGTGGTTTTCGCTGTTATTAGTGAGGTTTTGCAGATTGTCTCAGTTATTTTAGTGGTTTTCGCTATTATTAGTGAGGTTTTGCAGATTGTCACTGTTATTTTAGTGGTTTTCGCTGTTATTAGTGAGGTTTTGCAGATTGTCACTGTAATTTTAGTGGTTTTCGCTGTTATTAGTGAGGTTTTGCAGATTGTCACAGTTATTTTAGTGGTTTTCGCTGTTATTAGTGAGGTTGTGCAGATTGTCACTGTAATTTTAGTGGTTTTTGCTGTTATTAGTGAGGTTTTGCAGATTGTCACAGTTATTTTAGTGGTTTTCGCTGTTATTAGTGAGGTTTTGCTGATTGTCACTGTAATTTTAGTGGTTTTCGCTGTTATTAGTGAGGTTGTGCAGATTGTCACAGTTATTTTAGTGGTTTTCGCTGTTATTAGTGAGGTTGTGCAGTTTGTCACAGTTATTTTAGTGGTTTTCGCTGTTATTAGTGAGGTTTTGCAGATTGTCACAGTTATTTTAGTGGTTTTCGCTGTTATTAGTGAGGTTGTGCAGATTGTCACAGTTATTTTAGTGGTTTTCGCTGTTATGAGTGAGGTTTTGCAGATTGTCACTGTAATTTTAGTGGTTTTCGCTGTTACTAGTGAGGTTGTGCAGATTGTCACAGTTATTTTAGTGGTTTTCGCTGTTATTAGTGAGGTTGTGCAGATTGTCACTGTTATTTTAGTGGTTTTCGCTGTTATTAGTGAGGTTGTGCAGATTGTGACTGTTATTGTAGTGGTTGTCGCTGTTATTAGTGAGGCTTTGCAGATTGTGACTGTTATTTTAGTGGTTTTCGCTGTTATTAGTGAGGTTTTGCAGATTGTCACTGTAATTTTAGTGGTTTTCGCTGTTATTAGTGAGGTTGTGCAGATTGTCACTGTAATTTTAGTGGTTTTCGCTGTTATTAGGGAGGTTTTGCAGATTGTCACTGTAATTTTAGTGGTTTTCGCTGTTATTAGTGAGGTTGTGCAGATTGTCACAGTTATTTTAGTGGTTTTCGCTGTTATTAGTGAGGTTGTGCAGATTGTCACTGTAATGTTAATGGTTTTCGCTGTTATTAGTGAGGTTTTGCAGATTGCCACAGTTATTTTAGTGGTTTTCGCTGTTATTAGTGAGGTTTTGCAGATTGTCACAGTTATTTTAGTGGTTTTCGCTGTTATTAGTGAGGTTGTGCAGATTGTCACTGTTATTTTAGTGGTTTTCGCTGTTATTAGTGAGGTTTTGCAGATTTTCACAGTTATTTTAGTGGTTTTCGCTGTTATTAGTGAGGTTTTGCAGATTGTCACAGTTATTTTAGTGGTTTTCGATGTTATTAGTGAGGTTTTGCAGATTGTCACTGTAATTTTAGTGGTTTTCGCTGTTATTAGTAAGGTTTTGCAGATTGTCACTGTAATTGTAGTGGTTTTCGCTGTTATTAGTGAGGTTGTGCAGATTGTCACTGTAATTTTAGTGGTTTTCGCTGTTATTAGTGAGGTTTTGCAGATTGTCACTGTAATTTTAGTGGTTTTCGCTGTTATTAGTGAGGTTGTGCAGATTGTCACAGTTATTTTATTGGTTTTCGCTGTTATTAGTGAGGTTGTGCAGATTGTCACAGTTATTTTAGTGGTTTTCGCTGTTATTAGTGAGGTTCTGCAGATTGTCACAGTTATTTTAGTGGTTTTCGCGGCTATTAGTGAGGTTGTGCAGATTGTCACAGTTATTTTAGTGGTTTTCGCTGTTATTAGTGAGGTTGTGCAGATTGTCACTGTAATTTTAGTGGTTTTCGCTGTTATTAGTGAGGTTTTGCAGATTGTCACAGTTATTTTAGTGGTTTTCGCTGTTATTAGTGAGGTTTTGCAGATTGTCACTGTAATTTTAGTGGTTTTCGCTGTTATTAGTGAGGTTGTGCAGATTGTCACAGTTATTTTAGTGGTTTTCGCTGTTATTAGTGAGGTTGTGCAGATTGTCACAGTTATTTTAGTGGTTTTCGCTGTTATTAGTGAGGTTTTGCAGATTGTCACTGTAATTTTAGTGGTTTTCGCTGTTATTAGTGAGGTTGTGCAGATTGTCACTGTTATTTTAGTGGTTTTCGCTGTTATTAGTGAGGTTGTGCAGATTGTGACTGTTATTTTAGTGGTTTTCGCTGTTATTAGTGAGGTTGTGCAGATTGTCACAGTTATTTTAGTGGTTTTCTCTGTTATTAGTGAGGCTTTGCAGATTGTCACAGTTATTTTAGTGGTTTTCGCTGTTATTAGTGAGGTTGTGCAGATTGTGACTGTTATTTTAGTGGTTTTTGCTGTGAGGTTGTGCCGATTGTCACTGTAATTTTAGTGGTTTTCGCTTTTATTAGTGAGGTTGTGCAGATTGCCACTGTTATTTTAGTGGTTTTCGCTGTTATTAGTGAGGTTGTGCAGATTGTGACTGTTATTTTAGTGGTTTTCGCTGTTATTAGTGAGGTTGTGCAGATTGTCACAGTTAATTTTGTGGTTTTCGCTGTTATTAGTGAGGTTGTGCAGATTGTGACTGTTATTTTAGTGGTTTTCGCTGTTATTAGTGAGGTTGTGCAGATTGTCACAGTTATTTTAGTGGTTTTCGCTGTTATTAGTGAGGTTGTGCAGATTGTCACAGTTATTTTAGTGGTTTTCGCTGTTATTAGTGAGGTTTTGCAGATATTCACTGTAATTTTAGTGGTTTTCGCTGTTATTAGTGAGGTTGTGCAGATTGTCACAGTTATTTTAGTGGTTTTCGCTGTTATTAGTGAGGTTGTGCAGATTGTCACAGTTATTTTAGTGGTTTTCGCTGTTATTAGTGAGGTTTTGCAGATTGTCACTGTAATTTTAGTGGTTTTCGCTGTTATTAGTGAGGTTGTGCAGATTGTCACAGTTATTTTAGTGGTTTTCGCTGTTATTAGTGAGGTTGTGCAGATTGTCACAGTTATTTTAGTGGTTTTCGCTGTTATTAGTGAGGTTGTGCAGATTGTCACTGTAATTTTACTGGTTTTCGCTGTTATTAGTGAGGTTTTGCAGATTGTCACAGTTATTTAGTGGTTTTCGCTGTTATTAGTGAGGTTTTGCAGATTGTCACTGTAATTTTAGTGGTTTTCGCTGTTATTAGTGAGGTTGTGCAGATTGTCACAGTTATTTTAGTGGTTTTCGCTGTTATTAGTGAGGTTGTGCAGATTGTCATAGTTATTTTAGTGGTTTTCGCTGTTATTAGTGAGGTTGTGTAGATTGTGACTGTTATTTTAGTGGTTTTCGCTGTTATTAGTGAGGCTTTGCAGATTGTGACTGTTATTTTAGTGGTTTTCGCTGTTATTAGTGAGGTTTTGCAGATTGTCACTGTAATTTTAGTGGTTTTCGATGTTATTAGTGAGGTTGTGCAGATTGTCACTGTAATTTTAGTGGTTTTCGCTGTTATTATTGAGGTTGTGCAGATTGTCACAGTTATTTTAGTGGTTTTCGCTGTTATTAGTGAGGTTTTGCAGATTGTCACTGTAATTTTAGTGGTTTTCACTGTTATTAGTGAGGCTGTGCAGATTGTCACAGTTATTTTAGTGGTTTTCGCTGTTATTAGTGTGGTTGTGCAGATTGTCACTGTAATTTTAGTGGTTTTCGCTGTTATTAGTGAGGTTTTGCAGATTGTCACTGTAATTTTAGTGGTTTTCACTGTTATTAGTGAGGCTGTGCAGATTGTCACAGTTATTTTAGTGGTTTTCGCTGTTATTAGTGAGGTTTTGCTGATTGTCACTGTAATTTTAGTGGTTTTCGCTGTTATTAGTGAGGTTGTGCAGATTGTCACAGTTATTTTAGTGGTTTTCGCTGTTATTAGTGAGGTTGTGCAGTTTGTCACAGTTATTTTAGTGGTTTTCGCTGTTATTAGTGAGGTTTTGCAGATTGTCACAGTTATTTTAGTGGTTTTCGCTGTTATTAGTGAGGTTGTGCAGATTGTCACAGTTATTTTAGTGGTTTTCGCTGTTATGAGTGAGGTTTTGCAGATTGTCACTGTAATTTTAGTGGTTTTCGCTGTTACTAGTGAGGTTGTGCAGATTGTCACAGTTATTTTAGTGGTTTTCGCTGTTATTAGTGAGGTTGTGCAGATTGTCACTGTTATTTTAGTGGTTTTCGCTGTTATTAGTGAGGTTGTGCAGATTGTGACTGTTATTGTAGTGGTTGTCGCTGTTATTAGTGAGGCTTTGCAGATTGTGACTGTTATTTTAGTGGTTTTCGCTGTTATTAGTGAGGTTTTGCAGATTGTCACTGTAATTTTAGTGGTTTTCGCTGTTATTAGTGAGGTTGTGCAGATTGTCACTGTAATTTTAGTGGTTTTCGCTGTTATTAGGGAGGTTTTGCAGATTGTCACTGTAATTTTAGTGGTTTTCGCTGTTATTAGTGAGGTTGTGCAGATTGTCACAGTTATTTTAGTGGTTTTCGCTGTTATTAGTGAGGTTGTGCAGATTGTCACTGTAATGTTAATGGTTTTCGCTGTTATTAGTGAGGTTTTGCAGATTGTCACAGTTATTTTAGTGGTTTTCGCTGTTATTAGTGAGGTTTTGCAGATTGTCACAGTTATTTTAGTGGTTTTCGCTGTTATTAGTGAGGTTGTGCAGATTGTCACTGTTATTTTAGTGGTTTTCGCTGTTATTAGTGAGGTTGTGCAGATTGTCACAGTTATTTTAGTGGTTTTCGCTGTTATTAGTGAGGTTTTGCAGATTGTCACAGTTATTTTAGTGGTTTTCGATGTTATTAGTGAGGTTTTGCAGATTGTCACTGTAATTTTAGTGGTTTTCGCTGTTATTAGTGAGGTTTTGCAGATTGTCACTGTAATTGTAGTGGTTTTCGCTGTTATTAGTGAGGTTGTGCAGATTGTCACTGTAATTTTAGTGGTTTTCGCTGTTATTAGTGAGGTTTTGCAGATTGTCACTGTAATTTTAGTGGTTTTCGCTGTTATTAGTGAGGTTGTGCAGATTGTCACAGTTATTTTAGTGGTTTTCGCTGTTATTAGTGAGGTTGTGCAGATTGTCACAGTTATTTTAGTGGTTTTCGCTGTTATTAGTGAGGTTCTGCAGATTGTCACAGTTATTTTAGTGGTTTTCGCGGCTATTAGTGAGGTTGTGCAGATTGTCACAGTTATTTTAGTGGTTTTCGCTGTTATTAGTGAGGTTGTGCAGATTGTCACTGTAATTTTAGTGGTTTTCGCTGTTATTAGTGAGGTTTTGCAGATTGTCACAGTTATTTTAGTGGTTTTCGCTGTTATTAGTGAGGTTTTGCAGATTGTCACTGTAATTTTAGTGGTTTTCGCTGTTATTAGTGAGGTTGTGCAGATTGTCACAGTGATTTTAGTGGTTTTCGCTGTTATTAGTGAGGTTGTGCAGATTGTCACAGTTATTTTAGTGGTTTTCGCTGTTATTAGTGAGGTTTTGCAGATTGTCACTGTAATTTTAGTGGTTTTCGCTGTTATTAGTGAGGTTGTGCAGATTGTCACTGTTATTTTAGTGGTTTTCGCTGTTATTAGTGAGGTTGTGCAGATTGTCACAGTTATTTTAGTGGTTTTCGCTGTTATTAGTGAGGTTGTGCAGATTGTCACAGTTATTTTAGTGGTTTTCGCTGTTATTAGTGAGGTTTTGCAGATATTCACTGTAATTTTAGTGGTTTTCGCTGTTATTAGTGAGGTTGTGCAGATTGTCACAGTTATTTTAGTGGTTTTCGCTGTTATTAGTGAGGTTGTGCAGATTGTCACAGTTATTTTAGTGGTTTTCGCTGTTATTAGTGAGGTTGTGGAGATTGTCACTGTAATGTTAATGGTTTTCGCTGTTATTAGTGAGGTTTTGCAGATTGTCACAGTTATTTTAGTGGTTTTCGCTGTTATTAGTGAGGTTTTGCAGATTGTCACAGTTATTTTAGTGGTTTTCGCTGTTATTAGTGAGGTTGTGCAGATTGTCACTGTTATTTTAGTGGTTTTCGCTGTTATTAGTGAGGTTGTGCAGATTGTCACAGTTATTTTAGTGGTTTTCGCTGTTATTAGTGAGGTTTTGCAGATTGTCACAGTTATTTTAGTGGTTTTCGATGTTATTAGTGAGGTTTTGCAGATTGTCACTGTAATTTTAGTGGTTTTCGCTGTTATTAGTGAGGTTTTGCAGATTGTCACTGTAATTGTAGTGGTTTTCGCTGTTATTAGTGAGGTTGTGCAGATTGTCACTGTAATTTTAGTGGTTTTCGCTGTTATTAGTGAGGTTTTGCAGATTGTCACTGTAATTTTAGTGGTTTTCGCTGTTATTAGTGAGGTTGTGCAGATTGTCACAGTTATTTTAGTGGTTTTCGCTGTTATTAGTGAGGTTGTGCAGATTGTCACAGTTATTTTAGTGGTTTTCGCTGTTATTAGTGATGTTCTGCAGATTGTCACAGTTATTTTAGTGGTTTTCGCGGCTATTAGTGAGGTTGTGCAGATTGTCACAGTTATTTTAGTGGTTTTCGCTGTTATTAGTGAGGTTGTGCAGATTGTCACTGTAATTTTAGTGGTTTTCGCTGTTATTAGTGAGGTTTTGCAGATTGTCACAGTTATTTTAGTGGTTTTCGCTGTTATTAGTGAGGTTTTGCAGATTGTCACTGTAATTTTAGTGGTTTTCGCTGTTATTAGTGAGGTTGTGGAGATTGTCACAGTTATTTTAGTGGTTTTCGCTGTTATTAGTGAGGTTGTGCAGATTGTCACAGTTATTTTAGTGGTTTTCGCTGTTATTAGTGAGGTTTTGCAGATTGTCACTGTAATTTTAGTGGTTTTCGCTGTTATTAGTGAGGTTGTGCAGATTGTCACTGTTATTTTAGTGGTTTTCGCTGTTATTAGTGAGGTTGTGCAGATTGTCACAGTTATTTTAGTGGTTTTCGCTGTTATTAGTGAGGTTGTGCAGATTGTCACAGTTATTTTAGTGGTTTTCGCTGTTATTAGTGAGGTTTTGCAGATATTCACTGTAATTTTAGTGGTTTTCGCTGTTATTAGTGAGGTTGTGCAGATTGTCACAGTTATTTTAGTGGTTTTCGCTGTTATTAGTGAGGTTGTGCAGATTGTCACAGTTATTTTAGTGGTTTTCGCTGTTATTAGTGAGGTTTTGCAGATTGTCACTGTAATTTTAGTGGTTTTCGCTGTTATTAGTGAGGTTGTGCAGATTGTCACAGTTATTTTAGTGGTTTTCGCTGTTATTAGTGAGGTTGTGCAGATTGTCACAGTTATTTTAGTGGTTTTCGCTGTTATTAGTGAGGTTGTGCAGATTGTCACTGTAATTTTACTGGTTTTCGCTGTTATTAGTGAGGTTTTGCAGATTGTCACAGTTATTTAGTGGTTTTCGCTGTTATTAGTGAGGTTTTGCAGATTGTCACTGTAATTTTAGTGGTTTTCGCTGTTATTAGTGAGGTTGTGCAGATTGTCACAGTTATTTTAGTGGTTTTCGCTGTTATTAGTGAGGTTGTGCAGATTGTCATAGTTATTTTAGTGGTTTTCGCTGTTATTAGTGAGGTTGTGTAGATTGTGACTGTTATTTTAGTGGTTTTCGCTGTTATTAGTGAGGCTTTGCAGATTGTGACTGTTATTTTAGTGGTTTTCGCTGTTATTAGTGAGGTTTTGCAGATTGTCACTGTAATTTTAGTGGTTTTCGATGTTATTAGTGAGGTTGTGCAGATTGTCACTGTAATTTTAGTGGTTTTCGCTGTTATTATTGAGGTTGTGCAGATTGTCACAGTTATTTTAGTGGTTTTCGCTGTTATTAGTGAGGTTTTGCAGATTGTCACTGTAATTTTAGTGGTTTTCACTGTTATTAGTGAGGCTGTGCAGATTGTCACAGTTATTTTAGTGGTTTTCGCTGTTATTAGTGTGGTTGTGCAGATTGTCACTGTAATTTTAGTGGTTTTCGCTGTTATTAGTGAGGTTTTGCAGATTGTCACTGTAATTTTAGTGGTTTTCACTGTTATTAGTGAGGCTGTGCAGATTGTCACTGTAATTTTAGTGGTTTTCGCTGTTATTAGTGAGGTTGTGTAGATTGTCACAGTTATTTTAGTGGTTTTCGCTGTTATTAGTGAGGTTTTGCAGATTGTCACTGTAATTTTAGTGGTTTTCGCTCTTATTAGTGAGGTTTTGCAGATTGTCACAGTTATTTTAGTGGTTTTCGCTGTTATTAGTGAGGTTTTGCAGATTGTCACAGTTATTTTAGTGGTTTTCGCTGTTATTAGTGAGGTTTTGCAGATTGTCACTGTAATTTTAGTGGTTTTCGCTGTTATTAGTGAGGTTGTGCAGATTGTCACAGTTATTTTAGTGGTTTTCGCTGTTATTAGTGAGGTTGTGCAGATTGTCACAGTTATTTTAGTGGTTTTCGCTGTTATTAGTGAGGTTCTGCAGATTGTCACAGTTATTTTAGTGGTTTTCGCTGTTATTAGTGAGGTTTTGCAGATTGTCACTGTAATTTTAGTGGTTTTCGCTGTTATTAGTGAGGTTGTGTAGATTGTGGCTGTTATTTTAGTGGTTTTCGCTGTTATTAGTGAGGCTTTGCAGATTGTGACTGTTATTTTAGTGGTTTTCGCTGTTATTAGTGAGGTTTTGCAGATTGTCACTGTAATTTTAGTGGTTTTCGATGTTATTAGTGAGGTTGTGCAGATTGTCACTGTAATTTTAGTAGTTTTCGCTGTTATTAGTGAGGTTTTGCAGATTGTCACTGTAATTTTAGTGGTTTTCACTGTTATTAGTGAGGTTGTGCAGATTGTCACAGTTATTTTAGTGGTTTTCGCTGTTATTAGTGAGGTTTTGCAGATTGTCACTGTAATTTTAGTGGTTTTCGCTGTTATTAGTGAGGTTGTGTAGATTGTCACAGTTATTTTAGTGGTTTTCGCTGTTATTAGTGAGGTTTTGCAGATTGTCACTGTAATTTTAGTGGTTTTCGCAGTTGTTAGTGAGGCTGTGCAGATTGTCACAGTTATTTTAGTGGTTTTCGCTGTTATTAGTGAGGTTGTGCAGATTGTCACAGTTATTTTAGTGGTTTTCGCTGTTATTAGTGAGGTTTTGCAGATTGTCACTGTAATTTTAGTGGTTTTCGCTGTTATTATTGAGGTTGTGCAGATTGTCACAGTTATTTTAGTGGTTTTCGCTGTTATTAGTGAGGTTGTGCAGATTGTCACAGTAATTTTAGTGGTTTTCGCTGTTATTAGTGAGGTTTTGCAGATTGTCACTGTAATTTTAGTGGTTTTCGCTGTTATTATTGAGGTTGTGCAGATTGTCACAGTTATTTTAGTGGTTTTCGCTGTTATTAGTGAGGTTTTGCAGATTGTCACTGTAATTTTAGTGGTTTTCTTTGTTATTAGTGAGGCTGTGCAGATTGTCACAGTTATTTTAGTGGTTTTCGCTGTTATTAGTGTGGTTGTGCAGATAGTCACTGTAATTTTAGTGGTTTTCGCTGTTATTAGTGAGGTTTTGCAGATTGTCACAGTTATTTTAGTGGTTTTCGCTGTTATTAGTGAGGTTTCGCAGATTGTCACTGTAATTTTAGTGGTTTTCGCTGTTAATAGTGAGGTTATTTTAGTGGTTTTCGCTGTTATTAGTGAGGTTTTGCAGATTGTCAGAGTTATTTTAGTGGTTTTCGCTGTTATTAGTGAGGTTTTGCAGATTGTCACTGTAATTTTAGTGGTTTTCGCTGTTATTAGTGAGGTTGTGCAGATTGTCACAGTTATTTTAGTGATTTTCGCTGTTATTAGTGAGGTTGTGCAGATTGTCACAGTTATTTTAGTGGTTTTCGCTGTTATTAGTGAGGTTCTGCAGATTGTTACAGTTATTTTAGTGGTTTTCGCTGTTATTAGTGAGGTTTTGCAGATATTCACTGTAATTTTAGTGGTTTTCGCTGTTATTAGTGAGGTTGTGCAGATTGTCACAGTTATTTTAGTGGTTTTCGCTGTTATTAGTGAGGTTTTGCAGATTGTGACTGTTATTTTAGTGGTTTTCGCTGTTATTAGTGAGGTTTTGCAGATTGTCACTGTAATTTTAGTGGTTTTCGATGTTATTAGTGAGGTTGTGCAGATTGTCACTGTAATTTTAGTAGTTTTCGCTGTTATTAGTGAGGTTTTGCAGATTGTCACTGTAATTTTAGTGGTTTTCGCTGTTATTAGTGAGGTTGTGCAGATTGTCACAGTTATTTTAGTGGTTTTCGCTGTTATTAGTGAGGTTTTGCAGATTGTCACTGTAATTTTAGTGGTTTTCGCTGTTATTAGTTAGGTTGTGCAGATTGTCACAGTTATTTTAGTGGTTTTCGCTGTTATTAGTGAGGTTTTGCAGATTGTCGCTGTAATTTTAGTGGTTTTCGCAGTTGTTAGTGAGGCTGTGCAGATTGTCACAGTTATTTTAGTGTTTTTCGCTGTTATTAGTGAGGTTTTGCAGATTGTCACTGTAATTTTAGTGGTTTTCGCTGTTATTATTGAGGTTGTGCAGATTGTCACAGTTATTTTAGTGGTTTTCGCTGTTATTAGTGAGGTTGTGCAGATTGTCACAGTAATTTTAGTGGTTTTCGCTGTTATTAGTGAGGTTTTGCAGATTGTCACTGTAATTTTAGTGGTTTTCGCTGTTATTATTGAGGTTGTGCAGATTGTCACAGTTATTTTAGTGGTTTTCGCTGTTATTAGTGAGGTTTTGCAGATTGTCACTGTAATTTTAGTGGTTTTCACTGTTATTAGTGAGGCTGTGCAGATTGTCACAGTTATTTTAGTGGTTTTCGCTGTTATTAGTGTGGTTGTGCAGATTGTCACTGTAATTTTAGTGGTTTTCGCTGTTATTAGTGAGGTTTTGCAGATTGTCACAGTTATTTTAGTGGTTTTCGCTGTTATTAGTGAGGTTTTGCAGATTGTCACTGTAATTTTAGTGGTTTTCGCTGTTAATAGTGAGGTTGTGTAGATTGTCACAGTTATTTTAGTGGTTTTCGCTGTTATTAGTGAGGTTTTGCAGATTGTCAGAGTTATTTTAGTGGTTTTCGCTGTTATTAGTGAGGTTTTGCAGATGGTCACTGTAATTTTAGTGGTTTTCGCTGTTATTAGTGAGGTTGTGCAGATTGTCACAGTTATTTTAGTGGTTTTCGCTGTTATTAGTGAGGTTGTGCAGATTGTCACAGTTATTTTAGTGGTTTTCGCTGTTATTAGTGAGGTTCTGCAGATTGTCACAGTTATTTTAGTGGTTTTCGCTGTTATTAGTGAGGTTTTGCAGATTGTCACTGTAATTTTAGTGGTTTTCGCTGTTATTAGTGAGGTTGTGCAGATTGTCACAGTTATTTTAGTAGTTTTCGCTGTTATTAGTGAGGTTGTGCAGATTGTCACAGTTATTTTAGTGGTTTTCTCTGTTATTAGTGAGGTTTTGCAGATTGTCTCAGTTATTTTAGTGGTTTTCGCTATTATTAGTGAGGTTTTGCAGATTGTCACTGTTATTTTAGTGGTTTTCGCTGTTATTAGTGAGGTTTTGCAGATTGTCACTGTAATTTTAGTGATTTTCGCTGTTATTAGTGAGGTTGTGCAGATTGTCACAGTTATTTTAGTGGTTTTCGCTGTTATTAGTGAGGTTGTGCAGATTGTCACTGTAATTTTAGTGGTTTTCGCTGTTATTAGTGAGGTTGTGCAGATTGTCACAGTTATTTTAGTGGTTTCCGCTGTTATTAGTGAGGTTGTGCAGATTGTCACTGTTATTTTAGTGGTTTTCGCTGTTATTAGTGAGGTTTTGCAGATTGTCACAGTTATTTTAGTGGTTTTCGCTGTTATTAGTGAGGTTGTGCAGATTGTCACAGTTATTTTAGTGATTTTCGCTGTTATTAGTGAGGTTTTGCAGATTGTCACTGTAATTTTAGTGGTTTTCGCTGTTACTAGTGAGGTTGTGCAGATTGTCACAGTTATTTTAGTGGTTTTCGCTGTTATTAGTGAGGTTTTGCAGATTGTCACTGTAATTTTAGTGGTTTTCGCTGTTATTATTGAGGTTGTGCAGATTGTCACAGTTATTTTAGTGGTTTTCGCTGTTATTAGTGAGGTTGTGCAGATTGTCACAGTAATTTTAGTGGTTTTCGCTGTTATTAGTGAGGTTTTGCAGATTGTCACTGTAATTTTAGTGGTTTTCGCTGTTATTATTGAGGTTGTGCAGATTGTCACAGTTATTTTAGTGGTTTTCGCTGTTATTAGTGAGGTTTTGCAGATTGTCACTGTAATTTTAGTGGTTTTCACTGTTATTAGTGAGGCTGTGCAGATTGTCACAGTTATTTTAGTGGTTTTCGCTGTTATTAGTGTGGTTGTGCAGATTGTCACTGTAATTTTAGTGGTTTTCGCTGTTATTAGTGAGGTTTTGCAGATTGTCACAGTTATTTTAGTGGTTTTCGCTGTTATTAGTGAGGTTTTGCAGATTGTCACTGTAATTTTAGTGGTTTTCGCTGTTAATAGTGAGGTTGTGTAGATTGTCACAGTTATTTTAGTGGTTTTCGCTGTTATTAGTGAGGTTTTGCAGATTGTCAGAGTTATTTTAGTGGTTTTCGCTGTTATTAGTGAGGTTTTGCAGATGGTCACTGTAATTTTAGTGGTTTTCGCTGTTATTAGTGAGGTTGTGCAGATTGTCACAGTTATTTTAGTGGTTTTCGCTGTTATTAGTGAGGTTGTGCAGATTGTCACAGTTATTTTAGTGGTTTTCGCTGTTATTAGTGAGGTTCTGCAGATTGTCACAGTTATTTTAGTGGTTTTCGCTGTTATTAGTGAGGTTTTGCAGATTGTCACTGTAATTTTAGTGGTTTTCGCTGTTATTAGTGAGGTTGTGCAGATTGTCACAGTTATTTTAGTAGTTTTCGCTGTTATTAGTGAGGTTGTGCAGATTGTCACAGTTATTTTAGTGGTTTTCGCTGTTATTAGTGAGGTTTTGCAGATTGTCTCAGTTATTTTAGTGGTTTTCGCTATTATTAGTGAGGTTTTGCAGATTGTCACTGTAATTTTAGTGGTTTTCGCTGTTATTAGTGAGGTTGTGCAGATTGTCACAGTTATTTTAGTGGTTTCCGCTGTTATTAGTGAGGTTGTGCAGATTGTCACTGTTATTTTAGTGGTTTTCGCTGTTATTAGTGAGGTTTTGCAGATTGTCACAGTTATTTTAGTGGTTTTCGCTGTTATTAGTGAGGTTGTGCAGATTGTCACAGTTATTTTAGTGATTTTCGCTGTTATTAGTGAGGTTTTGCAGATTGTTACTGTAATTTTAGTGGTTTTCGCTGTTACTAGTGAGGTTGTGCAGATTGTCACAGTTATTTTAGTGGTTTTCGCTGTTATTAGTGAGGTTGTGCAGATTGTCACTGTTCTTTTAGTGGTTTTCGCTGTTATTAGTGAGGTTGTGCAGATTGTGACTGTTATTGTAGTGGTTGTCGCTGTTATTAGTGAGGCTTTGAAGATTGTGACTGTTATTTTAGTGGTTTTCGCTGTTATTAGTGAGGTTTTGCAGATTGTCACTGTAATTTTAGTGGTTTTCGCTGTTATGAGTGAGGTTGTGCAGATTGTCACTGTAATTTTAGTGGTTTTCGCTGTTATTAGTGAGGTTTTGCAGATTGTCGCAGTTATTTTAGTGGTTTTCGCAGTTATTAGTGAGGTTTCGCAGATTGTCACTGTAATTTTAGTGGTTTTCGTTGTTATTAGTGAGGTTGTGCAGATTGTCACAGTTATTTTAGTGGTTTTCGCTGTTATTAGTGAGGTTGTGCAGATTGTCATAGTTATTTTAGTGGTTTTCGCTGTTATTAGTGAGGTTGTGTAGATTGTGACTGTTATTTTAGTGGTTTTCGCTGTTATTAGTGAGGCTTTGCAGATTGTGACTGTTATTTTAGTCGTTTTCGCTGTTTTTAGTGAGGTTTTGCAGATTGTCACTGTAATTTTAGTGGTTTTCGATGTTATTAGTGAGGTTGTGCAGATTGTCACTGTAATTTTAGTGGTTTTCGCTGTTATTAGTGAGGTTTTGCAGATTGTCACTGTAATTTTAGTGGTTTTCGCTGTTATTAGTGAGGTTGTGCAGATTGTCACAGTTATTTTAGTGGTTTTCGCTGTTATTAGTGAGGTTTTGCAGATTGTCACTGTAATTTTAGTGGTTTTCGCTGTTATTAGTGAGGTTGTGCAGATTGTCACAGTTATTTTAGTGGTTTTCGCTGTTATTAGTGAGGTTTTGCAGATTGTCACTGTAATTTTAGTGGTTTTCGCAGTTGTTAGTGAGGTTGTGCAGATTGTCACAGTTATTTTAGTGGTTTTCGCTGTTATTAGTGAGGTTGTGCAGATTGTCACAGTTATTTTAGTGGTTTTCGCTGTTATTAGTGAGGTTTTGCAGATTGTCACTGTAATTTTAGTGGTTTTCGCTGTTATTATTGAGGTTGTGCAGATTGTCACAGTTATTTTAGTGGTTTTCGCTGTTATTAGTGAGGTTGTGCAGATTGTCACAGTTATTTTAGTGGTTTTCGCTGTTATTAGTGAGGTTTTGCAGATTGTCACTGTAATTTTAGTGGTTTTCGCTGTTATTATTGAGGTTGTGCAGATTGTCACAGTTATTTTAGTGGTTTTCGCTGTTATTAGTGAGGTTTTGCAGATTGTCACTGTAATTTTAGTGGTTTTCACTGTTATTAGTGAGGCTGTGCAGATTGTCACAGTTATTTTAGTGGTTTTCGCTGTTATTAGTGTGGTTGTGCAGATTGTCACTGTAATTTTAGTGGTTTTCGCTGTTATTAGTGAGGTTTTGCAGATTGTCACAGTTATTTTAGTGGTTTTCGCTGTTATTAGTGAGGTTTTGCAGATTGTCGCTGTAATTTTAGTGGTTTTCGCTGTTATTAGTGAGGTTGTGTAGATTGTCACAGTTATTTTAGTGGTTTTCGCTGTTATTAGTGAGGTTTTGCAGATTGTCACTGTAATTTTAGTGGTTTTCGCTGTTATTAGTGAGGTTTTGCAGATTGTCACAGTTATTTTAGTGGTTTTCGCTGTTATTAGTGAGGTTTTGCAGATTGTCACAGTTATTTTAGTGGTTTTCGCTGTTATTAGTGAGGTTTTGCAGATTGTCACTGTAATTTTAGTGGTTTTCGCTGTTATTAGTGAGGTTGTGCAGATTGTCACAGTTATTTTAGTGGTTTTCGCTGTTATTAGTGAGGTTGTGCAGATTGTCACAGTTATTTTAGTGGTTTTCGCTGTTATTAGTGAGGTTCTGCAGATTGTCACAGTTATTTTAGTGGTTTTCGCTGTTATTAGTGAGGTTTTGCAGATTGTCACTGTAATTTTAGTGGTTTTCGCTGTTATTAGTGAGGTTGTGCAGATTGTCACAGTTATTTTAGTGGTTTTCGCTGTTATTAGTGAGGTTGTGCAGATTGTCACAGTTATTTTAGTGGTTTTCGCTGTTATTAGTGAGGTTTTGCAGATTGTCTCAGTTATTTTAGTGGTTTTCGCTATTATTAGTGAGGTTTTGCAGATTGTCACTGTTATTTTAGTGGTTTTCGCTGTTATTAGTGAGGTTTTGCAGATTGTCACTGTAATTTTAGTGGTTTTCGCTGTTATTAGTGAGGTTGTGCAGATTGTCACAGTTATTTTAGTGGTTTTCGCTGTTATTAGTGAGGTTGTGCAGATTGTCACTGTAATTTTAGTATTTTTCGCTGTTATTAGTGAGGTTTTGCAGATTGTCACAGTTATTTTAGTGGTTTTCGCTGTTATTAGTGAGGTTTTGCAGATTGTCACTGTAATTTTAGGGGTTTTCGCTGTTATTAGTGAGGTTGTGCAGATTGTCACAGTTATTTTAGTGGTTTTCGCTGTTATTAGTGAGGTTGTGCAGATTGTCACAGTTATTTTAGTGGTTTTCGCTGTTATTAGTGAGGTTTTGCAGATTGTCACAGTTATTTTAGTGGTTTTCGCTGTTATTAGTGAGGTTGTGCAGATTGTCACAGTTATTTTAGTGGTTTTCGCTGTTATTAGTGAGGTTTGCAGATTGTCACTGTAATTTTAGTGGTTTTCGCTGTTACTAGTGAGGTTGTGCAGATTGTCACAGTTATTTTAGTGGTTTTCGCTGTTATTAGTGAGGTTGTGCAGATTGTCACTGTTATTTTAGTGGTTTTCGCTGTTATTAGTGAGGTTGTGCAGATTGTGACTGTTATTGTAGTGGTTGCGCTGTTATTAGTGAGGCTTTGCAGATTGTGACTGTTATTTTAGTGGTTTTCGCTGTTATTAGTGAGGTTTTGCAGATTGTCACTGTAATTTTAGTGGTTTTCGCTGTTATTAGTGAGGTTGTGCAGATTGTCACTGTAATTTTAGTGGTTTTCGCTGTTATTAGTGAGGTTTTGCAGATTGTCACTGTAATTTTAGTGGTTTTCGCTGTTATTAGTGAGGTTGTGCAGATTGTCACAGTTATTTTAGTGGTTTTCGCTGTTATTAGTGAGGTTGTGCAGATTGTCACTGTAATGTTAGTGGTTTTCGCTGTTATTAGTGAGGTTTTGCAGATTGTCACAGTTATTTTAGTGGTTTTCGCTGTTATTAGTGAGGTTTTGCAGATTGTCACAGTTATTTTAGTGGTTTTCGCTGTTATTAGTGAGGTTGTGCAGATTGCCACTGTTATTTTAGTGGTTTTCGCTGTTATTAGTGAGGTTGTGCAGATTGTCACAGTTATTTTAGTGGTTTTCGCGGTTATTAGTGAGGTTCTGCAGATTGTCACAGTTATTTTAGTGGTTTTCGCTGTTATTAGTGAGGTTTTGCAGATTGTCACTGTAATTTTAGTGGTTTTCGCTGTTATTAGTGAGGTTGTGCAGATTGTCACAGTTATTTTAGTGGTTTTCGCTGTTATTAGTGAGGTTGTGCAGATTGTCACAGTTATTTTAGTGGTTTTCGCTGTTATTAGTGAGGTTGTGCAGATTGTCACAGTTATTTTAGTGGTTTTCGCTGTTATTAGTGAGGTTGTGCAGATTGTCACTGTTATTTTAGTGGTTTTCGCTGTTATTAGTGAGGTTGTGCAGATTGTCACAGTTATTTTAGTGGTTTTCGCTGTTATTAGTGAGGTTGTGCAGATTGTCACAGTTATTTTAGTGGTTTTCGCTGTTATTAGTGAGGTTTTGCAAATTGTCATTGTAATTTTAGTGGTTTTCGCTGTTATTAGTGAGGTTGTGCAGATTGTCACAGTTATTTTAGTGGTTTTCGCTGTTATTAGTGAGGTTGTGCAGATTGTCACAGTTATTTTAGTGGTTTTCGCTGTTATTAGTGAGGTTGTGCAGATTGTCACAGTTATTTTAGTGGTTTTCGCTGTTATTAGTGAGGTTGTGCAGATTGTCACTGTAATTTTAGTGGTTTTCGCTGTTATTAGTGAGGTTTTGCAGATTGTCACAGTTATTTTAGTAGTTTTCGCTGTTATTAGTGAGGTTGTGCAGATTGTCACAGTTATTTTAGTGGTTTTCGCTGTTATTAGTGAGGTTGTGCAGATTGTCATAGTTATTTTAGTGGTTTTCGCTGTTATTAGTGAGGTTGTGTAGATTGTGACTGTTATTTTAGTGGCTTTCGCTGTTATTAGTGAGGCTTTGCAGATTGTGACTGTTATTTTAGTGGTTTTCGCTGTTATTAGTGAGGTTTTGCAGATTGTCACTGTAATTTTAGTGGTTTTCGATGTTATTAGTGAGGTTGTGCAGATTGTCACTGTAATTTTAGTGGTTTTCGCTGTTATTAGTGAGGTTTTGCAGATTGACACTGTAATTTTAGTGGTTTTCGCTGTTAGTAGTGAGGTTGTGCAGATTGTCACAGTTATTTTAGTGGTTTTCGCTGTTATTAGTGAGGTTGTGCAGATTGTCACAGTTATTTTAGTGGTTTTCGCTGTTATAAGTGAGGTTTTGCAGATTGTCACTGTAATTTTAGTGGTTTTCGCTGTTAGTAGTGAGGTTGTGCAGATTGTCACAGTTATTTTAGTGGTTTTCGCTGTTATTAGTGAGGTTGTGCAGATTGTCACAGTTATTTTAGTGGTTTTCGCTGTTATTAGTGAGGTTTTGCAGATTGTCACTGTTATTTTAGTGGTTTTCGCTGTTATTAGTGAGGTTTTGCAGATTGTCACTGTAATTTTAGTGGTTTTCGCTGTTATTAGTGAGGTTGTGCAGATTGTCACAGTTATTTTAGTGGTTTTCGCTGTTATTAGTGAGGTTGTGCAGATTGTCACTGTAATTTTAGTGGTTTTCGCTGTTATTAGTGAGGTTTTGCAGATTGTCACAGTTATTTTAGTGGTTTTCGCTGTTATTAGTGAGGTTTTGCAGATTGTCACTGTAATTTTAGGGGTTTTCGCTGTTATTAGTGAGGTTGTGCAGATTTTCACAGTTATTTTAGTGGTTTTCGCTGTTATTAGTGAGGTTGTGCAGATTGTCACAGTTATTTTAGTGGTTTTCGCTGTTATTAGTGAGGTTTTGCAGATTGTCACAGTTATTTTAGTGGTTTTCGCTGTTATTAGTGAGGTTGTGCAGATTGTCACAGTTATTTTAGTGGTTTTCGCTGTTATTAGTGAGGTTTGCAGATTGTCACTGTAATTTTAGTGGTTTTCGCTGTTACTAGTGAGGTTGTGCAGATTGTCACAGTTATTTTAGTGGTTTTCGCTGTTATTAGTGAGGTTGTGCAGATTGTCACTGTTATTTTAGTGGTTTTCGCTGTTATTAGTGAGGTTGTGCAGATTGTGACTGTTATTGTAGTGGTTGCGCTGTTATTAGTGAGGCTTTGCAGATTGTGACTGTTATTTTAGTGGTTTTCGCTGTTATTAGTGAGGTTTTGCAGATTGTCACTGTAATTTTAGTGGTTTTCGCTGTTATTAGTGAGGTTGTGCAGATTGTCACTGTAATTTTAGTGGTTTTCGCTGTTATTAGTGAGGTTTTGCAGATTGTCACTGTAATTCTAGTGGTTTTCGCTGTTATTAGTGAGGTTGTGCAGATTGTCACAGTTATTTTAGTGGTTTTCGCTGTTATTAGTGAGGTTGTGCAGATTGTCACTGTAATGTTAGTGGTTTTCGCTGTTATTAGTGAGGTTTTGCAGATTGTCACAGTTATTTTAGTGGTTTTCGCTGTTATTAGTGAGGTTTTGCAGATTGTCACAGTTATTTTAGTGGTTTTCGCTGTTATTAGTGAGGTTGTGCAGATTGTCACTGTTATTTTAGTGGTTTTCGCTGTTATTTGTGAGGTTGTGCAGATTGTCACAGTTATTTTAGTGGTTTTCGCTGTTATTAGTGAGGTTCTGCAGATTGTCACAGTTATTTTAGTGGTTTTCGCTGTTATTAGTGAGGTTTTGCAGATTGTCACTGTAATTTTAGTGGTTTTCGCTGTTATTAGTGAGGTTGTGCAGATTGTCACAGTTATTTTAGTGGTTTTCGCTGTTATTAGTGAGGTTGGGCAGATTGTCACTGTTATTTTAGTGGTTTTCGCTGTTATTAGTGAGGTTGTGCAGATTGTCACAGTTATTTTAGTGGTTTTCGCTGTTATTAGTGAGGTTCTGCAGATTGTCACAGTTATTTTAGTGGTTTTCGCTGTTATTAGTGAGGTTTTGCAGATTGTCACTGTAATTTTAGTGGTTTTCGCTGTTATTAGTGAGGTTGTGCAGATTGTCACAGTTATTTTAGTGGTTTTCGCTGTTATTAGTGAGGTTGTGCAGATTGTCACAGTTATTTTAGTGGTTTTCGCTGTTATTAGTGAGGTTGTGCAGATTGTCACAGTTATTTTAGTGGTTTTCGCTGTTATTAGTGAGGTTGTGCAGATTGTCACTGTTATTTTAGTGGTTTTCGCTGTTATTAGTGAGGTTGTGCAGATTGTCACAGTTATTTTAGTGGTTTTCGCTGTTATTAGTGAGGTTGTGCAGATTGTCACAGTTATTTTAGTGGTTTTCGCTGTTATTAGTGAGGTTTTGCAAATTGTCATTGTAATTTTAGTGGTTTTCGCTGTTATTAGTGAGGTTGTGCAGATTGTCACAGTTATTTTAGTGGTTTTCGCTGTTATTAGTGAGGTTGTGCAGATTGTCACAGTTATTTTAGTGGTTTTCGCTGTTATTAGTGAGGTTGTGCAGATTGTCACAGTTATTTTAGTGGTTTTCGCTGTTATTAGTGAGGTTGTGCAGATTGTCACTGTAATTTTAGTGGTTTTCGCTGTTATTAGTGAGGTTTTGCAGATTGTCACAGTTATTTTAGTGGTTTTCGCTGTTATTAGTGAGGTTTTGCAGATTGTCACTGTAATTTTAGTGGTTTTCGCTGTTATTAGTGAGGTTGTGCAGATTGTCACAGTTATTTTAGTGGTTTTCGCTGTTATTAGTGAGGTTGTGCAGATTGTCATAGTTATTTTAGTGGTTTTCGCTGTTATTAGTGAGGTTGTGTAGATTGTGACTGTTATTTTAGTGGCTTTCGCTGTTATTAGTGAGGCTTTGCAGATTGTGACTGTTATTTTAGTGGTTTTCGCTGTTATTAGTGAGGTTTTGCAGATTGTCACTGTAATTTTAGTGGTTTTCGATGTTATTAGTGAGGTTGTGCAGATTGTCACTGTAATTTTAGTGGTTTTCGCTGTTATTAGTGAGGTTTTGCAGATTGACACTGTAATTTTAGTGGTTTTCGCTGTTAGTAGTGAGGTTGTGCAGATTGTCACAGTTATTTTAGTGGTTTTCGCTGTTATTAGTGAGGTTGTGCAGATTGTCACAGTTATTTTAGTGGTTTTCGCTGTTATTAGTGAGGTTTTGCAGATTGTCACTGTAATTTTAGTGGTTTTCGCTGTTAGTAGTGAGGTTGTGCAGATTGTCACAGTTATTTTAGTGGTTTTCGCTGTTATGAGTGAGGTTGTGCAGATTGTCACAGTTATTTTAGTGGTTTTCGCTGTTATTAGTGAGGTTTTGCAGATTTTCATTGTAATTTTAGTGGTTTTCGCTGTTATTAGTGAGGCTTTGCAGCTTGTGACTGTTATTTTAGTGGTTTTCGCTGTTATTAGTGAGGTTTTGCAGATTGTCACTGTAATTTTAGTGGTTTTCGATGTTATTAGTGAGGTTGTGCAGATTGTCACTGTAATTTTAGTGGTTTTCGCTGTTATTAGTGAGGTTTTGCAGATTGTCACAGTTATTTTAGTGGTTTTCGCTGTTATTAGTGAGGTTGTGCAGATTGTCACTGTAATTTTAGTGGTTTTCGCTGTTGTTAGTGAGGTTTTGCAGATTGTCACAGTTATTTTAGTGGTTTTCGCTGTTATTAGTGAGGTTTTGCAGATTGTCACTGTAATTTTATTAGTGAGGTTGTGCAGATTGTCACAGTTATTTTAGTGGTTTTCGCTGTTATTAGTGAGGTTGTGCAGATTGTCATAGTTATTTTAGTGGTTTTCGCTGTTATTAGTGAGGTTGTGTAGATTGTGACTGTTATTTTAGTGGTTTTCGCTGTTATTAGTGAGGCTTTGCAGATTGTGACTGTTATTTTAGTGGTTTTCGCTGTTATTAGTGAGGTTTTGCAGATTGTCACTGTAATTTTAGTGGTTTTCGATGTTATTAGTGAGGTTGTGCAGATTGTCACTGTAATTTTAGTGGTTTTCGCTGTTATTAGTGAGGTTTTGCAGATTGTCACTGTAATTTTAGTGGTTTTCGCTGTTATTAGTGAGGTTGTGCAGATTGTCACAGTTATTTTAGTGGTTTTCGCTGTTATTAGTGAGGTTGTGCAGATTATCATAGATATTTTAGTGGTTTTCGCTGTTATTAGTGAGGTTGTGCAGATTGTCACAGTTATTTTAGTGGTTTTCGCTGTTATTAGTGAGGTTGTGCAGATTGTCACTGTAATTTTAGTGGTTTTCGCTGTTATTAGTGAGGTTTTGCAGATTGTCACAGTTATTTTAGTGGTTTTCGCTGTTATTAGTGAGGTTTTGCAGATTGTCACTGTAATTTTAGTGGTTTTCGCTGTTATTAGTGAGGTTGTGCAGATTGTCACAGTTATTTTAGTGGTTTTCGCTGTTATTAGTGAGGTTGTGCAGATTGTCATAGTTATTTTAGTGGTTTTCGCAGTTATTAGTGAGGTTGTGTAGATTGTGACTGTTATTTTAGTGGTTTTCGCTGTTATTAGTGAGGCTTTGCAGATTGTGACTGTTATTTTAGTGGTTTTCGCTGTTATTAGTGAGGTTTTGCAGATTGTCACTGTAATTTTAGTGGTTTTCGATGTTATTAGTGAGGTTGTGCAGATTGTCACTGTAATTTTAGTGGTTTTCGCTGTTATTAGTGAGGTTTTGCAGATTGTCACTGTAATTTTAGTGGTTTTCGCTGTTATTAGTGAGGTTGTGCAGATTGTCACAGTTATTTTAGTGGTTTTCGCTGTTATTAGTGAGGTTTTGCAGATTGTCACTGTAATTTTAGTGGTTTTCGCTGTTATTAGTGAGGTTGTGCAGATTGTCACAGTTATTTTAGTGGTTTTCGCTGTTATTAGTGAGGTTTTGCAGATTGTCACTGTAATTTTAGTGGTTTTCGCAGTTGTTAGTGAGGTTGTGCAGATTGTCACAGTTATTTTAGTGGTTTTCGCTGTTATTAGTGAGGTTGTGCAGATTGCCACAGTTATTTTAGTGGTTTTCGCTGTTATTAGTGAGGTTGTGCAGATTGTCACAGTTATTTTAGTGGTTTTCGCTGTTATTAGTGAGGTTCTGCAGATTGTCACAGTTATTTTAGTGGTTTTCGCTGTTATTAGTGAGGTTTTGCAGATTGTCACTGTAATTTTAGTGGTTTTCGCTGTTATTAGTGAGGTTGTGCAGATTGTCACAGTTATTTTAGTGGTTTTCGCTGTTATTAGTGAGGTTCTGCAGATTGTCACAGTTATTTTAGTGGTTTTCGCTGTTATTAGTGAGGTTTTGCAGATTGTCACTGTAATTTTAGTGGTTTTCGATGTTATTAGTGAGGTTGTGCAGATTGTCACAGTTATTTTAGTGGTTTTCGCTGTTATTAGTGAGGTTTTGCAGATTGTCACTGTAATTTTAGTGGTTTTCGCTGTTATTAGTGAGGTTGTGCAGATTGTCACAGTTATTTTAGTGGTTTTCGCTGTTATTAGTGAGGTTTTGCAGATTGTCACTGTAATTTTAGTGGTTTTCGCTGTTAGTAGTGAGGTTGTGCAGATTGTCACAGTTATTTTAGTGGTTTTCGCTGTTATTAGTGAGGTTGTGCAGATTGTCACAGTTATTTTAGTGGTTTTCGCTGTTATTAGTGAGGTTTTGCAGATTTTCATTGTAATTTTAGTGGTTTTCGCTGTTATTAGTGAGGCTTTGCAGCTTGTGACTGTTATTTTAGTGGTTTTCCGCTGTTATTAGTGAGGTTTTGCAGATTGTCACTGTAATTTTAGTGGTTTTCGATGTTATTAGTGAGGTTGTGCAGATTGTCACTGTAATTTTAGTGGTTTTCGCTGTTATTAGTGAGGTTTTGCAGATTGTCACAGTTATTTTAGTGGTTTTCGCTGTTATTAGTGAGGTTGTGCAGATTGTCACTGTAATTTTAGTGGTTTTCGCTGTTATTAGTGAGGTTTTGCAGATTGTCACAGTTATTTTAGTGGTTTTCGCTGTTATTAGTGAGGTTTTGCAGATTGTCACTGTAATTTTATTAGTGAGGTTGTGCAGATTGTCACAGTTATTTTAGTGGTTTTCGCTGTTATTAGTGAGGTTGTGCAGATTGTCATAGTTATTTTAGTGGTTTTCGCTGTTATTAGTGAGGTTGTGTAGATTGTGACTGTTATTTTAGTGGTTTTCGCTGTTATTAGTGAGGCTTTGCAGATTGTGACTGTTATTTTAGTGGTTTTCGCTGTTATTAGTGAGGTTTTGCAGATTGTCACTGTAATTTTAGTGGTTTTCGATGTTATTAGTGAGGTTGTGCAGATTGTCACTGTAATTTTAGTGGTTTTCGCTGTTATTAGTGAGGTTTTGCAGATTGTCACTGTAATTTTAGTGGTTTTCGCTGTTATTAGTGAGGTTGTGCAGATTGTCACAGTTATTTTAGTGGTTTTCGCTGTTATTAGTGAGGTTGTGCAGATTATCATAGTTATTTAGTGGTTTTCGCTGTTATTAGTGAGGTTGTGCAGATTGTCACAGTTATTTTAGTGGTTTTCGCTGTTATTAGTGAGGTTGTGCAGATTGTCACTGTAATTTTAGTGGTTTTCGCTGTTATTAGTGAGGTTTTGCAGACTGTCACAGTTATTTTAGTGGTTTTCGCTGTTATTAGTGAGGTTTTGCAGATTGTCACTGTAATTTTAGTGGTTTTCGCTGTTATTAGTGAGGTTGTGCAGATTGTCACAGTTATTTTAGTGGTTTTCGCTGTTATTAGTGAGGTTGTGCAGATTGTCATAGTTATTTTAGTGGTTTTCGCAGTTATTAGTGAGGTTGTGTAGATTGTGACTGTTATTTTAGTGGTTTTCGCTGTTATTAGTGAGGCTTTGCAGATTGTGACTGTTATTTTAGTGGTTTTCGCTGTTATTAGTGAGGTTTTGCAGATTGTCACTGTAATTTTAGTGGTTTTCGATGTTATTAGTGAGGTTGTGCAGATTGTCACTGTAATTTTAGTGGTTTTCGCTGTTATTAGTGAGGTTTTGCAGATTGTCACTGTAATTTTAGTGGTTTTCGCTGTTATTAGTGAGGTTGTGCAGATTGTCACAGTTATTTTAGTGGTTTTCGCTGTTATTAGTGAGGTTTTGCAGATTGTCACTGTAATTTTAGTGGTTTTCGCTGTTATTAGTGAGGTTGTGCAGATTGTCACAGTTATTTTAGTGGTTTTCGCTGTTATTAGTGAGGTTTTGCAGATTGTCACTGTAATTTTAGTGGTTTTCGCAGTTGTTAGTGAGGTTGTGCAGATTGTCACAGTTATTTTAGTGGTTTTCGCTGTTATTAGTGAGGTTGTGCAGATTGTCACAGTTATTTTAGTGGTTTTCGCTGTTATTAGTGAGGTTTTGCAGATTGTCACAGTTATTTTAGTGGTTTTCGCTGTTATTAGTGAGGTTGTGCAGATTGTCACAGTTATTTTAGTGGTTTTCGCTGTTATTAGTGAGGTTTTGCAGATTGTCACTGTAATTTTAGTGGTTTTCGCTGTTATTATTGAGGTTGTGCAGATTGTCACAGTTATTTTAGTGGTTTTCGCTGTTATTAGTGAGGTTTTGCAGATTGTCACTGTAATTTTAGTGGTTTTCACTGTTATTAGTGAGGCTGTGCAGATTGTCACAGTTATTTTAGTGGTTTTCGCTGTTATTAGTGTGGTTGTGCAGATTGTCACTGTAATTTTAGTGGTTTTCGGTGTTATTAGTGAGGTTTTGCAGATTGTCACAGTTATTTTAGTGGTTTTCGCTGTTATTAGTGAGGTTTTGCAGATTGTCACTGTAATTTTAGTGGTTTTCGCTGTTATTAGTGAGGTTGTGTAGATTGTCACAGTTATTTTAGTGGTTTTTGCTGTTATTAGTGAGGTTTTGCAGATTGTCACTGTAATTTTAGTGGTTTTCGCTGTTATTAGTGAGGTTTTGCAGATTGTCACAGTTATTTTAGTGGTTTTCGCTGTTATTAGTGAGGTTTTGCAGATTGTCACAGTTATTTTAGTGGTTTTCGCTGTTATTAGTGAGGTTTTGCAGATTGTCACTGTAATTTTAGTGGTTTTCGCTGTTATTAGTGAGGTTGTGCAGATTGTCACAGTTATTTTAGTGGTTTTCGCTGTTATTAGTGAGGTTGTGCAGATTGTCACAGTTATTTTAGTGGTTTTCGCTGTTATTAGCGAGGTTCTGCAGATTGTCACAGTTATTTTAGTGGTTTTCGCTGTTATTAGTGAGGTTTTGCAGATTGTCACTGTAATTTTAGTGGTTTTCGCTGTTATTAGTGAGGTTGTGCAGATTGTCACAGTTATTTTAGTGGTTTTCGCTGTTATTAGTGAGGTTCTGCAGATTGTCACAGTTATTTTAGTGGTTTTCGCTGTTATTAGTGAGGTTTTGCAGATTGTCACTGTAATTTTAGTGGTTTTCGATGTTATTAGTGAGGTTGTGCAGATTGTCACAGTTATTTTAGTGGTTTTCGCTGTTATTAGTGAGGTTGTGCAGATTGTCACAGTTATTTTAGTGGTTTTCGCTGTTATTAGTGAGGTTTTGCAGATTGTCTCAGTTATTTTAGTGGTTTTCGCTATTATTAGTGAGGTTTTGCAGATTGTCACTGTTATTTTAGTGGTTTTCGCTGTTATTAGTGAGGTTTTGCAGATTGTCACTGTAATTTTAGTGGTTTTCGCTGTTATTAGTGAGGTTGTGCAGATTGTCACAGTTATTTTAATGGTTTTCGCTGTTATTAGTGAGGTTGTGCAGATTGTCACTGTAATTTTAGTAGTTTTCGCTGTTATTAGTGAGGTTGTGCAGATTGTCACAGTTATTTTAGTGGTTTTCGCTGTTATTAGTGAGGTTGTGCAGATTGTCACAGTTATTTTAGTGGTTTTCGCTGTTATTAGTGAGGTTTTGCAGATTGTCACAGTTATTTTAGTGGTTTTCGCTGTTATTAGTGAGGTTGTGCAGATTGTCACAGTTATTTTAGTGGTTTTCGCTGTTATTAGTGAGGTTGTGCAGATTGTCACAGTTATTTTAGTGGTTTTCGCTGTTATTAGTGAGGTTCTGCAGATTGTCACAGTTATTTTAGTGGTTTTCGCTGTTATTAGTGAGGTTTTGCAGATTGTCACTGTAATTTTAGTGGTTTTCGCTGTTATTAGTGAGGTTGTGCAGATTGTCACAGTTATTTAAGTGGTTTTCGCTGTTATTAGTGAGGTTCTGCAGATTGTCACAGTTATTTTAGTGGTTTTCGCTGTTATTAGTGAGGTTTTGCAGATTGTCACTGTAATTTTAGTGGTTTTCGATGTTATTAGTGAGGTTGTGCAGATTGTCACAGTTATTTTAGTGGTTTTCGCTGTTATAGTGAGGTTGTGCAGATTGTCACAGTTATTTTAGTGGTTTTCGCTGTTATTAGTGAGGTTTTGCAGATTGTCTCAGTTATTTTAGTGGTTTTCGCTATTATTAGTGAGGTTTTGCAGATTGTCACTGTTATTTTAGTGGTTTTCGCTGTTATTAGTGAGTTTTGCAGATTGTCACTGTACTTTTAGTGGTTTTCGCTGTTATTAGTGAGTTGTGCAGATTGTCACAGTTATTTTAGTGGTTTTCGCTGTTATTAGTGAGGTTGTGCAGATTGTCACTGTAATTTTAGTGGTTTTCGCTGTTATTAGTGAGGTTTTGCAGATTGTCACAGTTATTTTAGTGGTTTTCGCTGTTATTAGTGAGGTTTTGCAGATTGTCACTGTAATTTTAGTGGTTTTCGCTGTTATTAGTGAGGTTGTGCAGATTGTCACAGTTATTTTAGTGGTTTTCGCTGTTATTAGTGAGGTTGTGCAGATTGTCACAGTTATTTTAGTGGTTTTCGCTGTTATTAGTGAGTTTTGCAGATTGTCACTGTAATTTTAGTGGTTTTCGCTGTTACTAGTGAGGTTGTGCAGATTGTCACAGTTATTTTAGTGGTTTTCGCTGTTATTAGTGAGGTTGTGCAGATTGTCACTGTTATTTTAGTGGTTTTCGCTGTTATTAGTGAGGTTGTGCAGATTGTGACTGTTATTGTAGTGGTTGTCGCTGTTATTAGTGAGGCTTTGCAGATTGTGACTGTTATTTTAGTGGTTTTCGCTGTTATTAGTGAGGTTTTGCAGATTGTCACTGTAATTTTAGTGGTTTTCGCTGTTATTAGTGAGGTTGTGCCAGATTGTCACTGTAATTTTAGTGGTTTTCGCTGTTATTAGTGAGGTTGTGCAGATTGTCACTGTAATTTTAGTGGTTTTCGCTGTTATTAGTGAGGTTTTGCAGATTGTCACTGTAATTTTAGTGGTTTTCGCTGTTATTAGTGAGGTTGTGCAGATTGTCACAGTTATTTAGTGGTTTTCGCTGTTATTAGTGAGGTTTTGCAGATTGTCACTGTAATTTTAGTGGTTTTCGCTGTTATTAGTGAGGTTGTGCAGATTGTCGCAGTTATTTTAGTGGTTTTCGCTGTTATTAGTGAGGTTTTGCAGATTGTCACTGTAATTTTAGTGGTTTTCGCAGTTGTTAGTGAGGTTGTGCAGATTGTCACAGTTATTTTAGTGTTTTCGCTGTTATTAGTGAGGTTGTGCAGATTGTCACAGTTATTTTAGTGGTTTTCGCTGTTATTAGTGAGGTTGTGCAGATTGTCACAGTTATTTTAGTGGTTTTCGCTGTTATTAGTGAGGTTTTGCAGATTGTCACTGTAATTTAGTGGTTTTCGCAGTTGTTAGTGAGGTTGTGCAGATTGTCACAGTTATTGTAGTGGTTTTCGCTGTTATTAGTGAGGTTGTGCAGATTGTCACAGTTATTTGAGTGGTTTTCGCTGTTATTAGTGAGGTTTTGCAGATTGTCACTGTAATTTTAGTGGTTTTCGCTGTTATTAGTGAGGTTGTGCAGATTGTCACAGTTATTTTAGTGGTTTTCGCTGTTATTAGTGAGGTTTTGCAGATTGTCACTGTAATTTTTAGTGGTTTTCGCTGTTATTAGTGAGGTTGTGCAGATTGTCGCAGTTATTTTAGTGGTTTTCGCTGTTATTAGTGAGGTTTTGCAGATTGTCACTGTAATTTTAGTGGTTTTCGCAGTTGTTAGTGAGGTTGTGCAGATTGTCACAGTTATTTTAGTGGTTTTCGCTGTTATTAGTGAGGTTGTGCAGATTGTCACAGTTATTTTAGTGGTTTTCGCTGTTATTAGTGAGGTTGTGCAGATTGTCACAGTTATTTTAGTGGTTTTCGCTGTTATTAGTGAGGTTGTGCAGATTGTCACAGTTATTTTAGTGGTTTTCGCTGTTATTAGTGAGGTTTTGCAGATTGTCACTGTAATTTTAGTGGTTTTCGCTGTTATTAGTGAGGTTGTGCAGATTGTCACTGTAATTTTAGTGGTTTTCGCTGTTATTAGTGAGGTTGTGCAGATTGTCACTGTAATTTTAGTGGTTTTCGCTGTTATTAGTGAGGTTTTGCAGATTGTCACTGTAATTTTAGTGGTTTTCGCTGTTATTAGTGAGGTTGTGCAGATTGTCACAGTTATTTTAGTGGTTTTCGCTGTTATTAGTGAGGTTTTGCAGATTGTCACTGTAATTTTAGTGGTTTTCGCTGTTATTAGTGAGGTTGTGCAGATTGTCACACTTATTTTAGTGGTTTTCGCTGTTATTAGCTGAGGTTTTGCAGATTGTCACTGTAATTTTAGTGGTTTTCGCAGTTGTTAGTGAGGTTGTGCAGATTGTCACAGTTATTTTAGTGGTTTTCGCTGTTATTAGTGAGGTTGTGCAGATTGTCACAGTTATTTTAGTGGTTTTCGCTGTTATTAGTGAGGTTTTGCAGATTGTCACTGTAATTTTAGTGGTTTTCGCTGTTATTATTAAGGTTGTGCAGATTGTCACAGTTATTTTAGTGGTTTTCGCTGTTATTAGTGAGGTTGTGCAGATTGTCACAGTTATTTAGTGGTTTTCGCTGTTATTAGTGAGGTTTTGCAGATTGCCACTGTAATTTTAGTGGTTTTCGCTGTTATTATTGAGGTTGTGCAGATTGTCACAGTTATTTTAGTGGTTTTCGCTGTTATTAGTGAGGTTTTGCAGATTGTCACTGTAATTTTAGTGGTTTTCACTGTTATTAGTGAGGCTGTACAGATTGTCACAGTTATTTTAGTGGTTTTCGCAGTTATTAGTGTGGTTGTGCAGATTGTCACTGTAATTTTAGTGGTTTTCGCTGTTATTAGTGAGGTTTTGCAGATTGTCACAGTTATTTTAGTGGTTTTCGCTGTTATTAGTGAGGTTTTGCAGATTGTCACTGTAATTTTAGTGGTTTTCGCTGTTATTAGTGAGGTTGTGTAGATTGTCACAGTTATTTTAGTGGTTTTCGCTGTTATTAGTGAGGTTTTGCAGATAATCACTGTAATTTTAGTGGTTTTCGCTGTTATTAGTGAGGTTTTGCAGATTGTCACAGTTATTTTAGTGGTTTTCGCTGTTATTAGTGAGGTTTTGCAGATTGTCACAGTTATTTTAGTGGTTTTCGCTGTTATTAGTGAGAATTTGCAGATTGTCACTGTAATTTTAGTGGTTTTCGCTGTTATTAGTGAGGTTGTGCAGATTGTCACAGTTATTTTAGTGGTTTTCGCTGTTATTAGTGAGGTTGTGCAGATTGTCACAGTTATTTTAGTGGTTTTCGCTGTTATTAGTGAGGTTCTGCAGATTGTCACAGTTATTTTAGTGGTTTTCGCTGTTATGAGTGAGGTTGTGCAGATTGTCACAGTTATTTTAGTGTTTTTCGCTGTTATTAGTGAGGTTCTGCAGATTGTCACAGTTATTTTAGTGGTTTTCGCTGTTTTTAGTGAGGTTCTGCAGATTGTCACAGTTATTTTAGTGGTTTTCGCTGTTATTAGTGAGGTTTTGCAGATTGTCACTGTAATTTTAGTGGTTTTCGCTGTTATTAGTGAGGTTGTGCAGATTGTCACAGTTATTTTAGTGGTTTTCGCTGTTATTAGTGTGGTTGTGCAGATTGTCACTGTAATTTTAGTGGTTTTCGCTGTTATTAGTGAGGTTTTGCAGATTGTCACAGTTATTTTAGTGGTTTTCGCTGTTATTAGTGAGGTTTTGCAGATTGTCACTGTAATTTTAGTGGTTTTCGCTGTTATTAGTGAGGTTGTGTAGATTGTCACAGTTATTTTAGTGGTTTTCGCTCTTATTAGTGAGGTTTTGCAGATTGTCACAGTTATTTTATTGGTTTTCGTTGTTATTAGTGAGGTTTTGCAGATTGTCACAGTTATTTTAGTGGTTTTCGATGTTATTAGTGAGGTTTTGCAGATTGTCACTGTAATTTTAGTGGTTTTCGCTGTTATTAGTGAGGTTGTGCAGATTGTCACAGTTATTTTAGTGGTTTTCGCTGTTATTAGTGAGGTTGTGCAGATTGTCACAGTTATTTTAGTGGTTTTCGCTGTTATTAGTGAGGTTCTGCAGATTGTCACAGTTATTTTAGTGGTTTTCGCTGTTATTAGTGAGGTTTTGCAGATTGTCACAGTTATTTTAGTGGTTTTCGCTGTTATTAGTGAGGTTTTGCAGATTGTCACAGTTATTTTAGTGGTTTTCGCTGTTATTAGTGAGGTTTTGCAGATTGTCACAGTTATTTTAGTGGTTTTCGCTGTTATTAGTGAGAATTTGCAGATTGTCACTGTAATTTTAGTGGTTTTCGCTGTTATTAGTGAGGTTGTGCAGATTGTCACAGTTATTTTAGTGGTTTTCGCTGTTATTAGTGAGAATTTGCAGATTGTCACTGTAATTTTAGTGGTTTTCGCTGTTATTAGTGAGGTTGTGCAGATTGTCACAGTTATTTTAGTGGTTTTCGCTGTTTTTAGTGAGGTTCTGCAGATTGTCACAGTTATTTTAGTGGTTTTCGCTGTTATTAGTGAGGTTTTGCAGATTGTCACTGTAATTTTAGTGGTTTTCGCTGTTATTAGTGAGGTTTTGCAGATTGTCACTGTAATTTTAGTGGTTTTCGCTGTTATTAGTGAGGTTGTGTAGATTGTCACAGTTATTTTAGTGGTTTTCGCTGTTATTAGTGAGGTTTTGCAGATAATCACTGTAATTTTAGTGGTTTTCGCTGTTATTAGTGAGGTTTTGCAGATTGTCACAGTTATTTTAGTGGTTTTCGCTGTTATTAGTGAGGTTTTGCAGATTGTCACAGTTATTTAAGTGGTTTTCGCTGTTATTAGTGAGAATTTGCAGATTGTCACTGTAATTTTAGTGGTTTTCGCTGTTATTAGTGAGGTTGTGCAGATTGTCACAGTTATTTTAGTGGTTTTCGCTGTTATTAGTGAGGTTGTGCAGATTGTCACAGTTATTTTAGTGGTTTTCGCTGTTATTAGTGAGGTTCTGCAGATTGTCACAGTTATTTTAGTGGTTTTCGCTGTTATGAGTGAGGTTGTGCAGATTGTCACAGTTATTTTAGTGTTTTTCGCTGTTATTAGTGAGGTTCTGCAGATTGTCACAGTTATTTTAGTGGTTTTCGCTGTTTTTAGTGAGGTTCTGCAGATTGTCACAGTTATTTTAGTGGTTTTCGCTGTTATTAGTGAGGTTTTGCAGATTGTCACTGTAATTTTAGTGGTTTTCGCTGTTATTAGTGAGGTTGTGCAGATTGTCACAGTTATTTTAGTGGTTTTCGCTGTTATTAGTGTGGTTGTGCAGATTGTCACTGTAATTTTAGTGGTTTTCGCTGTTATTAGTGAGGTTTTGCAGATTGTCACAGTTATTTTAGTGGTTTTCGCTGTTATTAGTGAGGTTTTGCAGATTGTCACTGTAATTTTAGTGGTTTTCGCTGTTATTAGTGAGGTTGTGTAGATTGTCACAGTTATTTTAGTGGTTTTCGCTCTTATTAGTGAGGTTTTGCAGATTGTCACAGTTATTTTATTGGGTTTCGTTGGTATTAGTGAGGTTTTGCAGATTGTCACAGTTATTTTAGTGGTTTTCGATGTTATTAGTGAGGTTTTGCAGATTGTCACTGTAATTTTAGTGGTTTTCGCTGTTATTAGTGAGGTTGTGCAGATTGTCACAGTTATTTTAGTGGTTTTCGCTGTTATTAGTGAGGTTGTGCAGATTGTCACAGTTATTTTAGTGGTTTTCGCTGTTATTAGTGAGGTTCTGCAGATTGTCACAGTTATTTTAGTGGTTTTCGCTGTTATTAGTGAGGTTTTGCAGATTGTCACTGTAATTTTAGTGGTTTTCGCTGTTATTAGTGAGGTTGTGCAGATTGTCACAGTTATTTTAGTGGTTTTCGCTGTTATTAGTGAGGTTGTGCAGATTGTCACAGTTATTTTAGTGGTTTTCGCTGTTATTAGTGAGGTTTTGCAGATTGTCTCAGTTATTTTAGTGGTTTTCGCTATTATTAGTGAGGTTTTGCAGATTGTCACTGTTATTTTAGTGGTTTTCGCTGTTATTAGTGAGGTTTTGCAGATTGTCACTGTAATTTTAGTGGTTTTCGCTGTTATTAGTGAGGTTGTGCAGATTGTCACAGTTATTTTAGTGGTTTTCGCTGTTATTAGTGAGGTTGTGCAGATTGTCACAGTTATTTTAGTGGTTTTCGCTGTTATTAGTGAGGTTTTGCAGATTGTCACAGTTATTTTAGTGGTTTTCGCTGTTATTAGTGAGGTTGTGCAGATTGTCACAGTTATTTTAGTGGTTTTCGCTGTTATTAGTGAGGTTGTGCAGATTGTCACTGTAATTTTAGTGGTTTTCCGCTGTTACTAGTGAGGTTGTGCAGATTGTCACAGTTATTTTAGTGGTTTACGCTGTTATTAGTGAGGTTGTGAAGATTGTCACAGTTATTTTAGTGGTTTTCGCTGTTATTAGTGAGGTTTTGCAGATTGTCACTGTAATTTTAGTGGTTTTCGCTGTTATTAGTGAGGTTGTGCAGATTGTCACATTTATTTTAGTGGTTTTCGCTGTTATTAGTGAGGTTCTGCAGATTGTCACAGTTATTTTAGTGGCTCTCGCTGTTATTAGTGAGGTTGTGCAGATTGTCACTGTTATTTTAGTGGTTTTCGCTGCTATTAGTGAGGTTGTGCAGATTTCACAGTTATTTTAGTGGTTTTCGCAGTTATTAGTGAGGTTGTGCACATTGTCACAGTTATTTTAGTGGTTTTCGCTGTTATTAGTGAGGTTTTGCAGATTGTCACTGTAATTTTAGTGGTTTTCGCTGTTATTAGTGAGGTTGTGCAGATTGTCACAGTTATTTTAGTGGTTTTCGCTGTTGTTAGTGAGGTTGTGCAGATTGTCACAGTTATTTTAGTGGTTTTCGCTGTTATTAGTGAGGTTTTGCAGATTGTCACAGTTATTTTAGTGGTTTTCGCTGTTATTAGTGAGGTTTTGCAGATTGTCACAGTTATTTTAGTGGTTTTCGCTGTTATTAGTGAGGTTGTGCAGATTGTCCCTGTTATTTTAGTGGTTTTCGCTGTTATTAGTGAGGTTGTGCAGATTGTGACTGTTATTGTAGTGGTTGTCGCTGTTATTAGTGAGGCTTTGCAGATTGTGACTGTTATTTTAGTGGTTTTCGCTGTTATTAGTGAGGTTTTGCAGATTGTCACTGTAATTTTAGTGGTTTTCGCTGTTATTAGTGAGGTTGTGCAGATTGTCACAGTTATTTTAGTGGTTTTCGCTGTTATTAGTGAGGTTGTGCAGATTGTCATAGTTATTTTAGTGGTTTTCGCTGTTATTAGTGAGGTTGTGTAGATTGTGACTGTTATTTTAGTGGTTTTCGCTGTTATTAGTGAGGCTTTGCAGATTGTGACTGTTATTTTAGTGGTTTTCGCTGTTATTAGTGAGGTTTTGCAGATTGTCACTGTAATTTTAGTGGTTTTCGCTGTTATTAGTGAGGTTTTGCAGATTGTCACAGTTATTTTAGTGGTTTTCGCTGTTATTAGTTAGGTTTTGCAGATTGTCACTGTAATTTTAGTGGTTTTCGCTGTTATTATTGAGGTTGTGCAGATTGTCACAGTTATTTTAGTGGTTTTCGCTGTTATTAGTGAGGTTTTGCAGATTGTCACTGTAATTTTAGTGGTTTTCACTGTTATTAGTGAGGCTGTGCAGATTGTCACAGTTATTTTATTGGTTTTCGCTGTTATTAGTGAGGTTTTGCAGATTGTCACAGTTATTTTAGTGGTTTTCGCTGTTATTAGTGAGGTTTTGCAGATTGTCACAGTTATTTTAGTGGTTTTCGCTGTTATTAGTGAGGTTTTGCAGATTGTCACACTGTAATTTTAGTGGTTTTCGCTGTTATTAGTGAGGTTTGCAGATTGTCACTGTAATTTTAGTGGTTTTCGCTGTTATTAGTGAGGTTGTACAGATTGTCACAGTTATTTAGTGGTTTTCGCTGTTATTAGTGAGGTTGTGCAGATTGTCACAGTTATTTTAGTGGTTTCGCTGTTATTAGTGAGGTTGTGCAGATTGTGACTGTTATTTTAGTGGTTTTCGCTGTTATTAGTGAGGTTTTGCAGATTGTCACTGTAGTTTTAGTGGTTTTCGCTGTTATTAGTGAGGTTGTGCAGATTGTCACAGTTATTTTAGTGGTTTCGCTGTTATTAGTGAGGTTTTGCAGATTGTCACTGTAATTTTAGTGGTTTTCGCTGTTATTAGTGAGGTTGTGCAGATTCTCACAGTTATTTTAGTGGTTTTCGCGGTTATTAGTGAGGTTGTGCAGATTGTCACTGTAATTTTAGTGGTTTTCGATGTTATTAGTGAGGTTGTGCAGATTGTCACAGTTATTTTAGTGGTTTTCGCTGTTATTAGTGAGGTTTTGCAGATTGTCACTGTAATTTTAGTGGTTTTCGCTGTTATTAGTGAGGTTGTGCAGATTGTCACATTTATTTTAGTGGTTTTCGCTGTTATTAGTGAGGTTCTGCAGATTGTCACAGTTATTTTAGTGGCTCTCGCTGTTATTAGTGAGGTTGTGCAGATTGTCACTGTTATTTTAGTGGTTTTCGCTACTATTAGTGAGGTTGTGCAGATTTCACAGTTATTTTAGTGGTTTTCGCAGTTATTAGTGAGGTTGTGCAGATTGTCACAGTTATTTTAGTGGTTTTCGCTGTTATTAGTGAGGTTTTGCAGATTGTCACTGTAATTTTAGTGGTTTTCGCTGTTATTAGTGAGGTTGTGCAGATTGTCACAGTTATTTTAGTGGTTTTCGCTGTTATTAGTGAGGTTGTGCAGATTGTCACTGTTATTTTAGAGGTTTTCGCTGTTATTAGTGAGGTTTTGCAGATTGTCACTGTAATTGTAGTGGTTTTCGCTGTTATTAGTGAGGTTGTGCAGATTGTCGCAGTTATTTTAGTGGTTTTCGCTGTTATTAGTGAGGTTTTGCAGATTGTCACTGTAATTTTAGTGGTTTTCGCTGTTATTAGTGAGATTGTGCAGATTGTCACAGTTATTTTAGTGGTTTCCGCTGTTATTAGTAAGGTTTTGCAGATTGTCACTGTAATTTTAGTGGTTTTCGCTGTTATTAGTGAGGTTGTGCAGATTGTCACAGTTATTTTAGTGGTTTTCGCTGTTATTAGTGAGGTTGTGCAGATTGTCACAGTTATTTTAGAGGTTTTCGCTGTTATTAGTGAGGTTTGGCAGCTTGTCACTGTGATTTTAGTTGTTTTCGCTGTTATTAGTGAGGTTGTGCAGATTGTCACAGTTATTTTAGCGGTTTTCGCTGTTATTAGTGAGGTTTTGCAGATTGTCACTGTAATTTTAGTGGTTTTCGCTGTTATTAGTGAGGTTGTGCAGATTGTCACAGTTATTTTAGTGGCTTTCGCTGTTATTGGTGAGGTTTTGCAGATTGTCACTGTAATTTTAGTGGTTTTCGCTGGTATTAGTGAGGCTTTGCAGATTGTGACTGTTATTTTAGTGGTTTTCGCTGTTATTAGTGAGGTTTTGCCGATTGTCACAGTTATTTTAGTGGTTTTCGCTGTTATTAGTGAGGTTGTGCAGATTGTCACAGTTATTTTAGTGGTTTTCGCTGTTATTATTGAGGTTGTGCAGATTGTCACAGTTATTTTAGTTGTTTTCGCTGTTATTAGTGAGGTTTTGCAGATTGTCACTGTAATTTAAGAGGTTTTCGCTGTTATTAGTGAGGTTGTGCAGATTGTCACAGTTATTTTAGTGGTTTTCGCTGTTATTAGTGAGGTTGTGCAGATTGTCACAGTTTTGTTAGTGGTTTTCGCTGTTATTAGTGAGGTTTTGCAGATTGTCACTGTAATTTTAGTGGTTTTCGCTGTTATTAGTGAGGTTGTGCAGATTGTCACAGTTATTTTAGTTGTTTTCGCTGTTATTAGTGAGGTTTTGCAGATTGTCACTGTAATTTTAGTGGTTTTTCGCTGTTATTAGTGAGGTTGTACAGATTGTCACAGTTATTTTAGTGGTTTTCGCTGTTATTAGTGAGGTTTTGCAAATTGTCACTGTAATTTTAGTGGTTTTCGCTGTTATTAGTGAGGTTGTGCAGATTGTCACAGTTATTTTAGTGGTTTTCGCTGTTATTAGTGAGGTTTTGCAGATTGTCACTGTAATTTTAGTGGTTTTCGCTGTTATTAGTGAGGTTGTGCAGATTGTCACAGTTATTTTAGTGGTTTTCGCTGTTATTAGTGAGGTTTTGCAGATTGTCACTGTAATTTTAGTGGTTTTCGCTGTCATTAGTGAGGTTGTGCAGATTGTCACAGTTATTTTAGTGGTTTTCGCTGTTATTAGTGAGGCTTTGCAGATTGTGACTGTTATTTTAGTGGTTTTCGCTGTTATTAGTGAGGTTTTGCAGATTGTTACAGTTATTTTAGTGGTTTTCGTTGTTATTAGTGAGGTTTTGCAGATTGTCACTGTAATTCAGTGGTTCGCTGTTATTAGTGAGGTTTTCGCTGTTATTAGTGAGGTTGTGCAGATTGTCGACTGTTTATTAGTGTTTTTCGCTGTTATTAGTGAGGTTTGCGGTTTTCGCTGTTATTAGTGAGGTTTTGGTCACAGTTTTTTTAGTGGTTTTCGCTGTTATTAGTGAGGTTTTGCAGATTGTCACTGTAATTTTAGTGGTTTTCGTTGTTATTAGTGAGGTTTTGCAGATTGTCACTGTAATTTTAGTGGTTTTCGCTGTTATTAGTGAGGTTGTGCAGATTGTCACAGTTATTTTAGTGGTTTTCGCTGTTATTAGTGAGGCTTTGCAGATTGTCACAGTTATTTTAGTGGTTTTCGCTGTTATTAGTGAGGTTGTGCAGATTGTCACAGTTATTTTAAGTGATTTTTGCTGTTATTGAGGAGGTTGTGCAGATTGTCACAGTTATTTTAGTGGTTTTCGCTGTTATTAGTGAGGTTGTGCAGATTGTCACTGTTAATTTTAGTGGTTTTCGCTGTTATTAGTGAGGTTTTGCAGACTGTCACAGTTATTTTAGTGGTTTTCGCTGTTATTAGTGAGGTTTTGCAGATTGTCACAGTTATTTTAGTGGTTTTCGCTGTTATTAGTGAGGTTTTGCAGATTGTCACAGTTATTTTAGTGGTTTTCGCTGTTTTAGTGAGGTTGTGCAGATTGTCACTGTTATTTTAGTGGTTTTCGCTGTTATTAGTGAGGTTGTGCAGATTGTCACTGTAATTTTAGTGGTTTGGGCTGTTATTAGTGAGGCTTTGCAGATTGTGACTGTTATTTTAGTGGTTTTCGCTGTTATTAGAGAGGTTGTGCAGATTGTCACTGTTATTTTAGTGGTTTTCGCTGTTATTAGTGAGGTTGTGCAGATTGTCACTGTTATTTAAGTGGTTTTCGCTGTTATTAGTGAGGTTGTGCAGATTGTGACTGTTATTTTAGTGGTTTTTCGCTGTTATTAGTGAGGCTTTGCAGATTGTGGCTGTTATTTTAGTGGTTTTCGCTGTTATTAGTGAGGTTTTGCAGATTGTCACTGTAATTTTAGTGGTTTTCGCTGTTATTAGTGAGGTTGTGCAGATTGTCACTGTAATTTCAGTGGTTTTCGCTGTTATTAGTGAGGTTGTGCAGATTGTGACTGTTATTTTAGTGGTTTTCGCTATTATTAGTGAGGCTTTGCAGATTGTCACTGTAATTTTAGTGGTCTTCGCTGTTATTAGTGAGGTTGTGCAGATTGTCACTGTTATTTTAGTGGTTTTCGCTGTTATTAGTGAGGTTGTGCAGATTTTTCACTGTTATTTTAGTGGTTTTCGCTGTTATTAGTGAGGTTGTGCAATATTGTCGCTGTAATTTTAGTGGTTTTCGCTGTTATTAGTGAGGTTGTGCAGATTGTCACAGTTATTTTAGTGGTTTTCGCTGTTATTAGTGAGGTTGTGCAGATTGTCACAGTTATTTTAGTGGTTTTCCGCTGTTATTAGTGAGGTTTTGCAGATTGTCACTGTAATTTTAGTGGTTTTCGCTGTTATTAGTGAGGTTTTGCAGATTGTCACTGTAATTTTAGTGGTTTTCGCTGTTATTAGTTAAGTTGTGCAGATTGTCACAGTTATTTTAGTGGTTTTCGCTGTTATTAGTGAGGTTTTGCAGATTGTCACAGTTATTTTAGTGGTTTCCGCTGTTATTAGTGAGGTTTGTGCAGATTGTCACAGTTATTTTAGTGGTTTTCGCTGTTATTAGTGAGGTTGTGCAGATTGTCACAGTTATTTTAGTGGTTTTCGCTGTTATTAGTGAGGTTGTGCAGATTGTCATTGTAATTTTAGTGGTTTTCGTTGTTATTAGTGAGGTTTTGCAGATTGTCACAGTTATTTTAGTGGTTTTCGCTGTTATTAGTGAGGTTTTGCAGATTGTCACAGTTATTTTAGTGGTTTTCGCTGTTATTAGTGAGGTTGTTTAAATTGTCACTGTTATTTTAGTGGTTTTCGCTGTTATTAGTGAGGTTGTGTAGATTGTCACTGTAATTTTAGTGGTTTTCGCTGTTATTAGTGAGGCTTTGCAGATTGTGACTGTTATTTTAGTGGTTTTCGCTGTTATTAGTGAGGTTGTGAAGATTTTCACTGTTATTTTAGTGGTTTTCGCTGTTATTAGTGAGGTTGTGCAGATTGTCACTATTATTTTTAGTGGTTTTCGCTGTTATTAGTGAGGTTTTGCAGATTGTGACTGTTATTTTAGTGATTTTCGCTGTTATTAGTGAGGCTTTGCAGATTGTGGCTGTTATTTTAGTGGTTTTCGCTGTTATTAGTGAGGTTTTGCAAATTGTCACTGTAATTTTAGTGGTTTTCGCTGTTATTAGTGAGGTTGTGCAGATTGTCTTTGTAAGTTTAGTGGTTTTCGCTGTTATTAGTGAGGTTGTGCTGATTGTCACAGTTATTTTAGTGGTTTTCGCTGTTATTAGTGAGGTTTTGCAGATTGTCACAGTTATTTTAGTGGTTTTCGCTGTTTTTAGTGAGGTTGTGCAGATTGTCACTGTTATTTTAGTGGTTTTCGCTGTTATTAGTGAGGTTGTGCAGATTGTCACTGTAATTTTAGTGGTTTGGGCTGTTATTAGTGAGGCTTTGCAGATTGTGACTGTTATTTTAGTGGTTTTCGCTGTTATTAGAGAGGTTGTGCAGATTGTCACTGTTATTTTAGTGGTTTTCGCTGTTATTAGTGAGGTTGTGCAGATTGTCACTGTTATTTAAGTGGTTTTCGCTGTTATTAGTGAGGTTGTGCAGATTGTGACTGTTATTTTAGTCGTTTTCGCTGTTATTAGTGAGGCTTTGCAGATTGTCACTGTAATTTTAGTGGTCTTCGCTGTTATTAGTGAGGTTGTGCAGATTGTCACTGTTATTTTAGTGGTTTTCGCTGTTATTAGTGAGGTTGTGCAGATTGTCACTGTTATTTTAGTGGTTTTCGCTGTTATTAGTGAGGTTGTGCAGATTGTCGCTGTAATTTTAGTGGTTTTCGCTGTTATTAGTGAGGTTGTGCAGATTGTCACAGTTATTTTAGTGGTTTTCGCTGTTATTAGTGAGGTTGTGCAGATTGTCACAGTTATTTTAGTGGTTTTCGCTGTTATTAGTGAGGTTTTGCAGATTGTCACTGTAATTTTAGTGGTTTTCGCTGTTATTAGTGAGGTTTTGCAGATTGTCACTGTAATTTTAGTGGTTTTCGCTGTTATTAGTGAGGTTGTGCAGATTGTCACAGTTATTTTAGTGGTTTTCGCTGTTATTAGTGAGGTTTTGCAGATTGTCACAGTTATTTTAGTGGTTTCCGCTGTTATTAGTGAGGTTGTGCAGATTGTCACAGTTATTTTAGTGGTTTTCGCTGTTATTAGTGAGGTTGTGCAGATTGTCACAGTTATTTTAGTGGTTTTCGCTGTTATTAGTGAGGTTGTGCAGATTGTCATTGTAATTTTAGTGGTTTTCGTTGTTATTAGTGAGGTTTTGCAGATTGTCACAGTTATTTTAGTGGTTTTCGCTGTTATTAGTGAGGTTTTGCAGATTGTCACAGTTATTTTAGTGGTTTTCGCTGTTATTAGTGAGGTTGTGCAGATTGTCCACTGTTATTTTAGTGGTTTTCGCTGTTATTAGTGAGGTTGTGTAGATTGTCACTGTAATTTTAGTGGTTTTCGCTGTTATTAGTGAGGCTTTGCAGATTGTGACTGTTATTTTAGTGGTTTTCGCTGTTATTAGTGAGGTTGTGAAGATTTTCACTGTTATTTTAGTGGTTTTCGCTGTTATTAGTGAGGTTGTGCAGATTGTCACTATTATTTTAGTGGTTTTTCGCTGTTATTAGTGAGGTTGTGCAGATTGTGACTGTTATTTAATGATTTTCGCTGTTATTAGTGAGGCTTTGCAGATTGTGGCTGTTATTTTAGTGGTTTTCGCTGTTATTAGTGAGGTTTTGCAAATTGTCACTGTAATTTTAGTGGTTTTCGCTGTTATTAGTGAGGTTGTGCAGATTGTCTTTGTAAGTTTAGTGGTTTTCGCTGTATTAGTGAGGTTGTGCAGATTGTCACTGTTATTTTAGAGGTTTTCGCTGTTATTAGTGAGGTTTTGCAGATTGTCACTGTAATTGTAGTGGTTTTCGCTGTTATTAGTGAGGTTGTGCAGATTGTCCGCAGTTATTTTAGTGGTTTTCGCTGTTATTAGTGAGGTTTTGCAGATTGTCACTGTAATTTTAGTGGTTTTCGCTGTTATTAGTGAGATTGTGCAGATTGTCACAGTTATTTTAGTGGTTTCCCGCTGTTATTAGTGAGGTTTTGCAGATTGTCACTGTAATTTTAGTGGTTTTCGCTGTTATTAGTGAGGTTGTGCAGATTGTCACAGTTATTTTAGTGGTTTTCGCTGTTTATTAGTGAGGTTGTGCAGATTGTCACAGTTATTTTAGAGGTTTTCGCTGTTATTAGTGAGGTTTGGCAGCTTGTCACTGTGATTTTAGTGGTTTTCGCTGTTATTAGTGAGGTTGTGCAGATTGTCACAGTTATTTTAGCGGTTTTCGCTGTTATTAGTGAGGTTTTGCAGATTGTCACTGTAATTTTAGTGGTTTTCGCTGTTATTAGTGAGGTTGTGCAGATTGTCACAGTTATTTTAGTGGTTTTCGCTGTTATTAGTGAGGTTTTGCAGATTGTCACTGTAATTTTAGTGGTTTTCGCTGGTATTAGTGAGGCTCTGCAGATTGTGACTGTTATTTTAGTGGTTTTCGCTGTTATTAGTGAGGTTTTGCCGATTGTCACAGTTATTTTAGTGGTTTTCCGCTGTTATTAGTGAGGTTGTGCAGATTGTCACAGTTATTTTAGTGGTTTTCGCTGTTATTATTGAAGTTGTGCAGATTGTCACAGTTATTTTAGTTGTTTTCGCTGTTATTAGTGAGGTTTTGCAGATTGTCACTGTAATTTAAGAGGTTTTCGCTGTTATTAGTGAGGTTGTGCAGATTGTCACAGTTATTTTAGTGGTTTTCGCTGTTATTAGTGAGGTTGTGCAGATTGTCACAGTTATGTTAGTGGTTTTCGCTGTTATTAGTGAGGTTTTGCAGATTGTCACTGTAATTTTAGTGGTTTTCGCTGTTATTAGTGAGGTTGTGCAGATTGTCACAGTTATTTTAGTTGTTTTCGCTGTTATTAGTGAGGTTTTGCAGATTGTCACTGTAATTTTAGTGGTTTTTGCTGTTATTAGTGAGGTTGTACAGATTGTCACAGTTATTTTAGTGGTTTTCGCTGTTATTAGTGAGGTTTTGCAAATTGTCACTGTAATTTTAGTGGTTTTCGCTGTTATTAGTGAGGTTGTGCAGATTGTCACAGTTATTTTAGTGGTTTTCGCTGTTATTAGTGAGGTTGTGCAGATTGTCACAGTTATGTTAGTGGTTTTCGCTGTTATTAGTGAGGTTTTGCAGATTGTCACTGTAATTTTAGTGGTTTTCGCTGTTATTAGTGAGGTTGTGCAGATTGTCACAGTTATTTTAGTGGTTTTCGCTGTTATTAGTGAGGTTTTGCAGATTGTCGCTGTAATTTTAGTGGTTTTCGCTGTTATTAGTGAGGTTGTGCAGATTGTCACAGTTATTTTAGTGGTTTTCGCTGTTATTAGTGAGGTTTTGCAGATTGTCACTGTAATTTTAGTGGTTTTCGCTGTTATTAGTGAGGTTGTGCAGATTGTCACAGTTATTTTAGTGGTTTTCGCTGTTATTAGTGAGGTTTTGCAGATTGTCACTGTAATTTTAGTGGTTTTCGCTGTCATTAGTGAGGTTGTGCAGATTGTCACAGTTATTTTAGTGGTTTTCGCTGTTATTAGTGAGGCTTTGCAGATTGTGACTGTTATTTTAGTGGTTTTTCGCTGTTATTAGTGAGGTTTTGCAGATTGTTACAGTTATTTTAGTGGTTTTCGTTGTTATTAGTGAGGTTTTGCAGATTGTCACTGTAATTTCAGTGGTTTTCGCTGTTATTAGCGAGGTTGTGCAGATTGTGACAGTTATTTTAGTGTTTTTCGCTGTTATTAGTGAGCCTTTGCAGATTGTCACAGTTATTTTAGTGGTTTTCGCTGTTATTAGTGAGGTTTTGCAGATTGTCACAGTTATTTTAGTGGTTTTCGCTGTTATTAGTGAGGTTTTGCAGATTGTCACTGTAATTTTAGTGGTTTTCGTTGTTATTAGTGAGGTTTTGCAGATTGTCACTGTAATTTTAGTGGTTTTCGCTGATATTAGTGAGGTTGTGCAGATTGTCACAGTTATTTTAGTGGTTTTCGCTGTTATTAGTGAGGCTTTGCAGATTGTCACAGTTATTTTAGTGGTTTTCGCTGTTATTAGTGAGGTTGTGCAGATTGTCACAGTTATTTTAAGTGATTTTTGCTGTTATTAGTGAGGTTGTGCAGATTGTCACAGTTATTTTAGTGGTTTTCGCTGTTATTAGTGAGGTTGTGCAGATTGTCACTGTAATTTTAGTGGTTTTCGCTGTTATTAGTGAGGTTTTGCAGATTGTCACAGTTATTTTAGTGGTTTTCGCTGTTATTAGTGAGGTTTTGCAGATTGTCACAGTTATTTTAGTGGTTTTCGCTGTTATTAGTGAGGTTTTGCAGATTGTCACAGTTATTTTAGTGGTTTTCGCTGTTTTTAGTGAGGTTGTGCAGATTGTCACTGTTATTTTAGTGGTTTTCGCTGTTATTAGTGAGGTTGTGCAGATTGTCACTGTAATTTTAGTGGTTTGGGCTGTTATTAGTGAAACTTTGCAGATTGTGACTGTTATTTTAGTGGTTTTCGCTGTTATTAGAGAGGTTGTGCAGATTGTCACTGTTATTTTAGTGGTTTTCGCTGTTATTAGTGAGGTTGTGCAGATTGTCACTGTTATTTAAGTGATTTTCGCTGTTATTAGTGAGGTTGTGCAGATTATGACTGTTATTTTAGTGGTTTTCGCTGTTATTAGTGAGGCTTTGCAGATTGTGGCTGTTATTTTAGTGGTTTTCGCTGTTATTAGTGAGGTTTTGCAGATTGTCACTGTAATTTTAGTAGTTTTCGCTGTTATTAGTGAGGTTGTGCAGATTGTCACTGTAATTTCAGTGGTTTTCGCTGTTATTAGTGAGGTTGTGCAGATTGTGACTGTTATTTTAGTGGTTTTCGCTATTATTAGTGAGGCTTTGCAGATTGTCACTGTAATTTTAGCGGTCTTCGCTGTTATTAGTGAGGTTGTGCAGATTGTCACTGTTATTTTAGTGGTTTTCGCTGTTATTAGTGAGGTTGTGCAGATTGTCACTGTTATTTTAGTGGTTTTCGCTGTTATTAGTGAGGTTGTGCAGATTGTCGCTGTAATTTTAGTGGTTTTCGCTGTTATTAGTGAGGTTGTGCAGATTGTCACAGTTATTTTAGTGGTTTTTCGCTGTTATTAGTGAGGTTGTGCAGATTGTCACAGTTATTTTAGTGGTTTTCGCTGTTATTAGTGAGGTTTTGCAGATTGCCACTGTAATTTTAGTGGTTTTCGCTGTTATTAGTGAGGTTTTGCAGATTGTCACTGTAATTTTAGTGGTTTTCGCTGTTATTAGTGAGGTTGTGCAGATTGTCACAGTTATTTTAGTGGTTTTCGCTGTTATTAGTGAGGTTTTGCAGATTGTCACAGTTATTTTAGTGGTTTCCGCTGTTATTAGTGAGGTTGTGCAGATTGTCACAGTTATTTTAGTGGTTTTCGCTGTTATTAGTGAGGTTGTGCAGATTGTCACAGTTATTTTAGTGGTTTTCGCTGTTATTAGTGAGGTTGTGCAGATTGTCATTGTAATTTTAGTGGTTTTCGTTGTTATTAGTGAGGTTTTGCAGATTGTCACAGTTATTTTAGTGGTTTTCGCTGTTATTAGTGAGGTTTTGCAGATTGTCACAGTTATTTTAGTGGTTTTCGCTGTTATTAGTGAGGTTGTGCAGATTGTCACTGTTATTTTAGTGGTTTTCGCTGTTATTAGTGAGGTTGTGTAGATTGTCACTGTAATTTTAGTGGTTTTCGCTGTTATTAGTGAGGCTTCGCAGATTGTGACTGTTATTTTAGTGGTTTTCGCTGTTATTAGTGAGGTTGTGCAGATTGTCACTATTATTTTAGTGGTTTTCGCTGTTATTAGTGAGGTTGTGCAGATTGTGACTGTTATTTTAGTGATTTTCGCTGTTATTAGTGAGGCTTTGCAGATTGTGGCTGTTATTTTAGTGGTTTTCGCTGTTATTAGTGAGGTTTTGCAAATTGTTACTGTAATTTTAGTGGTTTTCGCTGTTATTAGTGAGGTTGTGCAGATTGTCTTTGTAAGTTTAGTGGTTTTCGCTGTTATTAGTGAGGTTGTGCAGATTGTCACAGTTATTTTAGTGGTTTTCGCTGTTATTAGTGAGGTTTTGCAGATTGTCACAGTTATTTTAGTGGTTTTCGCTGTTTTTAGTGAGGTTGTGCAGATTGTCACTGTTATTTTAGTGGTTTTCGCTGTTATTAGTGAGGTTGTGCAGATTGTCACTGTAATTTTAGTGGTTTGGGCTGTTATTAGTGAGGCTTTGCAGATTGTGACTGTTATTTTAGTGGTTTTCGCTGTTATTAGAGAGGTTGTGCAGATTGTCACTGTTATTTTAGTGGTTTTCGCTGTTATTAGTGAGGTTGTGCAGATTGTCACTGTTATTTAAGTGGTTTTCGCTGTTATTAGTGAGGTTGTGCAGATTGTGACTGTTATTTTAGTGGTTTTCGCTGTTATTAGTGAGGCTTTGCAGATTGTGGCTGTTATTTTAGTGGTTTTCGCTGTTATTAGTGAGGTTGTGCAGATTGTCACTGTAATTTTAGTGGTTTTCGCCGTTATTAGTGAGGTTGTGCAGATTGTTTCTGTTTTGTCATTTCAGTGGTTTTTCGCTGTTATTAGTGAGGTTGTGCAGATTGTGACTGTTATTTTAGTGGTTTTCGCTATTATTAGTGAGGCTTTGCAGATTGTCACTGTAATTTTAGTGGTCTTCGCTGTTATTAGTGAGGTTGTGCAGATTGTCACTGTTATTTTAGTGGTTTTCGCTGTTATTAGTGAGGTTGTGCAGATTGTCACTGTTATTTTAGTGGTTTTCGCTGTTATTAGTGAGGTTGTGCAGATTGTCGCTGTAATTTTAGTGGTTTTCGCTGTTATTAGTGAGGTTGTGCAGATTGTCACAGTTATTTTTAGTGGTTTTCGCTGTTATTAGTGAGGTTGTGCAGATTGTCACAGTTATTTTAGTGGTTTTCGCTGTTATTAGTGAGGTTTTGCAGATTGTCACTGTAATTTTAGTGGTTTTCGCTGTTATTAGTGAGGTTTTGCAGATTGTCACTGTAATTTTAGTGGTTTTCGCTGTTATTAGTGAGGTTGTGCAGATTGTCACAGTTATTTTAGTGGTTTTCGCTGTTATTAGTGAGGTTTTGCAGATTGTCACAGTTATTTTAGTGGTTTCCGCTGTTATTAGTGAGGTTGTGCAGATTGTCACAGTTATTTTAGTGGTTTTCGCTGTTATTAGTGAGGTTGTGCAGATTGTCACAGTTATTTTAGTGGTTTTCGCTGTTATTAGTGAGGTTGTGCAGATTGTCATTGTAATTTTAGTGGTTTTTCGTTGTTATTAGTGAGGTTTTGCAGATTGTCACAGTTATTTTAGTGGTTTTCGCTGTTATTAGTGAGGTTTTGCAGATTGTCACAGTTTATTTTAGTGGTTTTCGCTGTTATTAGTGAGGTTGTGCAGATTGTCACTGTTATTTTAGTGGTTTTCGCTGTTATTAGTGAGGTTGTGTAGATTGTCACTGTAATTTTAGTGGTTTTCGCTGTTATTAGTGAGGCTTTGCAGATTGTGACTGTTATTTTAGTGGTTTTCGCTGTTATTAGTAAGGTTGTGAAGATTTTCACTGTTATTTTAGTGGTTTTCGCTGTTATTAGTGAGGTTGTGCAGATTGTCACTATTATTTTAGTGGTTTTCGCTGTTATTAGTGAGGTTGTGCAGATTGTGACTGTTATTTTAGTGATTTTCGCTGTTATTAGTGAGGCTTTGCAGATTGTGGCTGTTATTTTAGTGGTTTTCGCTGTTATTAGTGAGGTTTTGCAATTGTCACTGTAATTTTAGTGGTTTTCGCTGTTATTAGTGAGGTTGTGCAGATTGTCTTTGTAAGTTTAGTGGTTTTCGCTGTTATTAGTGAGGTTGTGCAGATTGTCACAGTTATTTTAGTGGTTTTCGCTGTTATTAGTGAGGTTTTGCAGATTGTCACAGTTATTTTAGTGGTTTTAGCTGTTATTAGTGAGGTTGTGCAGATTGTCACAGTTATTTTAGTGGTTTTCGCTGTTATTAGTGAGGTTGTGCAGATTGTCACAGTTATTTTAGTGGTTTTCGCTGTTATTAGTGAGGTTGTGCAGATTGTCACAGTTATTTTAGTGGTTTTCGCTGTTATTAGTGAGGTTGTGCAGATTGTCACTGTTATTTTAGTGGTTTTCGCTAATATTAGTGAGGTTGTGCAGATTGTCACAGTTATTTTAGTGGTTTTCGCTGTTATTAGTGAGGTTGTGCAGATTGTCACAGTTATTTTAGTGGTTTTCGCTGTTATTAGTGAGGTTTTGCAGATTGTCACT